>JANFCV010000159.1:600000-1122461 GCA_024500475.1 Phthorimaea operculella
AGTTTCAACGTTTTGAGAATTATATATTTTGCGAATTCAACATTTTGTAAATTCCATATTTTGCGAATTCAACATTTTGCAAATTCCATATTTTGAGAATTCAACATAATGTTCTGGAAGGATGCATTCTAACTATTTGATGTTACAAACATTTATTGGCAAATTTTTATTTGGTTTCTTGGTATTGAAATTGTAGGTACTTTTTATTATTTATTTATTATTATTTTTTCCGCAACGTTGAGAGGTGGTTTATTTTCCTTGTCGCACTCTATCTACAAGCTTATCGAAATAGTTCACAATAACCGGCTACTTATCGCCACTGAGGTCAATGAGGTCAGACTGGTCTTGTCTTGACCCTATCTTCGAACGCTTTTTGCTTAAATTGCTGTACATTTGATATGTATGTGCCAGGTCTTCAAAGAAAACCAGCAGTGCATGCCAACCAGACTTGATAATGTGAATAGGACCAATCAGTAAAGCACAGATTATTGAATCTCCTCATTTGCATGTGCCAAAACAAGGCCAAAACATAATCAGTTTTTTGTGAGCCGGTGTGTTAGCAACTTGTAGAACGATAAGTACCTAACAAATTATTTAAGTAAACTAGTGACAACGAAGACAGCTGTGGTTTATAGCTCTCATCTTCTGATATGTTGAAATTGTAAGTAAATTTTTAAGATCTTGTTAATTGAGCGACTATTGTGCTTTAGGACCTATCGGTTACCGCCTGGTATTGAGTTTAAATGACTCATCAAACATTTTATAATAACGGATTTTAACAGTTCTTAATACTCAAAACAAATATCTTCGTTTAGGTTGTAAGATACCTAGGTCAGTCTATCGCCTAAAATTCACAACAACTTTTAGTCGCTTTTGACGACACTCACGGGAAAGATATAGGGTGATACTATTCTAAGTCGGCACAACGCGGTAAAGTAGCTACAAAGTAAAGTAGTAGCTATAGATGATAAAACCAACCCACTAGGGTGACCACAAGCTCCCCGTCACGATCGCGGTGCTTTGAAGTCCTCGAACGCGGAAAGAGTCAAAAATCACAACCGTTAAAGATGTGCGTCCACTGGAAAATAGTAACTACCTCCATGGTTTAGAAACCTGAGACTGGACTGAAGATCCGGAGGTCACGGCTTGGTCGGCGTGGGACGCCCTCTGGCCATAAGGACCGATAGAATAAAGAGAGCGGCTGGTAGCGACTGGATGGTGAAAACGATCGTGCCTTCCCTGGAGGAGGCCTATGTCCAGCAGTGGAGTGCTATGAGCTGATGATAATGATTAGGAGGTCTTAGATTGAGATTGTTTTAGAGAGAAAACAAAGTCAATATTTTTCTCGATTTGACAATTTTCCATGCCATGGCATGATGCCATGTTTGGTACTTAACATTTCACAGAATTTCTGAGAAGGGATAAGTTTTGTTGACTCACCAATGTTTCATTCCGAGGTTTTCTAGACTTTATGGACTTATGGGTTTTTTATTTGGAGATAAGTATTTATAAAACACGTAAACTTGTCGCGGTTTGCGACCCTTCGTTTTCCTGTACTTCGGAATCGCATTCATCAAAAACACATTTAGTTCATATAGGCTGAAATTTTGCTAGTGACCGATAGCGAAAATTCCGAACCACTGGTGATAAAGAGCAACTTTCCCAAAGAAACATAGGTCCAAATATAAAAAAAAAAATTGGACGTCCTATACAAAAAATAAAACATTTTTTTTTTATATCATGATCTACAGATGCTTCTTAAAAGTTAATTCAACTTGAAAGTTAAATGTTACTTATCACCAGCCGGTTTTGAGTTTTCGCTATCGGTCACTAGTAAAATTTCACTCAATATTAATTGGCCTTTTTAGTGGAAGCCCACCTTTACCCTGTTCTTCAACATTCCCACATTCCTGTACTGTGCTGGAGGGTCCTCGGTTTTATCGGAAAAATGTTATATTCAATTTGTACGGAACCCTTGAACCGTACCGAGCTAACACTTTATATTTTACTAGCTGCCCGTCAGCGGTTTCACCCGCTGCAACCTATTATTCCGCGGGAAAAAAGCATTATTCGCCAAGAGATGTCGCTGTTAGTTTTCGGCGAAAACGTTTAAAACGCGAATCGGCTCAGTCACGCCACCTATTTCAAAAATATTGGAAAATGCGTGATCCCGTGGGAATGAGACATTTTTCCGTGGTAAAAAGTATCCTATGTGTTATTCCAGATGCCCTTTTATATTTCTGCAAAGTTTCATGTCAATCTAATAAGCCGTTTTTGCGTGATGTCGTAACAAACACACACACAAACATCCGCCTTTATAATATTAGTAGGATGAAACGGGGTTTAATATTTTTGATGGCTTTTGATGCTCAACATTTTTAATATCTTTCTAAGTAAGCATACATACATCACACCTATATCCCTTGCGGGGTAGGCAAAGCGCAAACGGCTGTAAAAACGGCCATATACACCACATCTGATAAAAGCTTGAGAGTCACTCAGAAAAACTGTGTATCGCCAAAGTGACAGGTTGTCAGCATGTCGCCTAAAATCACTATAGCCACAGCAAATTAGATTCAGAATCGTCGATCAGATCGAATAATTCGTGTAGTTTTGAAAGTTGCTACAGTTATTCCTAAAGATGTCCAGATGAATATACTAAAAGCCCCCGAGGGAGGGACACGAGCCGGCGGTGGGGGAGGGGGGGAAAGGTCCCTTTTTTAAGGTTTTTGCTTGTAACTCGAAAATTATTCATAATATCTGTTTAGTGACTTCTACATTAATTATCTACGTTAAATTTCCTATAAATTATGTCAAAACATTTTTACCGTACGATCAATACTTTAGGAGACACAGAGTGTTAAAGGTAAAAAAATAAGAAACAATGTAATTTTACAAACTTCAATTATAAAAAGAAATTACATCTTTTTTTTCACGAGTATGCCGACTTATTACTCAATTTGTGTTTCATCTTCGTCATCTTTATCACTAACATCGATGGGGGGTTCATTAGTACAAGCTCCTAGGCAGCCGTTACAGATAAAGTCTACACTTAATGCCCGCTTTTCGGCAACCTATGCAACCTGTGCCCAAAAAAGGCAGCCGTGCTGACCCTGCCAATTATAGACCTCTATACTCTGCAAGACTATGGAGCGTGTACTAAACAATCGTCTCCTGGCTTACCTCGAGAGCAATGATCTCCTTAACGACCGACAATACGGCTTCCGCCGCGGGCGGTCGACAGGGAACCTCCTCGTGAATGCCACCCACTCATGGAGCGAGGCTATCGAGAGGCACGGCGAAGTCCTCGCCGTATCTCTGGATGTCTCAAAGGCATTTGACAGGGTCTGGCACGCAAGTCTTATTAACAAGCTTCCCGCCTACGGGCTACCTGCTGGACTTTGCAACTGGATCGCAGATTTCTTGAGTGGACAGTCAATACGAGTGGTCCTAGAAGGACGCTCTTAAGATGAACAGGCTATTGATGCCGGCGTCCCTCAAGGGTCTGTACTTTCCGCAACCCTATTCCTGCTGCACATCAATGATATGCTCACGCCCGACACCTTTGGGTATGCAGATGACAGCACGGTTGTTGATAGGTACTTGTCCAGTGCAAAGGCCAGCAATGAATCTACTCAGTCTTGTCGAGAGGCCCTAGTGAGTCGCCTAAACTTGAATCTTGAAGCAATATCCGAATGGGGTGATGAAAATCTTGTCAAGTTTAATGCATCTAAAACACAAGCATGTCTATTCTCCACTAAACGGAGTCCCTTCCCTTCGACCTGACTCCCACTTTCCGAGGTGTATTCGTACCGATATACCGATATTCGTACCATCTTGAGCTTCTTGGCATGAACCTTTCATCTGACCTGAACTTTGGACAATATATTGAGTCTTTGGCCACGACTGCAGCAAAAAGACTCGGAATTCTCTCAAAGGTCATGCGATACTTCACACCAGTACAGCTTTTACAACTATAACAAGCTCAAGTCCGTTCCTGCATGGAGTATTGCTGTCACCTATGGGACGCAACTGCCAAATACCAGCTGGCAGTCCTGGACTCGATTGAGAAGCGCGCCAAGAAACTCATCGCTGATAGGGCACTTATTGAGGCAAAGTTGCAGAGCCTCGAACACCGTCGCAAGGTAGCTTCCTTGTCGGTTTTCTACAGGATACATTTCGGGAGTGTGCACAGTCTCTCCATGACCTGATACCTCCGTCACCATTCCATCTCCGGTGCACGGGACGCCGGTTGGGATTCCACCCTTATATCGTAGACATCCCGCAAATTCGCACAAAGCGCTTCGCTTCTACATTTTTAGCATGTAAGAATAGTTTTTTATTATGTCACAATTTGGTTTATTTAGATCCCTATAAATGTAGCCAAAAGTATTTTTTTTAATATCTTGTTTGTATTTATTACAGACCTTGGTCAAGTTCATAAACAACCCCATTTTAGAATTTATGAAAGCCAATTACAACTTAATTATCCACCAATAGTTTGTCGCCTTAGAAGAAATTCAATTGCCACAAAAGAAAATCACTGCCAGATAAAATTTAAATAAAACCTCAAAACTCATTAAAAAGTCGCCGCTTTCTAGTTAAGATGCTACCTCAAATTAGTCGCCAAAGTAGTCTATTTACTATCCATTTTCAGTTTTTAAGACCCGGAATGGTATCAATTTGTCGCCGCGTTAAATACATGCCTTTGTAAAACTATGTTGTTTCTTATTTTTTTACCTTTAATACTCTGTATTCCTAAAGTATTGATCGTACAGTAAAAATGTTTGGACGTTATTTATAGAAAATTTAATTGAGATAATTAATGTAGAAGTCACTAAACAGATATTATGAATAATTTTCGAGTTACAAGCAAAAACCTTGAAAAAGAGACCTTTCCCCCCCTCCCCCACCGCCGGCTCGTGTCCCTCTCTCGGGGGCATTTAGTATATTAATCTGGACATCTTTAGGAATAACTGTAGCAACTTTCAAAACTACACGAATTATTCGATCTGAATAAATTAATTTTCCCATACTACTACACGACCACCACATAAAATTTTCACGTCTTACGACACCCACGGGCAAGATAGCGGGTGATGCTATTCTAAGCCGGCACCACACGGTACCACGGTAAAAATTAAAGAATTTTAAATCACTGACTGTGTAAATAAAATGTTTTTGTGCGAATTGTTTTTGTCGTAATTAAGTTCAAAAGAGTGTTAAACCATCCAACTTCATAAAATTACCAACATGCGGTGTATAACCTTTTTATTAACACTTTAGCAGCCGGAGTAAAATTTTAAATTTCATGTGATGAAGAGATGACGGTATGAATTAATTTTGGAATTTTTGTTGAAACATTAAAAGGACAATACTTTTTTGGGAACTCAATATATTTCAATTACTCATTTCAAGCCACAGTCCAAAAGTTCAAAGGGGCGCAAAATATCGTTAAATAAACGGTGAATTTTCATAATATTCGGCCCCACTGAATAAATCCGATGAGCCATTATAAAACAAAAGCAAAAACAAAACCTTTTTTAATTAGTATTACGTATAGGTATATTTATATTCTTTGCTGAAACCTGTATTAAAAAAAAAACTTTTTTTTTTAAACTTATCTTTTTCCAAAAATACAAAATGTCCACACGTGTTGCATTTGCATCTAATGTGTTAAAATGAATATTTTCCCGAAATTATGTGGCCCGTCCCAGCCACTTCAGAGGGGCCGTATTTTGTGAAAATTTCACCGTTTATTTAACAATACTTAGCGCCCCTTTTTGCCACACATGATGGAAAATTTAATGTATGAAACTCCAAAATGTTAACGATAATATTATACATTTTTCCTGTTAAAAGAGCGTAATTTAAAATCGATTATATCTATTTAACAAAGATTCCACGTAGGTAAAATTTGTATACGGGGTGTTAGGGACGGTGTAACGAAAACTTTGCAGGCGTGCTCAGACCATGAAACTGAACAACTTTTACTATGGAGCCAATGGTGGCAAACGAAAAAAAAAATCCGGCCTCCCATACAAAGTGATCGTGAATTTTGTATGGGACGTCGGAATTTTTTTTTCGTTTCCCACCATTGGCTCCATAGTAAAACTTGTTCAGTTTGATGGTCTGATCATGCTTGCAAAGTTTTCGGTACACCGTCCCTAACACCCTGTAGACATACTGCAACCGAAATTACGAGACCGAAATTCGGTGGTTGAATTTCCGTTCTGTCGGTTTCCGGTGTTTTCGGTTGGGATGACACACTATAAGCACCAAAATGACTCCCAAATCATGCTAAAATGACTGTAAATCACGATAAAATGACCGCGACGTAGCCGGATTCGTAGCAGGCGCGTAGCGTGCTCGTAGCAGTTCGTAGCAAGCTATCCACACATACAGTCACTCCTGTAGTCAGATAGGGGTTAGGTAACTATGCAGGGTGACCGTACTAAATAACGTCTAACACTTTATTCTTCTGTCGTGTCGGACACCAAGTCGACATACAACTCGATGAACCCTGGTGTCAGTGGTTTTACCCGACTGTCTCAGAAGGAGGGTTATGTTTTTCGAGAGTATGTATGTTTGTATGTATGTATGTGGAATTGTGGACAATAAAATTTTTTTTCACGGGCTACAGCCTAAACGAATAGTTGGATTTTGACATAATATGAGGTGTTGTTAGATTCGTCTCAGCAGCGCGAGTAACACTGGCTATGTTAAAAAATTATAGATACAAGATAGCTGATTTATACAGCAAAATACTTCTTTAAAATTACTGCAGTCGGTTTTTTGTTTTTTAACACATGTACTTGTTCAACGGCCTACTGCTACTGGCTCAGAATTTTACAACGAGCAACTACTACTAATTGATGATTCATCATACTTTTAATGACCATCCTACTTTTACTGCCGACATTAAATCAGTTTTAAAGGGTCGTAATTATGAGGGCTACTTTCACTTTGTAAATGTATCAATAAATAAATAAATTAAAAAAAAAAATACTAATTTAGAAATTGTGTTAAAGACCTCTAGAATTTTATGACTTTACAAAGATTTGTAAAAATAAAACATATTTTGCTTTTATAGGCATTAAAATTGTCAGTTGTAATAACTTGAATTTGTCAATCAAAAATAGGTATATGGAATAATTTATACATAAGTTAAACTTTGCATCAACTTGTCAAGACTTATTTAAAACTTTTCAGACGCTTAAAATTTGTTTAAATTACACGAATATTAAACGCTTTTGTCAAAGTACTACTTACTATGTACTAGAAGTCATAAAAACACCATATCAGTCCATCACTGTCCACTGCTGGACGTAGCCCTCCCCAGGGTGCGCCGTAATTCACGATCTCATGTTTTCGCCATCCAGTCCAAACCAGCCGCCTCCTTTATATCATCGGTGAAAAAAGTGATTAATACATACATACATCACGCCTTTATCCCTTGCGGGGTAGGCAGAGCGTCAACGACCGTAGAAGTACGGTCGTTATCGCCACGTCTGACACATATTTGAGGGCCCGACTTATTACGACACGACGACCCGGGTTATTATGACACCCACAGGAAAGAAATGGGGTGATGCTATTCTAAGCCGGCATCACACGGCCAATTCTAAGCCGGCATCACAGTGATTAATATCCTGTCTAAAATAAAAATACCGTAAGAGTTTTCGGCAGTCGATGTGGCGCAATTCTAGTGCGACTGTCTGTGTTGCAAAAGGATCAGGGTTTGATTCACAACCATGTCAGGGCTGCTACTTATAGTGGGCGGTTGAAAAACTCTGACTCTAGGAATTGTCAGGTCGTTGGACGACTCGGTGTCCCACTCTTCAATATGAAGAAGCAGAAGTATTTTACAATTTGGCTGAACTAATAAGCAGTATTTTGTGTTTATTCTGGGACACTGTAAGCCCATCTCAAGCATGATGCCATTTTCACCGTACATGAAATGACCAGCCTAATCGGGAGGCCAAGATACGCTGGTCGCGTAGTGTCTAAGTATTGGCACCAGCGTAACTTGGCCTCCCGCTTAAGATAGTCATGTTATTTCATGCATGACACTGCGAATGGACTAAAACCGGCCATTTTTACAGCCGTTTAGGTCTGCCTACTTCGCAAGGGCGTGATATAATATATGTATGTATTATTAGGTAAGCAATTCGCTACTTGACTGGGTCGTAAATAAAATACAAAAGTTGTATGCTTAAAACAATTGTCCAAAAATACTACTGACTTTATTCATCGTTTGTCAAAATATTAAAAATTAGAATTTTGAAACACCAAAATTATAAAAAAGTTATTGTTTTTTATCCAGGGAATGGGCAGCAGCGTTCCCTGTAAATGCAACATCTTGGCACTGCGCTCGGCAATCCGCCTGCCAAGCGTCGTGAGTATGGCAATACCCCCCCGATAGGGGGAGGCCAATGTCCAGCAAAGGACTGTTGTGGCTGTTATGGTTATGGTATTGTTTTGACTCCAACCAAAATATTGAAATGTGACGTCATATTTCAATATTTTCATACAAAATATCGTTACAGAGAGTTTTAAAAAGTAGTCATTTGACCTGTCAGTAAAGTAGAGGATTTACAAAAATGGCTGTACTAAGGAAGAGGTAATTTGTGTTTATCCCTGTCTCGGTTTATCAGCTAGAACAGTGTAAGCCCATCTCAAGCATGAAGCCATTTCACCGCCCGCGAAATGTATTATTAAGATAAGCCAGTAAGCCAGCCAGGCCAAGGAAATTACTGCAGATTGTTGCTATAAATATTTCGGGGTTATTTAAAATTTTCTTTAACCATGTTTTTAAGGACTATTTTACAAATAATCATACCATTCCACTATAATTCACTGCTGGAATGGGCCCCCCTCTATTGGAGAGTATTGCCATGCTCATTACGCTTGGAAGTCGGATTGGCGAGCGCAGTGCAAGATAGTTTATTTACAGGGCACGTTGCAGCCCATTCCCTGGACGATTATCCTTGAATCACTTTTTACGACACCCACGGGTAGAATTGGGGGGAATGGTATTCTAAGCCGACATCACACGGCCTTAGTTTTCTATTAATATATCCCCATTAGAGATTTCGCTCTTTCTCTAGTGTGGGAAACCAAGTCGTCGAACGACCACATCAACCCTGGTGTCAGAGTTATTCAACCGTAAGTAAACCTCTGACATGGTTGTGAAACGGCCGTCGTCTAAACATAGGTAGCAACTAGGAACACGGAAATCACCTTACATCTCATCTTTATTTCTAAAATTATATCAATTTTATGAGTAGGCAAACAAAATTTAAAATGCAAAAACGAGTTTCTAGAAGAATATTAACTTTCTGCCCTACATCAAACGTGATCTATTTGTTCTAGTTATCTTTTAATACTTTAACCTGTACGTCCTCCAGGGTAAGCGGGGTTAAAGTTTATTTTATACACATTTGCTCCACACATGATTTATATTTTGCAGAGATGCAGTTTTGATTAGAAAATTATAAAGAACCTTTTGCTTAGCTAGTAGGTAGTTGGGATCGAAATATTTATAGGAAAATTGAAAACGTGGTAAAATCTCAAACTGTTTTGAAGAAAGTGTAGTCAAAAGTTGACATTGGCTACTACCATAACAGCCACAACAGCCCACTGCTGAACATGGGCCTCCCCTAGTTGGGGGGTATTGCCATACTGCCAAGCAGGCGAACTGGCGAGCGCATATCAAAGTTATGTAGGCATTCACAGGGAATGCTGCTGCCCATTCCCTGGATCCATCGCTTAGTCACCTTTCCGACACCTACAGGTAGAAACGAAGGGATGCTATTCGAAGCCGGCACCACACGGCAAACTACCAACTGACTCGTATCAACTACTTTAAATATTTATATTCACAGCTAAATATATTTCCGTAGATACTAAAATTCACAATCCCTAGACGAAACTTCAACGCACAATAGTTTCAAACAAAATAGCACTAAAGACTTCTAGATATCAGCCATTTAACGGACAACAAAAGACTTAAACAAAGCTGACTTGAGACAAAGACTTAAGTATCCGGCTTTTGTAGTAGAGATGTGAAAAATACTCGATTATAAAAAATCCATTATTTTCCGAATAACAGATTTTATAATAACCGAGTTTTTTTCACATCTATGTTGTATAAAAATGTTTTTTTTAAACTATTCGATTTTTATAATCGATTGTGCTATTTTAATTAATCAATTATTTTGTAATCGGTTTGAAAAAAACCGAGTACAAAAGTCGATATTTTTTGTGGCATATATTATGTTCAACGAAACGTGTTGCGGCGACCCCAAGTAATTGGGGGCAGGAACATGATGATGATGATTTGCATCAATCAAAATATTTCGGGTCTTGTCTTGCCAAATATTAATATAAAAAATACACGACACCTTTTATTATGTCCCTAGTAATATTTGTTTGGACGGCATGATTTATTTTTCTCCTATCAAAAATTATTATGATAAAAAATATTACTTCGTAAATTCAATAAAATATGTGGAAGACTCGATTATTCTAAATACCAATGTTTTTTTTTTATATCGGGTGAAATTTTACTAGTGACCGGAAACCCAGAACCGGCTGGTGATAAGGAACAACTTTCCCCAAGGAGGAGGGTCGTAATACGAAAAAAAAATTTGGGCCTCCCATACATTACATAGTTAGTTGCCGATCAGCTGATTTAAATTACTATGGGAGGTCAAAATTTTTTTTTTTCATTTTTCGACCTATGTTCCTTGGGGAAAGTTGTTCCTTATCACCAGCCGGTTCCGAGTATTCGCTATCGGTCACTAGTAAAATTTCACCCTATAGACTCAACAATAGATTATTGAAAAATCGTTTTTGTTGTTACTAAAGTCGCATCCCTGCTTTGCAGTAAGTAAGTAGGTAAGTAAGTGAGTGTACTTACTCGGGCCACTACTTACTTAGTGAGCAATCACAAGGTTTATCTTAGCACTTAGTAGCTCTAATTCAATCTCTAGTGGGAGACACAGGGTAAGGAAAACAGATGGGCTACTCTTGGGATTTGAATGCACACTAACTGTGTTTTGTTATTCTCATAAATGTAGATAAGAAATAACTATAAAAAGTCATGCATCGACCGGTACAGTCACTCCCGCTCACTCATGAACAATCCCAACTTGAAGGTTTAGATTTTTTTGAGACCGTAACATTTTACAGCAATAACTGTTTTTATTTTCTAGATGCAGCAACATTTATTGAATGGCACAATATAGTTTTTGTCCTGATTGTCCGTATCAGTCATAAGAAAATCGAAACCTTAAAAACAGAACTGTTCATGAGATAGCGTGAGTGACTGTTCATGGCAGGCATAGTTAGAAAGCACAGTGCAAGGTGTAGCATTTTACTAGGTTAGTTAGGTAGGTACGTTGGCTGCCTTTGCCCATCCCTTAGTTAGATATATTATGTTTTACAAAATTCACTCGCCTTTTACAAAGCTTTTGGGTACAAATTGGCGCATCAGCTTACGACTTCCACGGGAAAGATATAGGGTGATGCTATTCTAAGCCACACGGCACAATTTGGCTTTATTTGTCTACCCTATGTCAGTATATAAAGGCGTGGCCACACCGCCGGTAAATCACGATCGAGCGTTGTAAATCCCGCGGCACGTAGATAACGCCGGTACGTGTGTCGCGCCCTAATGCCAGAACGCCTATTTCTTGCTTTACGGCCCTGTTTTTAGGGGTCCTTAGGCTAAGATAAGAGCAAAGACGACAAGAATGGAAATCGTAGTTTGTAGTGTCGTTTGTAGAGCGAGATTTTGAAAATTAATTTACGGTGTGAATAAGCAGATGTATTAGAAACAAAAACCCGACAAGGGTAATTTCAAAAATGTAATTTGCTATAAAAATTGGCCATACTGGATTTATGAATTTTGGATAGTTATAGCCAGTGTCACTTGCTTATATTATAAATGCTGAGACAAATCTAACGATATCTCACATGTCAAGATCCGCCCAGCCGTTTGGGCTATAGCCCGTGAAAACGAATTTCTTGTCTAGGTACATAATACATACATAGTCTCGAAAAACATCAAAACTCTTTAAACTGTGCGGTTGCGGTTGACCAAGGTCCACAAATATTCAGCCAGGAGGGTCAAAAATTCTGTTGCTTTTTACGAAATACCCTCAGTGGACTTGTGGTGGCAGTATTTTTAAGAGTTTACTGTACTCAATACTGGTAAATGGGTGTGGGCGCACGGCAAAATGACGACTCGTGAGTGCTAATATTTTTGTACAGTATAAAGTTTGATATAATGTCAGTAATGTACCTAAGTATGTTTAGCCGCATATTAAAAAATTTAAAGAAAAAGAGCAGCCCTAGAGGTAAGGCATAAATGTTTGAAAAAAAGGCGAGCTGTCCTTCTGTAAACTTTTTATTTTGTGGTTCCGCCATCTTAACCTCATGCACGGTATTTTTGCAGCTATGCAAGAATGTGCATAACAGCCTAACTTCACGGAGCCGTATGCAGTCCCAGATTTATTGCAGTTGAAAAGTCCAGACAGAGATACATGACATTTGGTCTACCAACAATTGGGAAGTTTCATACTCGAGTTCATACTCTTTGGCATAATTTCGTTTCAGTTTATTGCCCACATAGGTATGAAAGTAAAAAAAAATTACAAACAAATACAAATATAGCTAACGACAAAACATTTGTAATTTCCTATTAACTTTTTGGTTACAAAGTTAATACAAACGAAGCAAGCGGAAAAAAGTTCACGTCGCCGGCGGGATTCGAACCCACGTCTTCTGACAAGCCGGGTCAGACGTGATGCCGCTACACCACGGCAGGCTCTGCCCAAGGCGGCGAAATTGTGATCCACTTGCTTCGTTCATATTTCTTTGTCACTTGACTACTTACGGGTAGCTTGTCATCTATGACTTTGTAGTAGAACTATACAGTCACTCAACTGGCAACATTAGGTATGTACAAGTTGACGAAAGATGAAGTTGAGATGTAATTTCCTATTTTCCGAAAATTCTTTATACTGTTGGTATACATTTTTGACAATGCAACGATTCTATTCGACAGGATTCATTTCCGCCTTTAATAGTTACCTACAGGGCAAGTCCAGGCAGTAGAGTTCAATGCACACCTTAAACTGCGCTCGCTATCCTATCCAGTCTTTATCCAGTCTGCCAATTGAGCGTATCAACTATCTCATTACAGAAATAAACAAAGGAAAAATGTCTACCAGTCCAATAACTCGAAAACTATTTATATAAACAACCGCGGAACATATCTACATGGGGAAGATTCGGATACCTCTCAGTATCCGAATCTTAGCGATTTATATGTATTTTGTCTTTTGGTGTCTGATTATTGGGGTCATCCTGTATATGTATGTATGTGTGTTTGTATGTACGTATTAAGTGCAGACCAGCATTTCAAACTAGTTCCATATTTGTGAAGTTAAAAGTCACTCCAAGCCGGTACAAGGAAGCACATCGTAACTCACTCGCGGCCATTTTTCAAAACGTACTCACGAGGGTTTACACATTTATCATCTCGAGATCAAAAACTAGCTGTATTGTTAGTTTTGACGGAAAATTCTATGGCAGTTACTTGGCAAGTCTGAGATAAGAATGGGGAGTATCCTGCTCTGTCTTTTGGGCATTCCACGAAAATGTTTGACGGCGTAGTATTTGTAGCACTTTTTGAAGGTTTTTGTTCTAATCTTTAAAAAATCCATGTATATCGTACAGTTTCACCTAAAAATAAAATGTATTGTCAGTTTTTTGTGGTTCTTGTCGTTACAAAACATTCTAACCTGCTTTTGGACCATACAAATCCATTTCTACTGTTCGTGTGGGATACCAAATTGTCCAACGATCCGATGAACCCTGTTGTCAAAATTGTTCAGCTACCTACCTAGTATTGCCTTTGCTTATACTATGTTTTTTTTTCGTTAGTATTTCTGGCTGTGTAGTAGTAATATTAGCAGGCCTCTGACAGAACCACATTATATTGTTCCCACAAATTACCCTTTATAGTTTTCTTTTGCTTCCCTCGGCGGTTATGTTACAAAGAATATATCGCCGTCGCAAAATTTTATGACTGTACTGCGCTGACCGTAGGAAGAGTCGCATTTTTGTCTAGAGATAGGATTTTTACAGCATTCGTAAGATTTTGTGTTCCTACAGAACATGTTGCGCCGACCCCAAGTAATTGGGATGAGGGCAGGAAGATGATGATGATGATAGGATTTTTACAGCACGTCTGACAAAAAATTGCGAGTCATTCAGAAGACCTGTGTATAACCATGGCGACAGGTTGTCAGCCTGTCGCCTAAACTTGTGATATTCATGTACCCTCAAATTACTTAGTCGCTTCTTACGATACCCACGGGAAAGATATGTAGTGGTGCTATTCCAAGCCGCCATAACACGGCATTGTAATTAAAGTGGCGTGGTGTAAATGGCCGTTTTTACAGCTGTTTACGATCTGCCTGGCCCACAATAGTCCACTACTGAACATGTCCACCCCTATCAGGGGGATATTGCCGTACTCATCACGTTTGTTGCATTCACAGGGAACGCTGCTGCCCATTCCCTGGATTATCATCCCTTTGTCAGCTTTTACGACAGCCACGTGTTGAATTGGGGTTATTTATTCTTTGCTGGTCTTATGATATGGGGCTTACCCTATATTCTAAGACGGCACCACCATAACCATACCATAACAGCCACAACAGTCCACTGCTGGACATGGGCCTCCCCCTATCGGGGGGTATTGCCATACTCACCACGCTTGGCAGGCGGATTGGCGAGCGCAGAGCATGATGTTGCATTGACAGGGAACGCTGCTGCCCATTCCCTGGATAAGTATCCCTTAGTCGCTTTTTACGACACCCACGGGTAGAATTGGGGTGATGCTATTCTAAGCCGGCATCACACGGCATGTAAGCCGGCATCACACGGCACGGTAAATAAATATAACATACAATCCATCTGCTCTTATGTATTCTCATAATTTACATTAATCTCATAATTTAACACCATAATTTAACGGGTTACAATAACGGTGGCCTAAGTGGGGGAATTGCGATGTGAAAATAATAAATTAACATTCTGGCCACATAAGCCAACGGGATGTTAAGTATACAGAGTGGATCAAACGGTGACGACAAAAGACAAAATGTTACACACATATACTACGATATACTACTAGTATAACAGCTACAATAAAGTCCACTGCTGGACATGGGCCTCCCCCTAGTAGGGGGGGTATTTGGCATACTCACCACGCTTGGCAGGCGGGTTGGTAAGCGCAATGCAAGATGTTGCAATGCGATTGCGAAATTCTTCCAGGGATTAAATCCCTGAATGAATTTATCCCCTAGTCGCCTCTTACGACACCCACGGGATAGATATGGAGATGATATTCTGAGCCGGCATCACACGGCCAATACACACGTCATATATTTCTTCTATATTCCTTGCGACTTGCGGCGTTGGCTGTAAAAACTCTACAACATGTCTTACAAAAGATCGAGCATTCAGAAGACTGTGTTGTGTATCAATCACCATAGTGCTAGGTTGTCCGCCTGTCGCCTTAGTCGCTTTTTACGTCACCCACGGGAAAGATTTGGACGGAGTGTTGCTATTCTAAGCCGACACCACACGGCACATCATTTCACCTCAACATAAGGTATTTTGTCTTTTGATGTAACTGTTTTGTCCACCCTGTATAAAAATTACAATCCAAGATGGGCGAAACGGCAACATAAAGTTAATGAGGCATATTTTATCAGTTACGGCCGTATAAATGAAATATTGCCGCACTGACAATAAAAAATTAAATCTTTTTTATTTGAATGAGCTCAGGCCAAGCTTTTTCTCTTTGATTTAGTGATCGTTGTCTTAAAACGTTTTTTTACATGAAATGCGAAAAGTTTCATCTTTAATGGGGCACCCTTCTCTTGATTCTATTTTTAAATGCTTAGAGAGTTCGCAAAAGTTCTAGTCTGTCAGTCCATTCAGGAAATACCTACGCCACATCACATGACATTAAGGTGAGACGTAGCAGCAGGTCGGAAAAGTTGTACTAAGCAAGAATCAGAAGAATCACGACCCGGAATTGGCCGGAAGTTGTAAAATCCGTGACTTCCGGTACCAATTTTGGGGGCACGTCAAGACCTTTTTTTACGTAGATATTGATTTTTTGACATATATTTTTGACGTATACTACCTACCTCGGTAGGTACCTAACCACAATTTTATTTGCTCGCTATGTTTACCTTTTTATTATTATGTACGCCTTACGGTGCAGGCAGAGCATCAACGATGACCATAAAACAAGTGGATGTGTTAAAAAACAAAAACTCGACTGCGGTAATTTTAAAGTAGTATTTTGCTGTCAAAATCCGACACCTCATATGTCAAAATCCAAGTATCCGTTTGGGCTGTAGCCCGTGAAAAAGAATTTTCTTGCCCACATACATACATACATACTCTCGAAAAACACAACCCTCCTTCTGAGGCAGTCGTGTAAATACGGTCGCCATCGCAAAGTCTGAAAAATATATTTTACTGCTGTAGGTATATAAATAAAAAAGTCACCTATTGTAAATAACCTTCACAGATTTCGACAACGTTCAGCCGTAAAGTCGTAAATTTAAAATTACGTTCCGTTCATAACTCGGCATAATTTACGAGTTCCCGATCGTAACGACACCTTTGGCCGTTCACGTGTGAAACGGAACGAGTGTGCTACACGGTGTTGTAAATTACCTGTGTTTTGTTTAAGACGCGATAAAACGTATAGCCAGTCCATGGAAACATTAAAACAATTTTTAAAAACGCCCGTATTTCAATCAAACAATTTATCAGTAATCTATTTTTCCGTGTAGCTACCGACTAAAACTACTGCTACCCCTATTCCACTCAGGGTGTTTCATAAAAAGGGTCAACTTTTGACATTTTTTGAACATCTGCCTCGCCTCTCAAAACCTTTACTTAGGCCCGTATTTATAAATCGCACTCAACTTTGAGATCACACTTAAGATCGATCTTAAGTTGCTGCTTTAATTAATAGACTGAACTTAAGATCTAACTTAGGAACGTCATCTCAATTGAGTAACGCCATATTAATAAATCTATCTCAGCACTTAGGTGCGGTCTTGAGATGGAGTTCAAGAGCTGATTTTTTGAGTGCTGTCAAACTCTCACTTGAGATCATGATTTTTGTTGATTTTTGCGCAGTTTCTACGGATTAAAATGGACTTTGAGGATATTGTGTAAGAAATTCACTTTTATCATGTTTAATGAAGATATTATATTGTTGCCAGATATCCGTTGCTTGCCTAAAACTTATGGGAACGTGAAGGTTATTTTGTTTGGAATCAGTTGGTTGGTTGAAGGCTTTCCCATTCAGTTTTCGTGATGTACACACACACAGGCTATGTTTACTGGAAGACAAAGGCGACAACGGATACCCTTCATTGTGCCGATACCTATATGGCTTATTTCTCACAAGGGTGTTGCTAGCAGACGCGGAACGGAGGGGAAATCGTTGCGGACGCGCGGTGGTTACGCAGGTTACGCTCGCCAAACGCTTGTGTGATATAAGCCTAAAGCCTCCTCCAGAAGATCCATGTCTTTATAGGTATTTGAAGAAAATGGTAAATAAAAATACTATATTCAATATCAAATACCAGACTTTTATTATAACTATGCCAGTAATTTGAAGCCCTTAGTTAAACAAATAAATAAGAATGTCTAATTCAGCTCTCATTATAAAGAAAGACAAAAAATAATATAGCTAATACAAAGCTTCTCCAGTCTCTCTTGCTACTTAGACCATATATTTTGGGCTGGCTACTTTCAGCGTCCAATAGAACTTCTTTAGAATCTGCAATAGATAATTACAAATTAATAATGCTTTGTATTTGTAATTAAATTATGTTTGCAAGAGTGATATAGGTATTACATTACATTACAGCCTTTAGATTGTATTCAAATTCATAATATACTTTTGTACTTTTTGATATTACTTCTTCTTCTGTCGTGTGGGACACGCAGCCGAAGTATGTCCAGACAAAACCTGGTATCTACTACTACCTACTAGTAAATAGGCCTATAACATGATTTTCTAACCACTGCTGCCATCAGAGACAGTAGCCAGAACCCTTTTTTACAGACAATTATATATGGTTCAGACTTCGATCTGCGATGTCCTAACCAGACCATGAATTAAGTACTTATTATATAAATTAAATAACAACTACTTACTAATACTGGAATACACATACTAGATACCTGCCTAGGATATAATAGGCGCCCGAATTAATGGCACCATGAATTTCAACCATAAGCCTTGGTGCTGTTTGCGAATGGTCTTGGTCATCCTTAGTGATACTGGTTGAAGGCACTCTACTAGTGGCATTCGATGTTGCCACTCTTTTCTATTCTTTGTTTGATGGCGGTCTACTTATGTCTCAATAAACAATGATTTTATTTAAAATTAACTGTTTGTTCAAATGTATACAGGGACACAGGTAGCTAGTCTACATATTTAAGTTCATCTGTGCACAGGACCAGAACCAGAACCGAAAAATCAAAACAAACGTTGATTGACATGACGTGACAGATAGACAACTCAGTTAGCGTTTTGTTTCATAGGTTTTGTTTCCATCTTTACCAAGAAGATCGTAATACTTGTTATCGTAAAACTCGTAAGCTTGCAACTAAAAATAACATCAAAAATCATTTAAAACATAATTAATTAATTTTATATCTGAATATTTTGTTCAAATGTGACTACTTACATTTTTATCCCTATATTTTGATTAATGTTCCTAAATGTTCTTAAATGTTCTAATCAAGTAATACAGCAAAAACAAAACGTAGGTTTAAAAACTACTACTTTGTCTGTGGTCTAGTATCCAAACCAAAAACACCTTAAGTTCATACACTCAAGGGCGATCTCAGTTGATACGCACTTGATGACGGTTTATTAATATGTGACGATCTTAAGATGATGATCACAACTTAGGCGAAGAACACACGCAACGTCCGTTCCAGCGCATTTTTAGCGCAGCGTCAAAATAGCGCACAACGCTGCGTTGAAAAACAAAAGAGGAACGATTTTTGTGCGTTGCGGCGCAACAAAGATAGTTGTAGGCATTTAAAACAATAAGAGTAACAAAGACAGGAAAAAATGTGTCAAGATTAAAATTTGTAGAAGCGACATTATGTATTTATCTTCTGTGTGTAAATGTAGGTACGCAAGAATTTTGAATTTAATAAACAAGTTTTTATTATTTAGTAGGTATGAACTAGAAGATTAAACCGTCCAAGAGCATCTCAGACACACCTTCAACTAGGGTTTTGTAGTTAACGTTTCGATATACATAACAAAGTTAATTATGCTGTTGGTTTGCTTGCAGTGGTATGGTTACCAACCGCAAATCGAAAAACTTTTGTGTTTCTTAAAACTTAAGTGGTACAGCATCCGTTATAGTATTCGTGATAATCTCGGGTTGAGAACTATATGTAGCTTAATTCAGTTTTTACGCTTAACTATTGAAAGAGAACGGATAACGATCAGTGTATTTGCAAAATAAGTCGACAGCTAAGTATTTTGTTTTAGTTCATCTCTTCAGTGACCTTACGACAGTTGAAATTTGAAACTGCGTCCATATGGACTACTGGTGCGAATCTGTGAAGCATCGGTCTCATGTGTGTCTTACGTCAACTCGGTATGAGTTTCGTCCTCTACGATAAGCTTCTTGTACCCAATCGGGGCAATCGCTAAACTTAATGTAGCTTAATTTAGTTTTTACGCTGAACTAGTGAAAGAGATCGAATTCCATTCCATTCAAAGTTACAAAAATATATGAACGAAACAAGTGGTTCACAATTTCGCTGCCTGGGTTAGAGTGTAACTGCTCCATCCTCATCTTAAATAAATAAAATACGAAATACGCGAAGCGCATTCGTAAAGGCCATGTTTTCGTCTAGTGGTGGGTGAGAACACCACGTCATGTGTAATAACACAAATTCTTTTGAGTCGCTTGCATTGCCATCAGTAAGATTTGTCTACTCCGTTAACTATCTATCGCATAAATCGTTTAATATTTATTGAGCCATCAGGAGTTAAGAAAGAACTCTCGAGTTCTTAAATAAAATAAAATATGCCGATCATGGTCAACCCATGATCGACATCATCCTCTGTTTATCTCAAGCCCATTCCAATGAAAGGCCAGAGATTGAGGGAGCGCTCCTCCTTCACTATTATTCCATCTGCTTCTAGTACTGACAAGTACAGAAGACTTACTTTGCAGAACCAAAAGTCTAACTTATATCTCTAGGAGATATTAGTTATTTTCAGACAATAGTTCTAAATGGAATAAAAATGATTTGGAGGAGGTGAAAGAGCTCCACACAACGCTCAATCACGATAGGCCGCTACCAGTACCACACAAGACACACAGTCTATATGCAATACGTAACCGGCTAACTCCTCCGCTCCAACAGAGGTTTGTGGGATAACCCATCTTTTAAGGTCGTAGTACTCAGTCACCGAGAACCGGAGACACCTGTCACCAGGCAGTACTACAGCGAGACCTCGATCCAAGATCGACCACTGCCGAGAGCGGAGACATCCACTCGAGCTTCTGCTCTTGTCATGCATCAGGCACTGCAGGCCATATAGATTTGCCCGGAGGCTAGAGTTATGCACCGAGGTGGTGCCTTTGGAAGTATCAGGCCGCAGCCACACCCAGAGCCTTGTTAGACTCGAGGGAACCCCCTCGGGTGAAAGAAAGATACTCCAAAGTCATAGGTAGTAGTGTGGTAGAAATATGACATACAAATGCCGTCTGCAAGGGAGAGCGTCAGCTAAGCAGAGTCCACCACTTCGATCAGCTGTAGCTAATCTCAGACTTCGTTCCCGCACATGTTGCAAGCAACATGGCTCCAGTATCATAACGTCACATAGCGTGAGCTGCAGCGACATTACTCAAACAGGAGACTTTGTAGACGTTCACCTTATAATGGAAGGCTTATCAGCAATCGACAACTTTAGTGTCTACACATCTACAAGTCACCACTACAAGCCGAAGCGAGTAGTAACGTTCGCGTGCACACGACTAATATCGTCTCAAGCCAATGAGGCCAACCAAGGCTACTAGCCTTTTGCTTAGGTGGGTAACACGTTAGAGTGCAAGAGTCTCGACACCGGAGTGCCCAATCTACACACAATCATGTCACCACCTTAGCGTGCCGCGGTTCTGGGACAGGTCGCGGTCTTTCTGACTGCCCCTATAGTAGGGGTTAGAATTCATTTTAGACATAACTCATAGTCGAGCATTAACCAAGCATAATCGAAATACCGCATAAGCATTTGGTATCGCCCCAACATTTCATTAAGGCTCATATTTGGTTTGCGAGTTATTATTTCATTTGCCAAGCCCCGTAGAGCAAGGCTATTGATTGCGAGATTCACTTCTTGTGCTAAGCCCCGTAGAGCAAAGCATTAGCATTGCCGTGTCAATACTTTTAGTTTTGTTTATAGGATCATTTGCATTCGTGGTATCATTTATTTATATTTTGAGCCTTTTTATTTATATTTATGCTCAGCAGTATTCGAAGACGCAATGGTCATGCCAACCTGAGAAATATCATAAATGAATACCACAGGCACCAATCTGTTCACTGTCAACCAGTAATCTGTCTGATAGCCCAGTTCATCGCTTGCCAGAGCTCAACATAAAGAGATGGTTCGCTTTTCGATTGAGATGTGACACAGGACGTTTCCCTTGTTACGTCCACTGAATCTGCACTATCTTTGTTGGAAATACCGGACGGAGCGAATCTATCAACGGTATTGTTGTATCTCTAGTGGCTTGGACGTCTCAAGACCACTTGCTTTAAATATTTCATGCCGTCATTCCAATCTCTTACGAGATACAACATAGTTCCAACTATAGCCGAGAACGGAGGCAGGTTAAAGCAGCATTCTGCTAAACCCCATCCAGTAGCTGGCGCTAGGAGGACATCAAACCACTACAGGGCTCAGATGTACTTTCGTGGTGCTCCCTGCCCTAGCCTTAGCCACCTTCAGAAGCCCCTTGCAACTGCGGGTACATACAAGTGTCATCATCTCTGCTTTTGTGCACTTAAAGCTTGTGCTACTTCATCTCATATTATGTGAGCATCTCGCAAGTCGACAAATCTGCGCACAACGACAGATCTCAGTAAACAGTTAATAAGACCAGAGGCCTGTGTTTTAAATATATGTCATTTTAAAAATAGTAAAGGTTTGCGGATCACAAGACCAATGTATGTCACGAGTGTGACTATATTAGTCTAATGGCACCGCCGAGAGGCTTACGGTTCACAAGACCAATGTTCATCACGAATGTGACTCAATCAGTCCAATGGCACCGCCAAGAGGCTCACGGTTCACAAGACCGATGTACATCACGAATGTGACTTAATCAGTCTAATGTCACCGCTGAGATTAGGTATTCGACATAAACAACATACCGCGCTTACGCACAGCTGTCGTCATATGTACGATACCATAGTATTTTGTTTAAACGTAAACATCAAGCGATACCCAGGCACATACGCATAGCGTTAGTAAGACGCTTACAGCGCTCACCGCACGCTCGCCTATAGCCAAAAGTATTCAGCAAGACGTAATACGCTTTGATCGTTCGAGTCTGCGTGAATTCACATGTGGCCACCAAGAAACCACATTCATTAGCTCCTCAGAGCGTCTCTCATCTTTACTTGCCATATTCTCTTAATACAAGCTCTTCTTATGACATTAGGATCATTTCTCTCATACTTCTTAGTTTATTGACTAGGCATAAACATCAAGCGTTTCCCCAGGCATATACGCATAGCGTTAGTAAGACGCCAAAGCGCTTACCACTTACTCGCCTATAGCCAAAGGTATTCAGCTAGATGAAATACGCCTCGATCATTTGCATTTTGAGTTTGCGAGTATTCACTTGTGGCCACCATCAAACCACATTCTTAAGCTCCTCAGAGCTTTTCTTTTCATTACTTGCCATTTTCTCTTAATACAAGCTCTTCTTATAGCATTAGGATCATTTCTCATATATTTCATCTTTGGTCATACCCGAACCCTGGTATGCCTTATTTCTTAGATCTTTCCAAAGATATCAGTTTGTTACTAATAATTCGCTTTATTTCATCGCCGTACGCAACGGCTTTCATTTATCACCAGTGGCCATGCACCTAACCACTGTTTTGTAGTAAGTCGCTAGTGAGGGCCGTGCCGGCCTGGCACAGACGACAAACTACGTACGGGGTGGTAAACCAGAGCCTTTTCCGTCAATTCCACTTTATATCATGCTTAGACACCACATACACCAACATCGATCCATCACCGAAGCGATGACCGAAAGTCAGTATACGGGCGCCTCGGCTCCGGCCCACCCCTCAATAATACGAGCGACATGAAACCATTGCCCGCATACGTGAAAAACCAATGTTGGAATTTTTAACTACTAATGATTTTATCTAATAGATTACGTTATTTTAAGACCCTACAACCTACTCCTATCCCTATCTAACCTTTAGTTTAGAAGTTATAGAAGTTTAAAATTCAATACGAGAACGTAATATGGCCCTAGTACACTTTCAATACGAGAACGTAATATGCTCCTAGCACGATTTCAATACGAGAATGTAATATGCTCCCGACGCGATTTCAATACGAGAACGCAATATGCTCCCGGCGCGATTTCAATACGAGAACGTAATATGGCTTTCTGCACGAATCTGCTCAAAACACGATTTCAATACGAGAACGCAATACGGACGCGAGCACGATTCAATACGAGAACGTATTACAGCTCCGGACACGATCTGCTCAAAACATGAATTCAATACGAGAACGTAATACGGACGGCCGCGAATCTGCTCGGAGCATGAATTCAATACGAGAACGTAATATGGGATTTTACTACTTAGCAATTTTTTGGTTCGATTTTTGATGACTGTTTTCAACCGTTTCTTTTTATGTTTTATTGTAGTATAGGGGTGTTGCTACATCTCAGCCCCCAAAATTTCACTGAATTCTAATGAAGGGAAATTTTCAAGCTGCTAATCTTCGTTTCGTTGATTCTTCTACTTATTTTTACTTATGCCTTCACATCCTCATTACACAACTTTTCTTTATGATAACTTAATGCCCTTATATTCTTTACTTATTACGTTCTATCTCATCCACAGCCCCCGATTCTCACAACTCTTAAATCTTTCAATACATCTATTCCCTATTCATCCATATCTATAGTTAAAAATCTTTATTCTTACTTCATATGCTTTGTTTAGCTAACTTATTTGCCAAACTTCAATTTTTCAAATGGTCAACTAAATCAAACCCCTATTCCTGAGTCTAGGCTGCACGGAACCTACAGTTCGTGAAACTCAAATGCCAGTATTTCTATGATTTGGGCTTTACAGCCCCCTTTATTTGGAACTATTGACAGCCCCCTTTAAATTGAAACTATGACAGCCCCCATCATTTGGAGCTTTTGGCAACCTTTGTTATGTGGAGCTCTAGCCAGCCCCCCTTTATTTGTAACTCTTAATTAAGTATCATTTGCGTTCTGGCATCTCACAATTTGAAAGTGGCCACAGACCAAACCACTTTTCTTTCAAAATATTATAAAATGTTGTTGTTTCTCGGAACCGTAACTAGCCTAGCCCTGTTTCGAGGCCCTCACAGTTGACCATTTTCTATTTTTCATTTTGCGCCCTAAAAGAGCGAAGCATTTGCTACCTTAAGCGCTCCTAAAAGAGCGAAGCATTGTGCTACCTTATGCGCTCCTAAAAGAGCGAAGCATTTGCTACCTTCGCTGCTACTTGATATATTAAATTTGAACTTGAATTTGAATATTATCAAATATATTTGACTATGAAACTCTGTAGCAGCCAGTAGAGTTTCATTTCTATTCTACTTTCTTGACCATTTTGAATTTACTGACAGAATCCCTGACGGCAAGCAAGGTCGCTCATCCATTTCACGGACAACAAATTGTAGGCTTAAAGCCCACTTGATTTCATTAGCTACCGAGCCCCAAGACTGAAAAACCTGAAGGTTCTCCATATCCTGGTCACGGCACCAAATTGCAACTGCTCCATCCTCATCTTAAATAAATAAAATACGAAATACGCGAAGCGCATTCGTAAAGGCCATGTTTTCGTCTAGTGGTGGGTGAGAACACCACGTCATGTGTAATAACACAAATTCTTTTGAGTCGCTTGCATTGCCATCAGTAAGATTTGTCTACTCCGTTAACTATCTATCGCATAAATCGTTTAATATTTATTGAGCCATCAGGAGTTAAGAAAGAACTCTCGAGTTCTTAAATAAAATAAAATATGCCGATCATGGTCAACCCATGATCGACATCATCCTCTGTTTATCTCAAGCCCATTTCAATGAAAGGCCAGAGATTGAGGGAGCGCTCCTCCTTCACTATTATTCCATCTGCTTCTAGTACTGACAAGTACAGAAGACTTACTTTGCAGAACCAAAAGTCTAACTTATATCTCTAGGAGATATTAGTTATTTTCAGACAATAGTTCTAAATGGAATAAAAATGATTTGGAGGAGGTGAAAGAGCTCCACACAACGCTCAATCACGATAGGCCGCTACCAGTACCACACAAGACACACAGTCTATATGCAATACGTAACCGGCTAACTCCTCCGCTCCAACAGAGGTTTGTGGGATAACCCATCTTTTAAGGTCGTAGTACTCAGTCACCGAGAACCGGAGACACCTGTCACCAGGCAGTACTACAGCGAGACCTCGATCCAAGATCGACCACTGCCGAGAGCGGAGACATCCACTCGAGCTTCTGCTCTTGTCATGCATCAGGCACTGCAGGCCATATAGATTTGCCCGGAGGCTAGAGTTATGCACCGAGGTGGTGCCTTTGGAAGTATCAGGCCGCAGCCACACCCAGAGCCTTGTTAGACTCGAGGAACCCTCGGGTGAAAGAAAGATACTCCAAAGTCATAGGTAGTAGTGTGGTAGAAATATGACATACAAATGCCGTCTGCAAGGGAGAGCGTCAGCTAAGCAGAGTCCACCACTTCGATCAGCTGTAGCTAATCTCAGACTTCGTTCCCGCACATGTTGCAAGCAACATGGCTCCAGTATCATAACGTCACATAGCGTGAGCTGCAGCGACATTACTCAAACAGGAGACTTTGTAGACGTTCACCTTATAATGGAAGGCTTATCAGCAATCGACAACTTTAGTGTCTACACATCTACAAGTCACCACTACAAGCCGAAGCGAGTAGTAACGTTCGCGTGCACACGACTAATATCGTCTCAAGCCAATGAGGCCAACCAAGGCTACTAGCCTTTTGCTTAGGTGGGTAACACGTTAGAGTGCAAGAGTCTCGACACCGGAGTGCCCAATCTACACACAATCATGTCACCACCTTAGCGTGCCGCGGTTCTGGGACAGGTCGCGGTCTTTCTGACTGCCCTATAGTAGGGGTTAGAATTCATTTTAGACATAACTCATAGTCGAGCATTAACCAAGCATAATCGAAATACCGCATAAGCATTTGGTATCGCCCCAACATTTCATTAAGGCTCATATTTGGTTTGCGAGTTATTATTTCATTTGCCAAGCCCCGTAGAGCAAGGCTATTGATTGCGAGATTCACTTCTTGTGCTAAGCCCCGTAGAGCAAAGCATTAGCATTGCCGTGTCAATACTTTTAGTTTTGTTTATAGGATCATTTGCATTCGTGGTATCATTTATTTATATTTTGAGCCTTTTTATTTATATTTATGCTCAGCAGTATTCGAAGACGCAATGGTCATGCCAACCTGAGAAATATCATAAATGAATACCACAGGCACCAATCTGTTCACTGTCAACCAGTAATCTGTCTGATAGCCCAGTTCATCGCTTGCCAGAGCTCAACATAAAGAGATGGTTCGCTTTTCGATTGAGATGTGACACAGGACGTTTCCCTTTGTTACGTCCACTCGAATCTGCACTATCTTTGTTGGAAATACCGGACGGAGCGAATCTATCAACGGTATTGTTGTATCTCTAGTGGCTTGGACGTCTCAAGACCACTTGCTTTAAATATTTCATGCCGTCATTCCAATCTCTTACGAGATACAACATAGTTCCAACTATAGCCGAGAACGGAGGCAGGTTAAAGCAGCATTCTGCTAAACCCCATCCAGTAGCTGGCGCTAGGAGGACATCAAACCACTACAGGGCTCAGATGTACTTTCGTGGTGCTCCCTGCCCTAGCCTTAGCCACCTTCAGAAGCCCCTTGCAACTGCGGGTACATACAAGTGTCATCATCTCTGCTTTTGTGCACTTAAAGCTTGTGCTACTTCATCTCATATTATGTGAGCATCTCGCAAGTCGACAAATCTGCGCACAACGACAGATCTCAGTAAACAGTTAATAAGACCAGAGGCCTGTGTTTTAAATATATGTCATTTTAAAAATAGTAAAGGTTTGCGGATCACAAGACCAATGTATGTCACGAGTGTGACTATATTAGTCTAATGGCACCGCCGAGAGGCTTACGGTTCACAAGACCAATGTTCATCACGATGTAGCAACACCCCTATATTACAATAAAACATAAAAAGAAACGGTTGAAAACAGTCATCAAAAACCGAACCAAAAAATCGCTAAGTAGTAAAATCCCATATTACGTTCTCGTATTGAATTCATGCTCCGAGCAGATTCGCGGCCGTCCGTATTACGTTCTCGTATTGAAATCATGTTTTGAGCAGATTCGCGTCCGGAGATGAAAAACGTTCTCGTATTGAAATGTGCTCACGTCCGTATTACGTTCTCGTATTGAAATCGTGTTTTGAGCAGATTCGTGCAGAAAGCCATATTGCGTTCTTGTATTGAAATCGCGTCGGGAGCATATTACATTCTCGTATTGAAATCGTGCTAGGAGCATATTACGTTCTCGTATTGAAATTGTGCTAGGAGCATATTACGTTCTCGTATTGAATTTTAAACGTCTATAACTTCTAAACTAAAGGTTAGATTGGGATAGGAGTAGGTTGTAGGGTCTTAAAATAACGTAATCTATTAGATAAAATCATTAGTAGTTAAAATTTCCAACATTAGTTTTTCACGTATGCGGGCAATGGTTTCATGTCGCTCGTATCTATGAGGGGTGGGCCGGAGCCGAGACGCCCGAATACTGACTTTCGTCCATCGCTTCGGTGTTGGATCGATGTTGGTGTATGTGGTGTCTTAGTATGAAATAAAGTGGAATTGACGGAAAAGGCTCTGGTTTACCACCCCGTACGTAGTTTGTCGTCTGTGCCAGGCCGGCTCGGCCCTCACTAGCGACTTACTACAAAACAGTGGTTGGGTGCATGGCCACTGGTGAACAAATTGATATCTTTGGAAAGATCTAAGAAATAAGGCATACCAGGGTTCGGGTATGGCCAAAGATGAAATATATGAGAAATGATCTTAATGCCATAAGAAGAGCTTGTATTAAGAGAATATGGCAAGTAAGAAGAGCTTGTATTAAGAGAGTATGGCTCTGAGGAGCTTAAGAATGTGGTTTGATGGTGGCCACATGTGAATACTCGCAAACTCAAAATGCAAATGATCGAGGCGTATTTCATCTAGCTGAATACCTTTGGCTATAGGCGAGTAAGTGGTGAGCGCTTTGGCGTCTTACTAACGCTATGCGTATATGCCTGGGGAAACGCTTGATGTTTATGCCTAGTCAATAAACTATGAAGTAAGAGAGAAATGATCCTAATGTCATAAGAAGAGCTTGTATGAAGAGAATATGGCAAGAAAAGATGAGTAACGCTCTGAGGAGCTAATGAATGTGGTTTCTTGGTGGCCACATGTGAATTCACGCAGACTCGAACGATCAAAGCGTATTACGTCTTGCTGAATACTTTTGGCTATAGGCGAGCGTGCGGTGAGCGCTGTAAGCGTCTTACTAACGCTATGCGTATGTGCCTGGGTATCGCTTGATGTTTACGTTTAAACAAAATACTATGGTATCGTACATATGACGACAGCTGTGCGTAAGCGCGGTATGTTGTTTATGTCGAATACCTAATCTCAGCGGTGACATTAGACTGATTAAGTCACATTCGTGATGTACATCGGTCTTGTGAACCGTGAGCCTCTTGGCGGTGCCATTGGACTGATTGAGTCACATTCGTGATGAACATTGGTCTTGTGAACCGTAAGCCTCTCGGCGGTGCCATTAGACTAATATAGTCACACTCGTGACATACATTGGTCTTGTGATCCGCAAACCTTTACTATTTTTAAAATGACATATATTTGAAACACAGGCCTCTGGTCTTATTAACTGTTGACTGAGATCTGTCGTTGTGCGCAGATTTGTCGACTTGAGATGCTCGCATAATATGAGATGAAGTAGCACAAGCTTTAAGTGCACAAAAGCAGAGATGATGACACTTGTATGTACCCGCAGTTGCAAGGGGCTTCTGAAGGTGGCTAAGGCTAGGGCAGGGAGCACCACGAATGTACATCTGAGCCCTGTAGTGGTTTGATGTCCTCCTAGCGCCAGCTACTGGATGGGGTTTAGCAGAATGCTGCTTTAACCTGCCTCCGTTCTCGGCTATAGTTGGAACTATGTTGTATCTCGTAAGAGATTGGAATGACGGCATGAAATATTTAAAGTAAGTGGTCTTGAGACGTCCAAGCCACTAGAGATACAACAATACCGTTGATAGATTCGCTCCGTCCGGTATTTCCAACAAAGATAGTGCAGATTCGAGTGGACGTAACAAAGGGAAACGTCCTGTGTCACATCTCAATCGAAAAGCGAACCATCTCTTTATGTTGAGCTCTGGCGAGCGATGAACTGGGCTATCAGACAGATTGCTGGTTGACAGTGAACAGATTGGTGCCAGTGGCATTCATTTATGATATTTCTCAGGTTGGCATGCCCATTGCGTCTTCGAATACTGCTGAGCATAAAACTAAATAAGAAGGCTCAAAATATGAATAAATGATACCACGAATGAAAATGATCCTATTATGAAAACTAAAAGCATTGACACGGCAATGCTAATGCTTTGCTCTACGGGGCTTAGCACAAGAAGTGAATCTCGCAATCAATAGCCTTGCTCTAAGGGGCTTGGCATATGAAATAATAACTCACAAACGATAGCCTTGCTCTACGGGGCTTGGCATATGAAACAATAACTCGCAAACCAAGAATGAGCCTTAATAAAATGTTGGGGCGATACCAAATGCTTATGCGGTATTTCGATTATGCTTGGTTAATGCTCGACTATGAGTTATGTCTAAAATGAATTCTAACCCCTACTTAAGGGGCAGTCAGAAAGTCCGCGACCTGTCCCAGAACCGCGGCACGCTAAGGTGGTGACATGATTGTGTGTAGATTGGGCACTCCGGTGTCGAGACTCTTGCACTCTAACGTGTTACCCACCTAAGCAAAAGGCTAGTAGCCTTGGTTGGCCTCATTGGCTTGAGACGACATTAGTCGTGTGCACGCGAACGTTACTACTCGCTTCGGCTTGTAGTGGTGACTTGTAGATGTGTAGACACTAAAGTTGTCGATTGCTGATAAGCCTTCCAACATAAGGCGAACGTCTACAAAGTCTCCTGTTTGAGTAATGTCGCTGCAGCTCACGCTATGTGACGTTATGATACTGGAGCCATGTTGCTTGCAACATGTGCGAGAACGAAGTCTGAGATTAGCTACGGCTGATCGTAGTGGTGGACTCTGCTTAGCTGACGCTCTCCCTTGCAGACGGCATTTGTATGTCATATTTCTACCACACTACTACTTATGACTTTGGAGTATCTTTCTTTCACCCGAGGGGGTTCCCTCGAGTCTAACAAGGCTCTGGGTGTGGCTGCGGCCTGATACTTCCAAAGGCGCCAACACGGTGCATAACTCTAGCCTCCGGGCAACCCTATATGACCTACAGTGTCAGAAGCATGACAAGAGCAGAAGCTCGAGTGGATGTCTCCGCTCTCGGCAGTGGTCGATCTTGGATCGAGGTCTCGCTGTAGTACTGCCTGGTGACAGGTGTCTCCGGTTCTCGGTGACTGAGTACTACGACCTTAAAAGATGGGTTATCCCACACACCTCTGTTGGAGCGGAGGAGTTAGCCGGTTACGTACTGCATATAGACTGTATGTCTTGTGTGGTACTGGTAGCGGCCTATCGTGATTGAGCGTTGTGCGGAGCTCTTTCATCTCCTCCAAATCATTTTTATTCCATTTAGAACTATTGTCTGAAAATAACTAATATCTCCTCGAGATATAAGTTAGACTTTTGGTTCTGCAAAGTAAGTCTTCTGTACTTGTCAGTACTAGAAGCAGATGGAATAAAAGTGAAGGAGGAGCGCTCCCTCAATCTCTGGCCTTTCTATGGAATGGGCTTGAGATTAACAGAGGATGATGTCGATCATGGGTTGACCATGATCGGCATATTTTTATTTAAGAACTCGAGAGTTCTTTCTTAACTCCTGATGGCTCAATAAATATTAAATGATTTATGCGATAGATAGTTAACAGAGTAGACGAATCTTACTGATGGCAATGCAAGCGACTCAAAAGAATTTGTGTTATTACACATGACGTGGTGTTCTCACCCACCACTAGACGAAAACATGGCCTTTACGAATGCGCTTCGCGTATTTCGTATTTTATTTATTTAAGATGAGGATGGAGCAGTTACAATTTGGTGCCGTGACCAGGATATGGAGAACCTTCAGGTTTTTCAGTCTTGGGGCTCGGTAGCTAATGGAATCAAGTGGGCTTTAAGCCTACAATTTGTTGTCCGTGAAATGGATGAGCGACCTTGCTTGCCGTCAGGGATTCTGTCAGTAAATTCAAAATGGTCAAGAAAGTAGAATAGAAATGAAACTCTACTGGCTGCTACAGAGTTTCATAGTCAAATATATTTGATAATATTCAAATTCAAGTTCAAATTTAATATATCAAGTAGCAGCGAAGGTAGCAAAATGCTTCGCTCTTTTAGGAGCGCATAAGGTAGCACAATGCTTCGCTCTTTTAGGAGCGCTTAAGGTAGCAAAATGCTTCGCTCTTTTAGGGGCGCAAATAAAAGATAGAAAATGGTCAACAGTGAGGGCCTCGAAACAGGGCTAGGCTGATTACGGTTCCGACAAACAACAAGATTAAAGTGGTTTGGTCTGTGGCCACTTTCAAATTGTGAAATGCCAGAACGCAAATGAAACCTAACTAAGAGTTACAAATAAAGGGGGCTGACTAGAGCTCCACATAACAAAGGTTGCCAAAAGCTCCAAATTATGGGGGCTGTCATAATTTCAATAAAAAGGGGGCTGTCAATAGTTCCAAATAAAGGGGGCTGTGAAGCCCAAATCATAGAAATACTGGCATTTGAGTTTCACGAACTGTAAGTTCCGTGCAGCCTAGACTCAGGAATAGGGGTTTGATCTAGTTGACCATTTGAAAAATTGAAGTTTGGCAAATAAGTTAGCTAAACAAAGCATATGAAGTAAGAATAAAGATTTTTAACTATATAACGAATCAGGATGGTATAAAAACGACAACACGTCGTGGGGGTATAATAGCAAAAACACTACTAGATAGGATAGACATACTTATTATTCAAACTGGTAACTCTTGTCAGGATACTGCATCGTCACATGCTACCTCGAACCACTGCCATTGTAATGATAAACCACGGTTTACTCACCATCACGTAGTCAGCTTTCCATCCTGGCTGTTTCGTCCTAGGAGGACTCATCAGGCATGGTGTAACCATACGACAGCATTCACACCGCGCACCTATTACACCATGCACCGTTGAAGTCCTCTGCCAGCAGCCCTGTATGCGTACAAGGATAGACCACCAGCTATTGTCACCATTCTCGTACTATTTCTGCATTTCACCAACCTTCCGCATACCAGTAACCTTCCGAGGGTAAAACGATTACAAACACTTCATGATGCCCTAAAATATTCCACTAGCCTTACGAAGCTAGGGCTCCGCCATAGCCTGAAGGCCACAGATCCTTGAAAGACCCCAAGATTCCCGAGATTTCACCGGATTCAGAATCTAACCTCAGAACGATACGATCCAAACCACACCCAAGCTGGAACTGTCAAAGTTGTTTACTCAGTTCGCTGCCTGAGTTCCGTTTCATTATCACAAACGTAGCCAACAATGAACTGTGAGTGAGAACGTACTACAACACCTCCATAGAACATCTTCACTGTCACTCCGGTCAATATTACCGTCTATAGCTTACTGTCCGCAAATAAAGCGCAACGCCATGTCGAATGTTGCCAGCGCTATACGTTTTGTTTCTGCAAGAATCCACTAGCAATCAAACGTAAGGAAATATTAACAAAACGCAACTTTCAAACAATATCACCGAATACCAAACAACTACAACTCTGTGGATTTGATCGCTCTCCGACACGGCCATTCTGACAAGTCAGCCGTCCTCGGCTGATGCGTAGGAAAAGAAACCAACTATTCTCTGCATTCCGCTCGCCCATTCTGACCATAACAAGTAGTCACAGAATTGCGTCATAGAATTACCTCACCGACATATCATATCACTCGGGGCTTCACCAGAAAGCCAACAACAACAACAACAATATCAACTTCCAACACAACTCGAGACAATCATAACCTGGCGTCTGAAGACAAACATCAATTGACATCTATTTGATCCCAGACAACTGTTAACGGGCATCCAATAGATTCCAAGACAACAACTATGATGTCCTATCAGAGCTTTCCATCTTATCAAGGCACATAACAGCAATATGATGATTGCCAATTATGTTTCCCTAGTCAAGAAAGTCACCGACGCTATACAAACATTCACCATGTACTAGTGGGAAAACACTGTACTTTTGATTCAATCAAAGCTAGATTCACTTTCAGTCGTCAATAAACAGCCAAGTCAAGTGTACACTTCATAAAATACAAAAACGACTTTCACTCCAAAACCAAGAAACAATTGAATGCTCTGCAGTAAACCAACCGCAATAAGCTGTATAGCACAATTACACATTTAAAATAGACAACATCGTAAAAACAACTACGAGTCTCTATCCTCCAGCTATCCCTGTAGCTTGCTAATCATCCGTGTGGCTAACTAAACTAGAGTCAAACGTCTCAGTGATAATAGAAAAGAAACATTACGTACGTCAGCCCTGTGACGCAAATCGTCTCTTTGAGTCAAACATGTCAGTCATTCATAACAATAAGAAACGTTACGTACGTCAGCCCTGTGACGCAAATCGTCTCTTCGTATCAAACAAGTCAGTCATAAAAGAAACATTACGTACGTTATCCCTGTAACGCACACCGTCTCTGTGATTCATTCGTTAGTAAGTCATCTCTGTCACGAATCATCCCTGTGATTCAACTAAGTCAACTCTGTGAAGAATCATCCCTGTGATTCCAACCAAGTCAGTCCCGTAACGAATCAGTAAAGATCAAACCGATAAAGCTCAAAACAATAATCAAAACGAAATTAAAATCAATCAAAAGCAATAAGCCACTCAGTTCAAAAAGTTCAAGAACAAAACTGTACCCAAATCAACAGTCTCAATATTTTCACGTCACGTAAGATCACGTCTAGTTTAGGCTCACTGACAAATTCTCACACTGACCAGTCTAATCGGTCTGCATGCCCGTCTTGGACATGACGCACTTGTTCAAAGTACGGTTTCCACACCATCTCAACAGAGCTTCCAATCTTCGCGAAGCACGTAATTGCCATATGATGATAGCAGTTTACGTTTTTCCGCTCACAAGAACTACTGTTGTTACGTCGGCTAACCACCAAGCGTAACGAGAGAGTTTGGCTAACCACCAAACCATCAGAGCTGGCTACCCACCAAGCTAAAGAGAAAACGCTGAGTTTAATTGGCTACCTACCAAATAAAGGCTCTCCTTTTGGCTACCCACCAAAGGAGTACCAACTTGGCTAACCACCAAGTTGCCAGGCTTCCGGCCAAATTAGACCACCTGCCATGTAATAATCAGGCTACCCGCCATGTCATAATCAAAAACGTTTCATCTCATAAAACACAAAAAGTTCTTTATCTCAAAACACAGACACATAATGTACCCCAAAATAACACAGGTACACACAGGTTTAACAAGAGCACACGACCATCAGTTGGTTACTTTGTCACATAGTCAAGTCAATGTTTGTAAGTTCCACACATCATCACCCTATATTACTGCATCTATGGTCTCAAAGGTTACACTACCTTATTTTACCATAACACAGTCTCAAGGGAAAACCAACAACAGCGCCCTATATTACTGCATCTGTAGTCTCAAGGGTTACACCTCCCTATATTACCACAACACAGTCTCAAGGACACACCACCCTATATTACTGCATCTATGATCTCAAGGGTTACACCACCCTATATTATCACAACCCAGTCTCAAGGGAATACCAACAACAGCGCCCTATTTTACTGCATCTGTAGTCTCAAGGGCTACACCACCCTATATTACCACAACGCAGTCTCAAGGACACACCACCCTATATTACTGCATCTATGATCTCAAGGGTTACACCACCCTATATTATCACAACACAGTCTCAAGGGACAAAAACAACACACCTCCCTATATTACTGTATCTATGGTCTCAAGGGTTACACCACCCTATATTACCACAACACAGTCTCAAGGGACAATCAAACATAGCACCCTATATTACTGCATCTGCGGTCTCAAGGGTTACAATACCCTATTTTACCACAATACAGTCTCAAGGATCCACCAGCCTATATTACTGTAATTGCGATCTCACGCTCAAGGGTCACTAGTACTTTAAGCACAGCAACTCCCTAAATTATCACAATCACAATCTCAAGGCTTCATCCCTATTTTACTGCAATTGCGATCTCAAGGTTTACACCCAAGGAACCCAGGGTGGTTCAAGGAACCAGAACCTGGTTCGAGTCTCACGGGAAAACAAAAATATACTCCCACCTATTTTATCGCATCACAGTCTCAAGGGAAAAGACAACCCACAAAACCATTTTGTCATAGTTTATGTTCTGTCAAAAAGTCTTTCCAAAACTAGTTAAATCTGTCATGTCATGTTTGTTGAACAATCCATCCAAAAGAAAACTCCTCATGTCACGACCAAATAATCAGTGGCACACCACAACACCCAACATAATACTTCTCAAACGAGTATACACTATACTAATTAATCGCACTCGACCATCAACAATGGTACTCTGTACCTTAACTAAACAAACGTAAAATGTAAAATGTACTAAATCCCGCTGGAATACTTGTCTAAACCGGACAAACTACTCGCTCATCTAGTACTATCTCATAAGAAAACTTCACATTTGATAAGTAGTCACAACCAACTAAACAACGATGCTCCTTCTTAAAACCATACTAACGACATCCAACCTTAGTAATGGTTAACCATCTCACTGGGGAACTTATCACAAGCGTCCAAATAGCTCGCTTAGTGGAGCACAAGAAAACTCTTTTTTTGTTACAGCGAACAAAACAATATCACACTATCATATTACAACACCTCGTGTCTGACGATGTTACACACGTCCAAATGACAGTATACTATACCAAATAGCAAAGGAGTATGCTACAACACAAGCAACCAAAACAACTGTACACTAGGTACACATTACGCCAGAATACTCCACAACGCCGTACCAATAAAGGTTCACCATCACCATCACAATGTCAAAATCTGGGGTTCGCCATCTCGTTCGCACCGCTGCACTAGCTTATACGAGCACTCCTTGTATCGTAACCAAATAAACAGTGATACAATGCCAAACAAGTACTTGTCAAACCTATCTAAATAATGGTAGGATAGTGTACTTTAACCATAACAATTATGACCAACTACGAGTATACCATCAACAACAATCAGCATTGGAACTGTCAAGTCCCACCAACCTAAACCACAACGACGATGGTAATAATCCATTCCGATAGAATGCACTTACTTGACAACTCTCTCAAATAATCATCATTACACAACTATCACCATTGATACTTCATCCTAGTACCATATTCCTCATAACGCAAACCACTAAAGCAATGGTCATCCCACTTCTGATAACGAATCAGGAGGGGATATAAAAACATCAATAATTCGTGGGCGTATAATAACAGAACACTAGGATGGAATACTTAATATTCAAACTGGTAACTCTTGTCAGGATACTGCATCGTCACATGCTACCTCGAACCACTGCCATTGTAATGATAAACCACGGTTTACTCACCATCACGTAGTCAGCTTTCCATCCTGGCTGTTTCGTCCTAGGAGGACTCATCAGGCATGGTGTAACCATACGACAGCATTCACACCGCGCACCTATTACACCATGCACCGTTGAAGTCCTCTGCCAGCAGCCCTGTATGCGTACAAGGATAGACCACCAGCTATTGTCACCATTCTCGTACTATTTCTGCATTTCACCAACCTTCCGCATACCAGTAACCTTCCGAGGGTAAAACGATTACAAACACTTCATGATGCCCTAAAATATTCCACTAGCCTTACGAAGCTAGGGCTCCGCCATAGCCTGAAGGCCACAGATCCTTGAAAGACCCCAAGATTCCCGAGATTTCACCGGATTCAGAATCTAACCTCAGAACGATACGATCCAAACCACACCCAAGCTGGAACTGTCAAAGTTGTTTACTCAGTTCGCTGCCTGAGTTCCGTTTCATTATCACAAACGTAGCCAACAATGAACTGTGAGTGAGAACGTACTACAACACCTCCATAGAACATCTTCACTGTCACTCCGGTCAATATTACCGTCTATAGCTTACTGTCCGCAAATAAAGCGCAACGCCATGTCGAATGTTGCCAGCGCTATACGTTTTGTTTCTGCAAGAATCCACTAGCAATCAAACGTAAGGAAATATTAACAAAACGCAACTTTCAAACAATATCACCGAATACCAAACAACTACAACTCTGTGGATTTGATCGCTCTCCGACATATAGATATGGATGAATAGGGAATAGATGTATTGAAAGATTTAAGAGTTGTGAGAATCGGGGGCTGTGGATGAGATAGAACGTAATAAGTAAAGAATATAAGGGCATTAAGTTATCATAAAGAAAAAGTTGTGTAATGAGGATGTGAAGGCATAAGTAAAAATAAGTAGAAGAATCAACGAAACGAAGATTAGCAGCTTGAAAATTTCCCTTCATTAGAATTCAGTGAAATTTTGGGGGCTGAGATGTAGCAACACCCCTATATAACAATAAAACATAAAAAGAAACGGTTGAAAACAGTCATCAAAAACCGAACCAAAAAATCGCTAAGTAGTAAAATCCCATATTACGTTCTCGTATTGAATTCATGCTCCGAGCAGATTCGCGGCCATCCGTATTACGTTCTCGTATTGAAATCATGTTTTGAGCAGATTCGCGTCCGGAGATGAAAAACGTTCTCGTATTGAAATGTGCTCACGTCCGTATTACGTTCTCGTATTGAAATCGTGTTTTGAGCAGATTCGTGCAGAAAGCCATATTGCGTTCTTGTATTGAAATCGCGTCGGGAGCATATTACATTCTCGTATTGAAATCGTGCTAGGAGCATATTACGTTCTCGTATTGAAATTGTGCTAGGAGCATATTACGTTCTCGTATTGAATTTTAAACGTCTATAACTTCTAAACTAAAGGTTAGATTGGGATAGGAGTAGGTTGTAGGGTCTTAAAATAACGTAATCTATTAGATAAAATCATTAGTAGTTAAAATTTCCAACATTAGTTTTTCACGTATGCGGGCAATGGTTTCATGTCGCTCGTATCTATGAGGGGTGGGCCGGAGCCGAGACGCCCGAATACTGACTTTCGTCCATCGCTTCGGTGTTGGATCGATGTTGGTGTATGTGGTGTCTTAGTATGAAATAAAGTGGAATTGACGGAAAAGGCTCTGGTTTACCACCCCGTACGTAGTTTGTCGTCTGTGCCAGGCCGGCTCGGCCCTCACTAGCGACTTACTACAAAACAGTGGTTGGGTGCATGGCCACTGGTGATAAATGAAAGCCGTTGCGTACGGCTATGAAATAAAGCGAATTATTAGTAACAAATTGATATCTTTGGAAAGATCTAAGAAATAAGGCATACCAGGGTTCGGGTATGGCCAAAGATGAAATATATGAGAAATGATCTTAATGCCATAAGAAGAGCTTGTATTAAGAGAATATGGCAAGTAAGAAGAGCTTGTATTAAGAGAGTATGGCTCTGAGGAGCTTAAGAATGTGGTTTGATGGTGGCCACATGTGAATACTCGCAAACTCAAAATGCAAATGATCGAGGCGTATTTCATCTAGCTGAATACCTTTGGCTATAGGCGAGTAAGTGGTGAGCGCTTTGGCGTCTTACTAACGCTATGCGTATATGCCTGGGGAAACGCTTGATGTTTATGCCTAGTCAATAAACTATGAAGTAAGAGAGAAATGATCCTAATGTCATAAGAAGAGCTTGTATGAAGAGAATATGGCAAGAAAAGATGAGTAACGCTCTGAGGAGCTAATGAATGTGGTTTCTTGGTGGCCACATGTGAATTCACGCAGACTCGAACGATCAAAGCGTATTACGTCTTGCTGAATACTTTTGGCTATAGGCGAGCGTGCGGTGAGCGCTGTAAGCGTCTTACTAACGCTATGCGTATGTGCCTGGGTATCGCTTGATGTTTACGTTTAAACAAAATACTATGGTATCGTACATAATATGACGACAGCTGTGCGTAAGCGCGGTATGTTGTTTATGTCGAATACCTAATCTCAGCGGTGACATTAGACTGATTAAGTCACATTCGTGATGTACATCGGTCTTGTGAACCGTGAGCCTCTTGGCGGTGCCATTGGACTGATTGAGTCACATTCGTGATGAACATTGGTCTTGTGAACCGTAAGCCTCTCGGCGGTGCCATTAGACTAATATAGTCACACTCGTGACATACATTGGTCTTGTGATCCGCAAACCTTTACTATTTTTAAAATGACATATATTTGAAACACAGGCCTCTGGTCCTATTAACTGTTGACTGAGATCTGTCGTTGTGCGCAGATTTGTCGACTTGAGATGCTCGCATAATATGAGATGAAGTAGCACAAGCTTTAAGTGCACAAAAGCAGAGATGATGACACTTGTATGTACCCGCAGTTGCAAGGGGCTTCTGAAGGTGGCTAAGGCTAGGGCAGGGAGCACCACGAATGTACATCTGAGCCCTGTAGTGGTTTGATGTCCTCCTAGCGCCAGCTACTGGATGGGGTTTAGCAGAATGCTGCTTTAACCTGCCTCCGTTCTCGGCTATAGTTGGAACTATGTTGTATCTCGTAAGAGATTGGAATGACGGCATGAAATATTTAAAGTAAGTGGTCTTGAGACGTCCAAGCCACTAGAGATACAACAATACCGTTGATAGATTCGCTCCGTCCGGTATTTCCAACAAAGATAGTGCAGATTCGAGTGGACGTAACAAAGGGAAACGTCCTGTGTCACATCTCAATCGAAAAGCGAACCATCTCTTTATGTTGAGCTCTGGCGAGCGATGAACTGGGCTATCAGACAGATTGCTGGTTGACAGTGAACAGATTGGTGCCAGTGGTATTCATTTATGATATTTCTCCCACCCCTCAATAATACGAGCGACATGAAACCATTGCCCGCATACGTGAAAAACCAATGTTGGAATTTTTAACTACTAATGATTTTATCTAATAGATTACGTTATTTTAAGACCCTACAACCTACTCCTATCCCTATCTAACCTTTAGTTTAGAAGTTATAGAAGTTTAAAATTCAATACGAGAACGTAATATGGCCCTAGTACACTTTCAATACGAGAACGTAATATGCTCCTAGCACGATTTCAATACGAGAATGTAATATGCTCCCGACGCGATTTCAATACGAGAACGCAATATGCTCCCGGCGCGATTTCAATACGAGAACGTAATATGGCTTTCTGCACGAATCTGCTCAAAACACGATTTCAATACGAGAACGCAATACGGACGCGAGCACGATTCAATACGAGAACGTATTACAGCTCCGGACACGATCTGCTCAAAACATGAATTCAATACGAGAACGTAATACGGACGGCCGCGAATCTGCTCGGAGCATGAATTCAATACGAGAACGTAATATGGGATTTTACTACTTAGCGATTTTTTGGTTCGATTTTTGATGACTGTTTTCAACCGTTTCTTTTTATGTTTTATTGTAGTATAGGGGTGTTGCTACAAGAGCTACCGTAGTGTAGCGGTTTATTTTTGTTATGTGGCACTGCACTTATCGGCCCCGGGGCCAGTTAAAGCTACACCTAACTATTTTGTGGGGAGCGAGGGCTCACCCGGATGTGTGTGGGTGGTTGTTCAAACAACCAGCCCAATCACGCCCTTGGGGTAAGACTGGGCTTACGAGTTTTTCTGGGAAGAACGGGTCGGACTGTGTTTACCCGGTATGTGCCGGTAGTTGCCAAAGAATGGCACAAGTGAGGGGCCTCTGTGTCCTATTCGCCGGGGACGAGGGTTGCTTAAAGAGCTTGTAGAGTGTGATCTACTCGCAATGGCTGCATCAGCTGCTAATGTGATGGGACAGTCAACATCCGAAAGGACGTGCCTGGGGCAAAGTCGAAAGTTCGAAGTTGGATAGGGGTAGTAGTTAGACGCTGCAACTATTAGGGGAGCTCCAGTAGCCCTGCGCATGAAGCGGTTTTGGATGACTTGCAGCATATTCAGATGGGTCTTAAAGGTCATGATTGGCTTGACGCAGTTAGTGTAGATTCTCACCTTTTCTAAGAAAGAGTTTGCTCTTGTAATTGAGCATCGAATGTATTCTGCCCAAAACTGTTATGTGGCTAAGTTTAGTCTGGAGTCGAGTGTAGCGCTCAAACACATCTGACCCGGTTTGCTCGCGACCACGACTGGTGAAACCCAGTCGAAACGTCGAGTTTCCAGGTAAATCGCTTATTTACCTAAAAAACTATCGCGATAAGACCCGTTAAAGTCATTATTATGTGACCCGGTTTGTCCAAAAACGTGGGTTCGAATCCCATCAGTGGCGTGAATTTATTCCATTTGCTTCATTTGTATTAACTTTGTAACCAAAAAGTTTATGTCAATATCTAGTGTTTGATTAAAACACCAAGTATTCCAAATTACTTTCATGTGGAAAAATCTACAAAATACTAAACATTCATATGATACCTACTTTATAAGGTAGACAGACACTATGGATATTCGATATCCATGTGCCAGCAGAAGCGGAAACAAATTTGACGGTACCTACAAGATAAGAAACCATCTGTACAATTCGTATTGTTTGATAATTGATGAAATAAAAGATGTGGCGATTGCATGTGAAAGAACGAGATATAGTACTTCAAAATTTGACAATACCACTCTTTCTTTTACATAGGTTTGTCTCTTTTGCGCACGTCTGGCGGACAACCTTGTCAAAACAATATTTGTTGATAGGTGTTGCCACGTACATATTTTTACCATAGAAGTTGGGTGAATGAAGTAGGAAAAGCGAGAAATGTTACGGATATTGCCAAAATGAATCAAACCGATGATTTAGCGATCCTCGTGAAATTTGCCACTGATATTGCTGGCATAATATTAGGGACGGACATGGACTACTTTTTTTCATCACTAGAGTACCTGATGATATCGGGCACCAGAAGCACAGCTAAACTATAAGAGATTCTAAAATGGGTTCATTGCAAAAGTTGTTCAGCATGACGAGCCGCTCCTGCTGTCACATCATTATCGAGAATCTGGAGTAGGTACCTAATGCAGATCACCAGCATCCCATTCAAACTATAAGAGATACGGTAATGGCTTTGAAGTAAAATTTGTTCAGCATGACGAGCCGCTTTTATTGGCACATAGTCATCGAAGGTCTGGAGTACTTGATGCAGATCATCAGCATCCCATCTAAATTGCAAGAGATAAGATTTCTCCATCAAAGTAAAAGTTGTTCAGCATGACGGTCGCTTTTGCTGGCACATGGTCTTGATGAGTCACTTCTGCTGGAACGGAGTAATCGACTTTTTGCTAAGGGCAAAGATCTAATTTCTACTTGGAAACAGGTAAGTAGAAGCTGGTGAAACCGCTCAAAGGGCCGCTAGAAGTATAATAGGTACACGGTCATGTAGATACATTCTTTTTCACGGAAACAGCCTGAACGGCTGGAAGGATAGTGACATTATTATGAAGTGTCACTTTTGTAGGCCAACACTCAGATCCATATATGACGACAGGTCTGACCACCGTCTTGTAAATCATGCCCTTCAGTTTGAGGGGCATTCGGGGGTCGCACACTGTGCCCGTGACCTGTCACCAATTCATCCATCCTGCATTTATTCTGTGCTTGATAGTCCGGTTTATCTCACCATCGCCTTGCAGAAGTGAACCGAGGTATCGGAAGTCGGAGCAGACTGGTAAGGTTACGCCATTTAGCGCTACCGGAGCATAGCCGGAGAGACCGCCGAAATCACAAAACATTTGTACAGTCTTCAAGTTGCACTGACTATATTAAAATTTTATCAATTCAAGCTCGCGGATTTCAAACGTTATAAATATCTGCAGTATTGTTCTTAAAATTCACTAATAATTATTATTGTTGTTTTCTTAGTATTCAAATATTTATCTTTGTATTATTTTTATTTGCCGTGTGGTGTCGGCCTGGAATAGCATCATCCCATATCTATCCCGTAGCTACCATATTTGATAGTTGCAATTTTAGGCGACAGGCTGACAACCTGTCACTATGGTGATACACAAGCTTCTTAATAACTCTCAAATTTTTGTCAGACGTGGAGTAAATGACCGTTTTATTACAGCTGTTTATGCTCTGCCTACCCTGCAAGGGGTAAATAAATATGCCTGAATAAAACACACAGCGCCATTTAGCCCGAAACTAAGCAAAGCTTCTTTTATGGGAATTAGGTAACTGATATAATACATATTCTTTTACTGCTGGTCCGACAATAACCTAACAACATTTAATGACCAATGTGGAGTAAATTTATTTTTATGTTCCTGGCAACACTTGCACTAGCCTGACATTTTACCTGACATTATGTATGAATGAGCGAGCGAGAAAAGTACTGGTAGACGTAGCAACATGATATTGTTCTTTTGATAATATGCGACATTGTATTTCAAATGAGTTTCCCGTACAGGATGTCGAAATGAATTTGGCCGTTTCACTTGACGTTGAAAGAGCAATTGATCTTACTGCTGCTTATCGAACAAAATAATATCAGAGCGCGGCTGGTCAATCAAACTTAAAAGCACAATCTAGAAGCGCGGTCGTGTCCCGCCAAGACGAGCCAAACAAAGTGTCTTTACTACGGAGTAAGGCATAAGATTACAAAAATAGTTTTCTACGTTGAGTAGGGTATTATAAGGGTTCAAAATGGAGTGCACGTTTGTGTGAGATATCCTTCCTTTCGTATAATATAATCACCGTTTTATACATATAATTTTCCTATAAGTTTGATGATCATCTCCTTGTCGCACATTGCACCTGCGAGTTGTCTCCACTTCATCAATCCCGTTGTTTTTCTAAAGGTTATCTATAGGTTACATGTAGGTCGATTTTGCCATAATTTCTAATGATTGGCCCCAAGTATTTAAAATGGTAAAACTGTAGGTATATGTTTTCTTTAAGCTAAAAGTTTTGTCTTAGACGCGTCTTTGTGGCCCTCGACTATAACATTTAAATGTTTAAAACTTTATTTACAAGTAGATTCACAAATAATTCTTTTAGAATGTCAAATACAATCAATATACATAAACAAAATAGAATTTCAAATTAAATTTAGTCATTCAAGTGTGAAAATTAAAATCATACAATTATTATTATTTCAATTGTAAATGCACGTCCCGATTTGGTATTAACAACGCGTTCATGTTTCTTTTGATGAGCTGAAACTTCAGAGGTCCATGCCTTTTGTTATTAATGTAATTATCTAACTTATAATAGGCTTTATAATATAATGTTTTCTTAAGGGGGACCTATAGTCATTATTTTTCATACAAACGCTCTCAACCTATCTCTCTGCCAATTCGCAACCGATCGACTCAAATTTTGCGCGGTAACTCTTCTGGACTACATCCATGCTCCTTTTTATTTTTCTGGTTGTAATAATGCATTTAAAAAAGATATGGCCGTCGCAAAGTGCTCTAAACTTATCAGCAAGTTTACGCCTTGGTATCTTCTAAATATGACAATAATTTCAGCAACACAAACGATAGGAGCATAGAATATTTTATTGGCAGCAAAATAATGCCACTATCAAGAAATTTGATAGAGATTTCGAACGGGGAGCCTAGTACACCCAGAATGCAAATTTTCCGGTAGCGAGCTACAACTGTCTCTTTTATAACTGCGGAACGGGTGGGATGCATAAATGAAATAGAAATATTTTTATCAACTAACAGCTCACGAATTTTCAGCTCGGTATAGTAGCCTCTTAATCACAGATTAAAATTTAGTTTTTGATTGACTTAATATATTTTCCGGTATATTTTTATAGTATCGTATACTTAGACCATCAAAATGAAGACCTAACTTTAGCTAGTGTGTACTTTGGTTGATCTATTTTATTTTTACTTCTTGTATTGCGGTTATGCCTGCCTGTCATAATTTCTAGTATAATTATTTATATTTTTTCTTACATATACTAAATGTTTTCATGAATATATTGACATAAGTATACGACATATGCTCCGTTTTCTTGCATTTAATCTTGAGACCCATGTCTTATAGAAACTTCAACCAACGGTCGAATTCGCCCTGCAGGTCTTCTACAGAGTCATAAGAGAAACATCATCTGCATACAGTATTTTCCACGGCACGGACTTCTGACAGCCGCGGCTAGTAAGACGATTGGCTCAGTGCTGTGATTTGTTGAACGCCAAATTTAATTTCAAATTTATCACAGACTTCTGATGGTGACAACTTCTGTTGTAATACCATTGTACAATGAATGAGACGTATATTTTTTACTTATGAATGATATTGAGATTGATATTGCGCTTCACTGTTTCATATTGTATGGAATAGTAATACATTGTTGCAGAATATATTGATTTGTACTCTATTATAGTGTCGGTTTCGATTATTAACCCTTGGGAGTGCTGTTGAAAATTAGTGATTAAAACCTGTCTTGAAAAAAGAAATAATCTTTCACTCGTACTACTAATTACCCAACATAACTATTATAAATAAAAATAAAAAAAATACTATACAATTTAAATATAATTAAATACTCTACGACCGGACCTATGCGATGAAATTCGGCGCCATTACGCCAGCAATGTTATTTGCATTAGAGATGACACACTTCAGCGGAAATTCCGTCGCCGACTAAATCTACCCACTGAATATACACAGAAGATGTCCTAATTATTCCAAGTATTAGGCTCAGCTAAGGGTTAATAAACCGTCAAAAATCTAACGTCCGTTGCTGCGTTACGTGTGCCATACCCTGCGTTATTTTAGCGCAACGCACAACGCTGCGCATTTTTAGCGTCGACGGATGCGTCTGTCAATACCGTTTGACATTAGGGTCCGCAACGCAGCGTTGGGCCTGCGTCGTCGTATTTATATGGGATTAAGGTGGAAATTCGCATTTTTCTAACGCTGCGCATCGCAGCGCTAAAATAACGTCGAAACCGACGTTGCGTGTGCGAAAGGCCTTAAGAGCGTATCATCTGAGACCGCTATTGAGTGCGGTATTGAGTGCGATTTATAAATACGGGCCTTAGAGAGTTGACGTCGGGCAGGCGACCGGTCGCACAACTACTAAGCTTAATCGTTTTTAAACAATTTTGAATAAAAAAGTCTTTATTTTCTATGAATTAGTAGTTTCAAAGTTCAAACAATGTCATGATTTATTATTAAAATCAGTTTCGTTCTAACTTTGATCTCGCTGTTCCATGAATTAGATTTTGCATAAAACTGTAAAACCCAAATGATCTACATGCATCAAAAACGTGTCGAAACCCGATAAATTCCAGACTGTTGACTAATTCCCAGACGCGTAGAGATGCCAACTATAACTGCAGACGTGCCGTGACGTCGTGCGCCGTCGCGGGGTAGGCAGAACGTCAATGGCTGCAAAAAACGGTCGATGTGATGTATGTAGCCGTGTCTGTAAATTCCAGACTGTTGACTAATTCCCAGACGCGTAGAGATGCCAACTATAACTGCAGATGTGCCGTGACGTCGTGCGCCGTCGCGGGGTAGGCAGAACGTCAATGGCTGCAAAAAACGGTCGATGTGATGTATGTAGCTGTGTCTGTAAATTCCAGACTGTTGACTAATTCCCAGACGCGTAGAGATGCCAACTATAACTGCAGACGTGCCGTGACGTCGTGAGCCGTCGCGACGTCTCACATGCGATGTCAAGGATAACATTATTCCTAAACTGTTTCACGATTTTACGAACTTTATGTAGTTTAGTTCAGTATGTGCGAGAATGAAGACGAAAAGTATATTTGCAGTACCTAAGTAACTGTTTTGATTTCGATTCAGCTCTTCAGGTAAGGAGGTAACTTTATTTATGACAGTTGGAGTTTGATACTGCGTCCATAATTCCATCCGAAAGATTTTACGAATAATTAGCTTGTTTTACCGATGGATAATTCATTGATGTCAAGACCGTTTTGCACTTTTTGATTGTTTTTCGAATCTTTTTAAAAGAACATACATATATCACGCATATATACCTTGCGGGGTAGGCAGAACGTCAAGAACTTAAAAACGGTTATTTCCAACACGTCTGACAAAAGTTTTGAGAGTCATTCAGAAGACTGTGTATCAGCATAGTGGAAGGTTGTCAGCCTGTCGCCTAATTGAAATATACAAATCATATATCCCACAATGGGGATAGACATGATATTTGTATGTATGTAGGTACTGTATTATGATGGATGATGCTTGAAATCGAAATTGCCATCGAACGAAGTCTTCCGAAATGAGCTAGAATTATCTCTGATTCCTAGAACCTCTTTCAATAACTCCATCAAAAGAAACATATTGCATCATTTTCGTGAAATATTTACTAAACTCTTAACAGATTACCATGGAGCTAAAAATAAACTTCAAAGGAGCAAGCCCTCGGCGGCGATGGTGCCAAAATTAGCACCATTACGGTAACGCCCTCGTTACGCTTTTATTAGTTTGTTTTCACTGGTAATGGGGCATAAAAGTGCTTAAAAGAGTAACTGTTTATGTATATTGTAAATGCTTTTTAGCTAATCTACTTCAGGGTGATTGCAGACGACCGTTATTTTATCTGACTTTTTGTAAATAGAACGAGTGATTTGGTTTTAAGAAGATACGCGCTACATTACAGCCTTTCCAATAGGCTATATTTGACAACTGTCAAAATTATCTTAATGCTATGACATAAGGTCTATTTTTCTTTTTTGACATATCTTCTAGTATGGATTTGACAGCTGGTAAACATAGCTTGTTCGAACAGCCGTATTTTAAAGCAAGTAAATTAGCACAAAAGTACTTAAGGAGCTATCTTCGCAGATGAGACGTGCGACGTGAGACTTCAGTAATATTTCAGGTAACTTACCGTCAGCCGTCATCGATGCGACGCGCGTCTCACGCGTGTAACCGGCGTTTCTTTTGTTTCATACGTTTTATCAAGTCATCCATCCAACTACCCGCTGGACCCTGGTGTCACAGTTTTTCAACCGCCTACTGCAAATAGTAGGCCTTTGAAATAGGCATGTAACGACCGCTGTTAAAGTAAACATAGACAGCAACCGGGCCGAACCATCCAGCTTTTCGACAATCAGGTGGTTCAACCTGCAATGTCCTAACCTAACCAGACTCGGAACTAATTCACATAATAATAAGTATCAACTTTATAAGTGACACCACCGGGATTTAAACCCGAAACCTTCTGCGTCGCAGGCAGTCATACTAACCAATGCGCCACATCGACTGTCTTCCGATGATTCAGTATCCCACGTTATGTCTGTATGACTTCTGAGAGAACTTTTCATCTATAAATCTTAACGCATATTTTTATTTGTCCGCAGGTGCTTGGAGTCGACTCTTATTGAATCCAGACGAAATATGGCGGCGAAAACCCGTTGAAATTTACTGCCAAATACAGTTGTGAATTTTCTAGAAAAATCTTAGAATAACGAACAGTGAAACAGACAAATCGATGGGATATTTGTTGAAATAGTGTGCTGGAAACTAGTGAATTTATAAGAGAGACAACGTGTGTTAAATATAAGTTTTCCGGTTGTATTAAAAAGTGTATCAAATTCAACAAAGCATTGTGCGAAAGTTCTAGCAAAACAGTGTAAAAATAGAAAGCATATAAACAGTGAATTAAAGTGGTCTAAATATCTAAAAAGCTCAAAAATACAACTTGCAAGAATATTGTTTTTGTGTAAAAGCATCAAACAGTGTAAAAAGTGCTCAAAATATCTGCAAACCTAAAGAAAAGCACGTGTCAAACAGTGTGTGCTTCGCGTTTAAAAACTCGCGGGTTTTTCGGGTCATTCATCGCCCCGCTGTTTCACCCCACACAAGAAGAAGAGCGCGTGCAACTAAACTCCTGTAAGCGCTTACTAAGAGCGCGCCAACTCCTGTAAGCGCTTACTAAGAGCGCTTCCCTCTCCCGGGAAGTATCCGCCATGGCGTCGGTGCGCGGGCGGTGACGGGAGTGCGGGGGCGGCAGAGCGGATGCGCGCCCGCCGGGTCAATGACCGCGCCGGCGTTACTCGTGCTCACGCTGGCACTTGGTGAGTTGTTTCAACATATACTCCTCTCCTCTCCTCTCCTCTCCTCTCCTCTCCTCTCCTCTCCTCTCCTCTCCTCTCCTCTCCTCTCCCTCTCCTCTCCCTCTCTCCTCTCCTCTCCTCTCCTCTCCTCTCCTCTCCTCTCTCTCCTCTCCTCTCCTCTCCTCTCCTCTCCTCTCCCTCTCCTCTCCTCTCCTCTCCCTCCCCTCTCCTCTCCTCTCCTCTCTCCCTCTCCCTCTCCTCTCTCTCCCTCTCCTCTCCTCTCCTCTCCTCTCCTCTCCTCTCCTCTCTCTCCTCTCCTCTCCCTCTCCCTCTCCCTCTCCTCTCTCTCCTCTTCCTCTCCCTCTCCCTCTCCCTCTCCCTCTCCCTCTCCCTCTCCCTCTCCCTCTCCCTGGGGTATTCGAAAATACCTCATGGATGTTCCGCGATTATTTTTATTTTCCGAGTTATTTAACTTTTAAAGTTGTATGGGAATAACTCGAATGGCAGACATTTACATACATACAGATACAGTTCAGCAAAAAAGAGCAGAAATTAAATAAAATAGAACAAAAAAAAATTCATACTAAATTGTTGCCATTCATAGTCAATGTTGCCATTTAATTTAGAAATTTCATACAAAGTGGCGCCCTCATTTTTTGTCTACTCTTTTTTGCTGGACTGTAGAAGTATTAATGACAAATGTATTAGTGACAAGACAAGACTTTCTTGTATTCATTCTGTTATAGTCCTAGCGGTAGTTCAAAACATGCTGCACCTGAGAGAAGAGTTCTGAAATTTGGTACACTTAATCTTTAGGGTCAATGAATCGATTTGACCCGTAGTACACAATTTAAAAAAAATCCTATGAGGAGTAATGACGTCATCTTTTTTTTGTATGGGAAAAAAAATTTTTTTAATCCAAAACCTATCGTGTGTGGTATCAAATGAAAGGCCTTGCTAAGCCGATTCTAGAAATATATCACATTATTATATTTAAGTCACTTGTATAAAATTAAATAGGAAATAATTCTCGAAACATGCCACGTTTGGGCTTCTCCAGGTATGATACGGTTGAATCAATACTTATGAAATATACGTAATATAATGTGTAATATCCTCATCTCTAACCTCAAGAAAGGTACTACGGATTTTTTGTCTTAAAGTAATTTTTTTTGAATTTAAAAGTTACAGAAATTTATGAAAACACACTTAGTTGAAATTTGGCATCGAAAGTTCAATTTTGGACACCGAGAATGATAAAAATATAGCCAGTTGAGATTACAATCATATTATTATGTACATCACATCATATTCGTTTTGCGAAAAGAATGTTATGTGCTTCGGAGGGCACGGTTAACCGTCGGCCCCATAGCAGACGGATTTTGATAAAATTTAGTACAAAGATTGCTATCGCATTGAAGAAGGTAAAGGCTACTTTTTTTCTCCACTTGAGGGACTGGAGTACCTGATGTGTACCACTAGAAGCACAACCACGAGCCCAGCTAAACAATGGGAAAAACATTTATGGCACCAAAGCAAGAATTGTTTAGCATCATGGAATGCTCCTGCTGGCAAACATAGATCGAAGGTTTGGAGAACCTTATGTGGACCACCAGGTGCACCTCCAAGAGCCCAGCTAAACTACAGGAGACACATATTATATAGTCCCAAAGCAAAAATTGTTTAGCGCGATGGGACGTGTCTGCTGGAAAATATAAATCGAAGATTTGGAGAACTACAGGAGATACATATCGACTACGGAAATATGAATTAGCGTAAGGGACAAAATGCAATTTTTCAGGAGAGCCAAAAAACGATTGCAATTTTTTAAAATTCTTTATATCTTTTTTGTTTCTAGTCCGATTCAAATAACTTCTAGGGAAAAATTCCTTAGAATTTCGAGTTATTTATGCTAAAGCTATCATCATCTGAGATATCATTGTAGTTTAGGAATTGACATGTCCCTTACGTTAATTTTTTCTGTTAAAATCACCTAAAATTTTGAAAAAAATTAGTGTAACGTACACTTCATCATCGACCACGAGGTAAATTTGCAGTGAAGGACACCGTGTCTATAGGTTTTTATGACTAGTTTGCCCCAAAACTTTATTATAAGTAACCAATTATTTTCAAAGGAAATGCTCTTAGAAATGCGTGTCTGACACGATGTAGTATAACAAACAACATAAATATCTTCTAATGTGATTCAAATTCTTAATCAATACTTTAATGTGAGAAATATTAGAATAGAAAAGCATTAGAAAACTTTTTGAACGATAAAAAATAACGTCATTAGCAAAAAAGCCGAACAGGAACTTTTTATTTAATCTTTGACAGTAAAATAAATCTTCAAAATTTATACTACGTTGAAATTTTTGTTAATCAAACAAAATTATACTAAGTTAATAAAAACAATACAAGGTTTTGAGTGTAATAATTAGAATTATATAACAAATTAAGTACAAGTGGACGCGCAAAACATTTTTTATGACTTCGATTGGTGACTACTCTCAAGAACAGCTTATACACGTGGTCCAGAAGTAAAATTGACCTTTAGTTTCTGGGGAACGTTTCTTACTGAGAAACGTTTCAACTCTTTTCGTGCAGAGGAGTAACCACGCCTCTGAGGTTTTGCCACTAGTTATTACCGAGTTGAACAGCCATTTCATGACACCAGCCTTAAGCAGCACAGAGGCCACTCTTCCCTGAAGCCTTTGTATTCTTAAGCTGTCTAAGAGTAAGGTGGTGGAAGAGAACAATGGAGTCTCTTACGTCAGATAAAGGTCTGGGTGCAAGCGACGCATGAGACTTTCATAGAAGTTCTCGACTACAGCAAGAATCTCTCAACCTGATGTGACGGTTTTACCATTTGAAGAATTTAGATGATTCTTTTTCAGTACCTTGCTGGGATCCGCGATTTGCTCGATCGTGTCATAATATAATGAGTCGATTATACTATTTTAGCTTCTCATCACACCAACTCCTGTATTAATTTTTAAAGTATTCTAATTATTTATACTTTGTTTGTAATAAAATAAAACATTTTATCGAACAAAACGACAAATTCAAAAAAACTATATCTTTGTGTTTTGCGCAATATTGTATTGTTATTAACATACTTTTCAATTATAATCCTTAATATTTAAAAATATTAATATCACAATATAAACAGGTTTTTTGTCACCCAAACATAGTGACACTGTATTCAATAAGCAATTTTTCAATGGTCAACGAACACTTTCGATACTATTCGAGATGTTAGCGGTTTGTCTGTAAGCTGCGTGAAGATTTGTGCGTTTTCTTCTGACGGACAATACTTAATTTGTGTTCATTATAGTAACGGTCAGAAATTTCAAATGATCTTTGCTTTTGTATGGAACATGAAATAAAGTTCAACAAAACGTGTTGCGCCGACCCCAAGAAATTGGGATAAGGGCAGGAAGATGATGATGATGATGTAATAAAGGGCCTTTCATTAAATAAAAGCAATAAAAATGAGAGAGTATGTTACTAACCATTCATTTTTTTGTTTATATTTATTTAATTGACATGACACATGTCTTTGTACATTTTCATTGAAAGAAATAAGAAAATTTGACTATTTAATTATTTAAATAGCCTTAAAACTTTAAAAAAGCGATGTCTTTTGCTGCAATTTTACCTCATTTTTGGTCATGAAATGTACATTACATTAACATTTTTCAACAGATTTTATAATATCATGTACGTTACTTTAACTGCTTTCCTAAATTTTTGTTACTTTGTCCCTTACATTAATTTGTTTTTTCTTGGTCGGTGTAAATATCTTACAAAATAAGTGCTCACACAGATATTCTGAAGTCACATAAAAAAAATATCAGAGGAATTTGATTAGCGGGCAGTGTAAGATAATAGTGTAATGTTATTTTGGTTTCCTACCTCATTATTAAAGTTTGTTTGCCTGCGTAAGGGCCAATGTTTATTTTGGAAATTAATGTAAGATGCATATCGGACATAGAAACTTGTATTTGTAATTAGTGTAAGGAACATCAATTGGCCGATATGATGAAAAATTTAACGTATGGGACATACATCATTTTTTATGTCCTTAACAGTACTTTTTACACCCGATTTTTAAACTTTTGCTCACTTTTTGTTTAAGGTAAGCGACATTTTTTTCAAGATATCAAAAAGTTATATATACCATTCGATAGAGCTCGAAATTCTGAATCTAATGATATATATAACTCAAAATCGCCAAAATGTCCCTTACGCTAATTCATATTTCCGTAGTCGATATACGTCCCCGAAGAAAAATAATTCAGCTTGATTGGGCCCTCCTGCTAGCAATTAGAAATCAAAGGTTTTGAAAACCTGATTTAGACCATCAGGAGTACCAAAAATAGCCCAGCTTAAATAGGTACATGAGATATACATATGGCCTCAAGGAAAAGAATATTTAGCATGGCGAGACATTTTTGCTGGCAAATAGCTAATGAAAGTGATGGATACCCTGGGAATAAATGTAAGGATGCTGGTGTGGGAATAATGTGTGTATAGACAAATGAAAATTAGAAAGATGAACCAAAACTCCTCTCGCATCTGTATTTATCATCTTATAATTAATAAATCTTGTTCTGTCAAGTGGGACACTGAGTCTACGAACGACCCGATGAACCATGGTTACTATTCAACCCCTAACTGACGACCCTGATGGACCGCCGCCGTCTTATTATTCATAGAGAGCGACTGCTATGGGGCCGACGGTTAACCGTGCCCTCCGAAGCACATAACATTCTTTTCGCAAAACGAATATGATGTGATGTACATAATAATATGATTGTAATCTCAACTGGCTATATTTTTATCATTCTCGGTGTCCAAAATTGAACTTTCGATGCCAAATTTCAACTAAGTGTGTTTTCATAAATTTCTGTAACTTTAAAATTCAAAAAAAAATACTTTAAGACAAAAAATCCGTAGTACCTTTCTTGAGGTTAGAGATGAGGATATTACACATTATATTACGTATATTTCATAAGTATTGATTCAACCGTATCATACCTGGAGAAGCCCAAACGTGGCATGTTTCGAGAATTATTTCCTATTTAATTTTATACAAGTGACTTAAATATAATAATGTGATATATTTCTAGAATCGGCTTAGCAAGGCCTTTCATTTGATACCACACAGGATAGGTTTTGGAAGAAAATTTTTTTTTTCCCATACAAAAAAAAGATGACGTCATTACTCCTCATAGGATTTTTTTTAAATTGTGTACTACGGGTCAAATCGATTCATTGACTCTAAAGATTAAGTGTACCAAATTTCAGAACTCTTCTCTCAGGTGCAGCATGTTCCATACATTCGGCCAGCGAGCCGCTAAGGCTATTAAAGCTCTTTCCGAAACACTACCTTCCTGGGAACTCAAAATCCCCAGCATATTCAGCACGAAAACCGATAATTAAAATATGTACGGAACCCCCGCCTACAGTTGTCCGCAATTCAAATGAATGGGCCCACAGCTGCCCAATATGCAATTCTGGAGGCACAGGTAGCAGGAACATACAGTCTTTTGTGGGTTGCGTATTGCTAAACACTCATGCCATAACAAGGTAGGGTTTTCGCTATTACAAATCATACTTTATATTGTCTGATATGCAATTCTGCAGCACAGGTAGAAGATACATACAGTCTCTTATAGGTTTCGATTTTACTAAAAGCCACAGATTTTAACTCTTATCAGTACAAAACATTACTTTTGGCGTATCTAGCACAGTACCATATACAACACAATACCAAAACAGCTCACCACAGTTTCTTTATTTTTTTAAAACACTAGCAGCCCGTTAGCTGTTTTACCCGCTGCAACTTATTTTCTAGCGGGGAAAAAGACACTTTCCCGGTGTGTGTTATACATATAAATCTTCCTTTCGAAAGCTACTAATTTTAATCACTCTATCTATCACAAAAAAAATCTTAATAGGCTACAAAGCAAATGAACAGCTCGGAGATAAGAAGATACCCACTAGTTGAGGCGAGGCAGCTGCTTATCTCCAGTATAGATGTTGTATTTACTATCAAAAGTTGTCTTTGCCAAAACCTAAACATACGCTCAACTACAGAAGACAGAAAGCCAAAACATGCCAAACTTACATTAAACAAAGCCTCTAAACCGTACAAAGTTTCAGCTAGGCCCGACCACAGGTTTTGCCTATACGTCTCCTGGGTCGTAGTTATTGCAGGGCCGTATTTTATTAATGCATTACCTCGCAGCTGTCGCTGGCAGCAAGCCAGGCCCGCATTTAGGGGGCTTTATTAAAATCAACTTAGTGAAATACGTCCCCCTGATCGAAAATGTAATGTCCAGGGACAGTTTGGATAGCGCTTTGATTTTGCGAGAAAATTGAGCGAGTTTGATTAGTTTTCGAATATCGCTAAAAGGTGGGGTAGAGCAAGGAAATTTAGAGACCCCTGTGAACGTCTTAAATGAAACCAATAAAAACACGTCACCATCAAGGCTGCGGTTTTCTTAGCTTTTAGCCATTGCGAAACCAGCGACATACAACAGCTGCAATTGCCAAACCATGATTTAAATTTTTAGCGGTTCAAGTACAAATCGATTAATCCATTAAACATTCTATCAAGCAAGATACAACTGAGAGGTTTTTATAATACCTACTGTAGCCGTGTGGTGCCGGCTAGCCGTGTGGTGCCGGCAGAGTAGAATAGCACCACCCCTTCTCTTCCCGTGGGGGTCGTAAGAGCCGACCGAGGGATTTATTCCGACCCAAGTGGATCAGGGTCCTGGAGAAGGAAAACTCCACACTTAAACCCGGAATGGGGTCTCCGTCAGGTGCGATTAACTCATATATATCGTGCGGCAGACTCCTGCAGCCGACCTGGCTCCGCACGTATCGACTCGTCGTTCCTGTGGAGTCAGCCAGGAAGGCCGAGAGGGTGGCGCAGGTCCTGGGCAGCCCTGCGTTTTCCATAATTGCGTCCCAGGCAACGCAGTGTCTGTGGAGAGGAAACTTCACCCGCGCCTCGCGGATAACAACACGGGAAGTGGCAGTGACCGGTTATAAGTCTGCACGTATGGGCGTAAGTGCGGGCGCCAGGGTCGCTTCCGTCAGTGGGAGGGTCCATCGTAGACCCACTGATCAGTTACCGCCCGCTCCAAGTTGGGCAGCCCCCAACCAATAAGGTACTGATCCGCCCCGGTGCTGGTTTGCTCTTTTAGGGTGTAGAGAGCACCAGCCTCAACTGGACAATCGGCGCCGTTACATTGTACACCTGCGACTAACAGGCATAAAAATATTACAAACCAACCCCGCTTATCCATGCGATTTGCAACATGGAATGTCCGTACTATGAGGACAGGCCTCCCTGACACCTGTGGAGGTTCTTCTACTGACGCACAAGATCTGCGTAAAACTGCCGTAATCGACGCCGAACTACACAGACTGAACATTGCTGTTTGCGCTTTACAAGAGACCAGACTCCCTGACGAGGGTTCCTTGCGTGAGACACATTATACATTCTACTGGAAAGGAAAGGACAGCAGTGCTGTGCGCGAGTATGGTGTTGGCTTTGCCATACGCAACGACCTCTTAACATCTATAGAGGCTCCTTGCGGCATCTCGGAACGCATTATGTTGCTGCGATTAAATACGGACCATGGTTACGTATCACTGATTTCTGCTTACGCACCAACACTATCCTCAACAGATGTTTGATTCCGAAGCTGATCTTAGCGCAGTGGAAGCAAATTAAAGTTATCTTAAAATCTAAAACTAAATGGTCGATCAGCCTCGGAACAACATTTGACTACGATTCGTAGTGCTCTTTACTATAGCTAAATAAAATAAATTTAATGAGAGAATTTTGTTCCGGAAAGTTTCCGGCCGAGAAATTCTTGTTTCCAAAATCTACTTAAACAGGGCCCAGCAACGAATTGCTTACCGAGCGAACGATGACGCCGTTTCTTTGTGAGTTTAAGTATGACAGGAATCAGGTATTCAGGATATTTGAGGAGCACAGGAATAGGGAATAACCTAAACTCACGGCACCGGAACATCCGCTCGTTCTCGAACTCCTTTCCTCCAATTTGCACTATAGTTCACAGTTCGACATCACATAATGTTTTTAACACAAAATAACTAAAGATTTCTCTCCGAATGAGAAATCGGCCCCGTTGGCCTCCAATCATTTATAATTAAAATACGTAGCTATCGGCAGCCACGACGCGAGCCAACGAAAAGTGATGTTATATTTTGCCGGCGGTCGCGTGACTCTCAATCAAAGCGCCGGAACCAAAATCACTTGGTTCACTTCCCCACCGAACAGGGGAAAACCACACGAGAAAACCGAAAGCACACTAAATTACACCATTTATAATTAAAATTCGCATCCACGATGCGGGCGACGGCAGAGGACGTGACAATGACAGACCAGTGTTGCCAGCACCGCGCGCCCATTTTATACGAAAACTAAACATTCACCCGCCCCGGACCGACCCATCGGTCCGCTCTATGCATGGCAGGCGTGATAATGTAGCTACTGCTCGCTTAAGGACTGAATCCTCCACCTGAACTTCTGCAACTCGAGGAGTGCCATCACTACCCGGAAACAGGTTGAGAATGCGCCCCCGGCGCCAACGCAGTGGCGGTAGGTTGGCATCCTTAACCAGAACGAGATCCCCAATGCAGGGGGGGGTTCAGTCCTGTCCGTCCACTTAAGGCGTTGCTGCAGAATGTGCAAGTACTCAAGCGACCAACGCTTCCAAAAGTTTTGAGTCATTTGCTGCAACAACTGATAACGCGACAAACGATTGCTATTCACCTCCGTATAGGGATATTCCGGCAAGGCGTTAAGTGGGCGGCCAATTAAGAAATGCCCTGGCGTCAGGGCCTCTAAATCATTTGGGTCTGAGCTGAGCGGACACAAAGGACGCGAATTGAGTACAGCCTCAATTTTACAAAACACGGTCGCCAGCTCCTCGAAAGTCAAAATTGTTAACCCTACAACGCGCAACAAATGCGTCTTAGCGGACTTTACAACCGCTTCAAAAATACCACCCCAGTGAGGGCACGCTGGTGGATCGAACACCCAGGTAATGCCCCGACGGGAGAGCCCGTGCAGATGGCTTCTTCGTTCTCCCTTAAGAACGTTACAATTTCCTTCATACACCGATCAGCACCCTTAAAGTTGGTACCACAATCCGACCTGATCAGCGCTGGTCGCCCTCGTCGCGACGTAAATCTCTCCAGCGCTGCCAAAAGGCCTCCGTAGATAGGTCGGCCACGAGCTCCAAGTGGACGGCCTTGGTGGCTAGGCACACGAACACGCACAAGTACGCCTTGATAGACTTTGCGTTCCGTAGGCGTGATGCCTTTACCATGAAAGGGCCTGCAAAATCCGTTCCCACACCTGCAAACGTCCAGGCCTCCGTCACCCGGTCCGGTGGGAGATCTCCCATCTGTGGCTGCATTGTGGCTGCCTTCAAGCGGTAACAAGGCAAGCACCTAAACACAACGCTACGTACCGTTCGTCGTCCCGATAAGATCCAGAACTCGCGCTGTAGGATGGCAAATAGCGCATTACAGCCCGCGTGCGAGTTTTTCTCATGACGATCCCTGACTAAGAGCTCAACTAAGGGTCCCCTTTTGAAGTAACAGTGGATGCCGAGCCGAAAGGGCAGGCTAGCGTTCGAAGTCTGCCTCCAACCCTGAGCATACCTTGCTCATCCAGGAATGGGTTGAGGCGCACAATTCCTCCCTTCAGCTTTCCACGTCCATCCCTGAGCAGCCTGACCTCCTCTTCAAAATGTTCCGCCTGGACGACTCTAACCAATGAGCATAGAGCCGCATTCCGCTCCGCAGGCGAGAGGACAGGTGTAAAGTTCCGTTCTGCTTGAGGCTTCCTGCAGTTGTTCACGAACCGCTTGATCCAACCTGTCACCCCAAGAAGTTTGTCGAGGAGCTATACCGTTCCAGCAAGAAAGCTGGGTTAGGCTTCGGTACGAGTTGCCCCACGTTCACTCGCAAACCTCGATCAGGTGGCCCAAGCGGCGCCCTGCACTCGTTGAATGGCCATTCCTGCGGCGACTCAGTCAGCCATTGAGGTCCCCACCACAGTGGGTGACTCACCAAATCAGGTGCCCTGCACCCGCGCGAAGCGCAGTCCGCTGGGTTCCATTCTCCCGGTACGTGCCCCACACTAACGGAGTTTCCGACCCCGTAATCTGTGACACCCGATTTGCCACGAAAACCTCAAGTGTATGTACCGACGTCTGCAACCAGCACAGAACTATCCGACTGTCAGTCCACGCGTACACCGTTTCATCCAAGTTAATGGTACCACGCAGATTGCAGGTTACATGATTTAGCAAGCGCGCTAGAAGAGCTGCCCTGCCAATTCCAATTTGGGGATGGTCCATCTAGTTCTGACTGGTGCCACCTTACTTTTGGCCATAACCAGACGCACGTGCACAGTTCCCGTTGAACTTGCTGTCCGAAGGTATACAGCTGCCGCGTACCCTCGCTCCGAGGCGTCACAAAACCCATGTAGGGTAGCCTTACATCCCACCGATGGGACTAACTTGCGGGGTATCGCGATGTGCACAATCCCTGGTAAGGTGGTCACAAACTTGAGCCAATCCTTCAACAACTCTCCGGAGAGTTGGTCGTCCCATCCTAAGTTGGCTAGCCACAACCTTTGTAAAAGCACTTCGCCAAGAACGTAACCGGGGCGATCCATCCGCTAGGATCGAACGTTCTAGCGATTGTCGACAGTACCGACCGCTTAGTCCAAGTTTTCTCCAAAGGTCGGGCTCGATCTTGTACGTGAATACGTCATGCGTTGGCCTATATTGCACCCCGAGGATGCCCAACGTGTTTGGATTGTCCGGGTTCTCAAAGAGGTGCGGGTCCTGATGGAACTCGCCTGGCAAACCGGCCAGGAGCTCTGGGCAACTGGACAACCATTTCCGCAACTCGTAACCTCCTGAACCCATGATCGCGATCAACTCGTCTCGTAGAATTAGCGCCTGCTCCACGCTATCAGCACCCGTGCAGATATCGTCCACGTAGACGTCGCGATCCAGTACTGCTGCGGCTCGAGGATATCTTACCCTTTCCTGTGCGGCCAACTCGCAGCGTACGTACTGCCAAATACGGACTTGGCTTAAGTCCATACGTCACCGTGTTAAGTTCGTATGTGACCATCGGCTCATCTGGGCTCTCACGCCACAAAATCAGCTGATACCGACGGTCATCCGGATGTATCATGGTTTGGCGAAACATCATTTTGACGTCTGCGACGAACGCTACCTGGTGTAACCGAAAGTCTGTGAGAATGTCCACAATGTCCCGGTTCAATTTAGGACCCGCGTGCAAACATTGGTTCACAGACACACCATTCGAGGTAGGAGCAGAACCGTCAAACACCACCCGTATTTTCGCCTCAGGTGACTTCAAGACAGCCAGGTGTGGAATGTAATAATGCTCGACACACCTCCAATCCAGGCTGGACACCGACATGTGGCCCAATTGAATATATTCCCGCATGAATTCTATATACTTCTGCCGAAGTGCTGGGTCTCGCCTCATCTTCCGCTCCATTCCGAGTAGTCTCCGTTCCGCGAGCTGTCGCGAACTACCTAAAGCGGGGCGGTTTGGGAGAAAAGGTAGCCTGGTCACGAATCTGCCTGACGGGCATCTCGCAGTGTTGTATTGATAGAACAACTCGCACTCGTCATCCTCTGGCTTCCGTCTGTCCGCCGTGGACGCTCTTCCGATCTCCCAAAACCTCTGCAGCACCTCTGACAGCACACTACCATAGAGGACCGGATCCCCTTCTGGTAGGTCCTGAGGTCTCCAAACTGGGCCGAAAACAACATACCCCCCTGTGGTATCTACGGCCACCAAACCAGTTTCCTGGAGTACCTTCTTCCTACCGCACCATAATCTACCGAGGACGTCTGACCCGAGAAGTACGTCCACCGTACCAGGAGTATCAAAATCAGGATCAGCTAACTCCAACCCTGTGGTTAACCCTCGTACCGTTGGTGGTAACCTAACCTGAGGGAGTTTCCCAACCACTTCATCCAGCACCACGGCTGAGACTTGATAGCTGACCCTGTACATGTGCTACCTAATGCGAACTCAAAGTTCGTCTGACCCCGAATGTCAGGCACATTTAGGCCCCGATGCCTACAGCTTCATCCTCACTTGGCCGTACATTTAGGCCTAGCCTACTCACCAGCTTACTCGATACAATACATCCCTGAGCCCTGTATCCAGTAGGGCTCTTACTTGAATGGTCCGGCCACCGTATCCCCATACCCAAATCTTAGCCGTTGGCAAAAGTACCGTGATTGGACGGGGAGCCGAAGCTGATGAGTAGGCGGCGATTACCTAGCGGGAATCTAAACGCGGTGAGGCCGCGTCCCGCGGGGTATCCTCGCTACCCAAACCCGTGTATGGGTCCCACTCCTGCTGGTAGGAGGTCTGCCCATAAAGGCCATGGCTGGAGTTCTATAGTACCCCGACGGCAAACGTCCGTACCGAGGTTGCGCCTGTAGCCGCGGGTACTCAGGCATAGGCGGAGGCATGCGTGGGTCTTGAGACCCAACCAGGTGGCTCAAGCCCGCAGAATACTGCATGTACCCTGGTGGCTGCCTAGTGCTCTCCTGACACCCGCCCGTTGGATCCCGTACCTGGGATGGGTGTCCTGACCATGTCCCTGTGTCGTTCTTCCCCAATCCGGCACCTGCTGCCGTGCTGGGGATCGTCCCCACGTCCTTGGGTAAGTGGGCTCCGTCTGTTGACGTCCCCTGCCTGTCCCTGTGACCGATGCGGAGGTGGGCTCCTCCTTGGAGGGTGGGAGCGTTGCTCCCTCCCTTGGTGGGCAGGCTCCTTCGCTGATCCGATCCAGCGCTGCCCCGGCGCCTCCGGAGCGATTCATGCAGAGCAGCGGATGGTGTGCACCCTGGCAGTACCTACAGTTGGTGCTTGAAGGGCACTCGCACCTGATGCGGCCCCAGGCACCGAAAACACCAACGCCTCCGCTGTGCCACACCCCGTCTCCTCTGAACCCGCTGCGCAGCAAACTCCTGACACGCTGTCACCCCGTGGCCTGTCTCCCTGCAGTAGGCACACCCCGATTCCAATGCGGTGTTGTACCGCCTGGGTTGCCCACTGTTGCCTCCTCGCGCCGGTGCACCCGGCCGTTCCGGGTGGCGAGGGCAGAGGTCTCCTTGCGAGGGCTTCACCAGCCTGGACGTCCACTCGCCTGCTTTCGGCCTCGAGGAACGACTTCAGATCCTCGTAGGTCGGGAGGTGGTCCGAGGACTTGCCCCCATGTAGCTGCTCGAATCGAGCGACCATTTCGCTCGGCAGGCGGCGAAGCACTGTGTGGACCAAGATATAATCGTAGCCCGCCACTGGCAAACCCTGTCGCTCTAGTGCGCTGACCGCGACACTGACTGGGTGGAAGATTTTCTCGCGGAGGTCCGTACCTCGCGTTATGGTTGGTATTGACAGCCACTGGTCTAACAGCCTGTCTACAATCAGGCGCTTGTTTCGATACCGGTCGGTAAGGATCTTCCACGCCACCTCATAATTGCTATCCGAGACAGCCAAATGCGTCAGCAATTCATGAGGCTCTCCATGTAGCCTGGACATCAGCTGAGCCATCTTGTACGCCGGCGTTATGTCCGTCCGTGTGTGGACCACACTGCTATACAGGTCCTCAAACGCCGGCCAGTCGGCGTAATCGCCTGCAAAGACTGGAACCGTAACAGGCGGAAGAGGCACCTGTAATCCTTGTCCCACTTTACCACGGAATGGCTTTTCCTTTCCGTCACGTCGCCTAGATATGTCCGCAGCTGCCTGCGCAATGTCCTGTGCCAGCTCCAAGCACTGGCTTACATCGCCCTCAACCAGCTCCTTATCTTCAGGGTTAGGAGCTTCCTCAAGGAGCATGAGGCACTCTGTGAGGTGTTCCGACACAACCCGAACCCGTTCATCTGCCTGTAGTGCACTTTTCAAGAGCGCGTCCTCCCGGTCCTCGCGGCCGATCATTGCCGCTGTGGTAGTAAACCACCTTAATTCTGTCTTTATAGCAGCCTTATACCTGGCGATCGAGGAGCCATGGTACCAACTTTTACACACTCGACTTAATAAAACGAAAACCAATAAACAAATACCACAAAATAAATGTTAGTTGACTGGCCTAGACCTTACCGATAAGGTACCGTTCACTAGGCAAACAATACAGTCACAAAAAAACCGAAACAATATTTTCCAAAATTAATAAAATATGTGGGTAATATAAAAACACGCTTAATACTAAATTACGGCTAACTATGTTGCAATAAGCAACCACGCTCTGCTACCAAAAAATGTTTGATTCCGAAGCTGATCTTAGCGCAGTGGAAGCAAATTAAAGTTATCTTAAAATCTAAAACTAAATGGTCGATCAGCCTCGGAACAACATTTGACTACGATTCGTAGTGCTCTTTACTATAGCTAAATAAAATAAATTTAATGAGAGAATTTTGTTCCGGAAAGTTTCCGGCCGAGAAATTCTTGTTTCCAAAATCTACTTAAACAGGGCCCAGCAACGAATTGCTTACCGAGCGAACGATGACGCCGTTTCTTTGTGAGTTTAAGTATGACAGGAATCAGGTATTCAGGATATTTGAGGAGCACAGGAATAGGGAATAACCTAAACTCACGGCACCGGAACATCCGCTCGTTCTCGAACTCCTTTCCTCCAATTTGCACTATAGTTCACAGTTCGACATCACATAATGTTTTTAACACAAAATAACTAAAGATTTCTCTCCGAATGAGAAATCGGCCCCGTTAACCTCAATCATTTATAATTAAAATACGTAGCTATCGGCAGCCACGACGCGAGCCAACGAAAAGTGAGGTTATATTTTGCCGGCGGTCGCGTGGCTCTCAATCAAAGCGCCGGAACCAAAATCACTTGGTTCACTTCCCCACCGAACAGGGAAAACCACACGAGAAAACCGAAAGCACACTAAATTACACCATTTATAATTAAAATTCGCATCCACGATGCGGGCGACGGCAGAGGACGTGACAATGACAGACCAGTGTTGCCAGCACCGCGCGCCCATTTTATACGAAAACTAAACAACAGATGAAGCCAAAACACAGTTTTATGACCAGCTCGACCAGACTCTACGCGGGTTAAAACCATCTGACCGCTTATATATTCTGGGCGACTTTAACGCTAGGGTCGGACAGGACAACATTGCTTGGCCAGATTGTATAGGTAACCACGGTATAGGAAAGCTTAATGAAAACGGCCAACGTTTATTAGAGCTATGCTCTAAACACCTACTGTGTGTTACCAATACCTACTTTAAAGGCAAATCAACTCGCAAAGTGTCCTGGAAACATCCTCGTTCTGGACACTGGCATCAACTGGACCTTATCCTTACCAAAAAGAAAAATCTCCGCGAGACCCTGCACACGCGATCATTTCACAGCGCTGATTGTGACACAGATCACTCCCTGGTGGCATCACAAGTTGCTATAGCTCACAAAAAGATCCACTCATCCAATTTGCCTGGTAGGAAGAAGCTCGATCTTCCAAAAACCAGAGACGATGAGGTGGTCCAAAAGTATGAAGAGCTGGTACGCGACGAAGTTGCCACCTGGGATGTAGACGCTCCGATAGAGGAGGAATGGGGCAAAGTAAAGAAGCTACTTACAGAAGTAGCCGGTACGGCTTTCGGTCATCAGAAAGCCAAAAACCAGGACTGGTTCGCTGAAAATCTCGAACACATTACACCTCTGCTCGAGTCCAACGACAAGCTGCGCTAAAACATCGCCTTAACCCATCCGAAAAGACGCGTATCGACCTATCGAATGCAAAATCAGCTTTACAACGCACATCACGGTACTTCGCAAATGCATACTGGACCGAGCTTTGTCAAAGCATTCAATCATGCGCTGATATGGGAAACTTTGGTGGTGTTTACGCTGGGATTAAAAGGCCCTTGGTCCTTTTCTAAAAAACAGCCCCCCTTAAAGAAGCGGACGGCACTGTTATTACGGATGCTCAACGCCAACTCGAACGATGGGTAGAACATTATGTTGGTCTCTACTCAGAACCAGTGAACATAATGCCAGAAGCTGCAGATTGCATGCCAAAACTAGCTACCTGGACTGAGTTAGATGATCTTCCTACCATAAGGGAGTACCACAAGGCTGTAAAGCAGCTTAAAATTGGAAAATCACCTGGAAACGATGGTACCCACGCCGAAATTATCAGGCTCAAGTGCATATTACCCATCCTGCACAATATGTTGTGTAAATGTTGGGAAGCGGGATATATACCACAGGATATGCGCGATGCTAACATCATTACCCTATACAAAGGCAAAGGTGACCGCGGTGACTGTAACTGTTATCGTGGAATATCCCTTTTAAGTATAGTAGGTAAATTATTTGCTCGGTTAGTCTTAATAAGACTCCAGAAACTTGCTGATCGTGTATATCCCGAATCGCAATGTGGATTCCGCGCCCAACGTTCCACAACGGATATTTATTTATTATTATTTATTTTTTATTTATTAATTTACAATATAAGCTCACAGAGTTCCAAAACGCTTATATGCTAAAAATATAACACATATCTTCTTAGTATCTATTTAAATATATGTACATTTTTTTATGTAGATCACAATAACTGTCATTAAATATATCTATATCTGTGCCTGGGGAGACAATGACAGAGTTGAGGAGACTTAGGAGCCGTACTGTAGGTGCCTGCGCAGATTGCTGAGTACGCACGTCTGGTCTCGCGAACAACGGCCGCCGCCGGCGCCCTCTCTGTTCGAGAGCCCCCCCTTGCAAGTATCTCTGGGGTACTGGCACTAGGCTGACCCGGGAAAGAGCTTCTGGGTTGTCTACCTTATTATTTAATAATAAATAGTAGTGCATCACCAGCAGCATCTTACGCCTTAACTCTAATGTGTCCATTCCAACCGACCCGAGTACAAAAAGAGAAGGGTATAAAAATGGATAATAACCCCATTGTTTTTTTTAATAAATACCTCGCAAACTTTCGTTGCACTCTTTCCAGCATGAGTATATATGTAGTTTCTTTTGGGTCCCACACAATAGCTCCGAATTCCAGTCTACTTCGAACGTATGCATTGTACAACGCTAAAGCAACTCTACCATCCTTGAAGGCCGATGTTACTCTCATGATAAATCCCAAAAGTTTACTTGCTTTGGTACACGTAGCTACAATGTGTTGTTTGAAATCAAGGCTAGAACTCATGACCAGACCCAGATCCCTAATATGATCAACTCGTTCCAATGGTGTCGCGGCTATTGTATATGTAATATTTAAGGCATTATGTTTTCTTGTAAAGGACAAAATTTTACATTTATTATCATTGAAACAAAGACGGTTTTTCTCACTCCAATCAGTTACTGCGTCAATATCCTTTTGCAGGGCAATACAATCATTTGATTCAGTAACTGAGTGGAATAATTTTAGATCATCAGCAAACATTAAACATTTGGATGTTTTCACCACATTTGGAAGGTCATTGATCATAATGAGGAACTGGGTAGGTCCTAGAGTACTGCCTTGACTTACACCTGATCTAGCATAATACGGGGAGGATTCGTACAGTCCTAAACGAACATATTGTGCCCGATCCCTCATATATGATGCGAAAAACTGTAGAAGTTTGGGAGTGAATCCAAAAGCAGCCATTTTAGAAAGTAGAATGTCATTATCTACAACATCAAAAGCCTTTTTAAATTAATTTTATGATCTTTACACTTCGCCAACTGCAGGAAAAGTGTAGAGAGCAGAAAACACCTCTGTTTGTGGCGTTCGTCGACCTTAACAAAGCCTTCGACACCGTGAGCAGGGAAGGACTCTATACTGCACTTTTAAACATCGGGTGCCCTCCAAAACTTCTAAGCCTCATTAAATCCTTCCACGAGGACATGAAAGGATCTGTTGTTTTTAACGGCAATACATCTGAGCCGTTCGAAATGCGTAGAGGTGTTCGCCAAGGCTGCGTGTTGGCTCCTACCCTGTTTGGTATTTTCTTCTCATTGCTTTTTAAAGTTGCTTTCGGCGATGACCAACAGGGTATACACCTGCACACTAGGGCTGACGGGAAGCTGTACAATATCTCGCTTCTTAAGTCAAAGCGTAACCGCGATGACTTATTCGTCGATAGCCTTTTGTTCGCTGACGATGCAGCCTTCGTTGCTAATTCTCAAAGTGAGCTTCAAGACATTGTTGATAAGTTTTCCCACGCGTGTTCTCTGTTCTCAATGTCCATTAATGCCAAAAAAACAGTAGTGCTAGCTCAAGGTGGAGAAACACCACGTATTTTGCTCGGTGGCGTTCACTTGAACATAGTTGACAAGTTTTGCTACTTGGGGTCGACTGTGTCGAACAATCTCACCCTCGATGCTGAGATCAATACTCGTATTGGCAAAGCGGCGACCATGTTCGGCAGGCTTAGTACAAGAGTATGGAATAATAAACACCTGACCACAAAACCAAGATAATTGTTTACCAAACTTGCGTTCTAAGCATACTCTTGTATGGAGCTGAAACCTGGACTTCGTACGCAAAACAAGAACGTCGACTCAACACATTTCATATGCGCTGCGTAAGAAACATCTTGCATATAACTTGGCAGGACAGAGTCACAAACGAGCGAGTTCTAGAAATTGCACAGCTGCCTAGCTTTACCGCTTTGCTTAAGCAAAGACGATTGCGGTGGCTAGGGCATGTGTACCGCATGGAACCTTCGCGTCTACCGCGGCGTGTCCTACTTGGCGCCGTAGCTAACGCCAAAAGAGGAGTTGGAAGACCGATGCTACGTTTCAAAGATTGCGCCAAACGGGACATGGCTGCGTTTGACATCGACCATCAAAGCTGGGAGAAGCTTGCTGAGAATAGGGATGTATGGCGAAAGCGTGTGTTTGATGGGCGTAAAGCTCACAATGATGCCTGGTTCGCTGGTCTCGCAAACAAAAGGCAAAAACGACATCTAAACATGCATGTGCCAGTCTCTAATTCCACCTTCGTTTGTAGAGCGTGCGGAAAGTCATGCCGCTCCCGTATCGGCTTATACAGCCATGAAAAATCTTGCCTCAGACACTGAATAAATCGTCTGTCACAGACGTATGAGGCCAATGATGATGATGACTGTACAGTGTGTTTAAATACAACAAGACGCACAAAAACAAAATATGACATCAAGCACTATTTTGTACTTTTTTGCATTCGAGGTGTTTCTTAGGCTTCATTCCAGTTTTATGCATTTCCTTCAATATCTAACATTTCTTGTTCTGAGGGTGACTGTTTCATTCAGGATATTGTGTTGAGTTGAAATTAACGTTGTCCACTGCTGGACAGACGGTTACGGTTATGGTTGGCTTACAGGTGGATTGGCAAGTGCAGTACACCGTTGTCGTGTGATGCCGGCTTAGAATAGCATCACCCCATTTCTTTCCTATGGGTGTCGTAAGAAGCGACTAAAGGACTCGAGGGTATCATGTGTATTGCAATTTTAGGCGACAGGCTGACAACCTGTCACTATAGCGATACACGACAATAGCTAAAACGGCCCTCAAATATGTGTCAGACGTGGCGATAAGGACCGTACTTTTACGGTCGTTGACGCTCTGCCTACCCCGCAAGGGATAAAGGCGTGATGTATGTATGTATGTATGTATATCCCTTTATGCGGCCATTTACATCACGTCTGATAAAAGCTTGAGAGTCATTCAGAAGACTGTGTATCACCAAAGTGACAGGTTATCAGCCTGTCGCCTAAAATTGCAGTACACATCAATTCTCAAATACCTTAGTCGCTTCTTACAACACCCACGGAAAACATATAGGGTGATGCCATTCTAAGCCGGCACTACACGGCAGAGTAGTTAACTTGTATCGAATAAACACACTTTTTATTCACAATGTCCATTGTCCAAAGTTAAATTAAAAACGGTGTCGGACTCAAAGGGTACAGGCTTAGAGTATGTAAATAAATGAGCTATACAGTGCGCCTAAAAAGTTAGAACTGTTTGCAGTAGTCTGCACACCACCTCTCTGTCTGTCAGTAGCAAAACGCCAGTGACAGCACTATTGAACCTCTATGACTTCTCATACATTTGACGTCTGTATCTAGGGAGCACTGATTACGTTTTGACGGTATGCCGCGGGGCCTTATGCGCACTCTATAGCTTGCTTATTATTATACTAGCTGCCCGTCAGCGGTTTCACCCGCTGCAACCTATTATTCCGCGAAAAAAAAAGGATTATTCGCCAAGAGATGTCGCTGTTAGTTTTCGGCGAAAACGTTTAAAACGCGAATCAGCTCAGTCACGCCACCTATTTCAAAAATATTGGAAAATGCGTGATCCCGTGGGAATGAGACATTTTTCCGTGGTAAAAAGTATCCTATGTGTTATTCCAGATGCCCTTTTATATTTCTGCAAAGTTTCATGTCAATCTAATCAGCCGTTTTTGCGTGATGTCGTAACAAACACACACACAAACATCCGCCTTTATAATATTATATTAGTAGGATACTCTAAGAGCACGGGACTCTATTCATTGTTCTTTTGAAGTCGGGTTTTCGGACATAATCACAAAATTCTAGGGAAAAGGGATCAAAGCACATTTTTTCCATTTTGGTATTTATTCAAATGGCATGTGTAGTAGGCTAATTAATGAGTTTGAGTACTACATACATACATTTATCATGCCTATATCCCTAGCAGAGTAGGCAGAGCGTAAACGCTTGTAAAAAACGGACATTTACAGCAAAAATAAAACATGTAACTTGTACTAAAATTTCCTTTAGTTTTTACCCGACTGCCTCAAAAGGAGGGTTATGTTATTCGAGAGTATGTATGTATGTATGTGGACAAGAAATTTCTTTTTCACGGGCTGCAGCTCAAACGGATAGTTGTATTTTGACATATGAGGTGAGGTGTCGTTAGATTCGTCTCAGCAGCGCGAGTGACACTGGCTATATTAAAAAATTATAGATTCAATATTGCGGAATTTTTTCACAAAATACTTTGTAATTACCGGGTTTTTATTTTAACTGCTTGTTTTACCTACATTCTTATTACATAGTTGACTGTTCTTTAACCGTTTCAAAACCAACTTCAGACATTGTTCGAGCAGACTAAGTAGATAGTTAGTAAGATATAAGACGGAACTTTCTTTCTGCTAATTGGGTCCCAAGAGGGCAAAGTAGCTGATTCCTCGTTCACTATTCCTTCGCCTTCCTAGTGAGCTTTTGCTAGTCTGGGGGTGTGGTGCAACTCATTTGTACCGCATTTGAGGGTAGTTAGGGTTTAGTTAAGATATCTTAGGCTCTTATCTAGACACGCGGTAGCGTTGCCAGCCAAGTTCAAGCAAAGAACTGGCGGACCGCACCGTCTGTTATATTACTACACGCACCATTTGGGGCCACATTTCACCCTTTCACAATTCAGAATCTATAACTCTTCTAAACTAACTTTGAGATGCTCTAGATTTTTTTTTTCATTTTACTATTCCATGTTTAAAGATTTTACGGACAGATAAACAGGGCTGTCGATTGAACTTGGCATCAACTCATGTTTAGTTTCGTATCAAAAACGGTTTCGTATCTTTTTGAGCGGACGGTGCTGGCAACACTTTTCGGTCCGCCCCGTCTGTCATCTTTACGCTAGCGTTGTTGAAGCGAATTTTAGTTTTAAGTGGTGTAAAATTAAGTCGTCGCTCGTCGTCGTCGTGGCTGCCGATAGCTACGTATTTTAATTATAAATGATTGGAGGCCAACGGGGCCGATTTCTCATTCGGAGAGAAATCTTTTAGTTATTTTGTGTTAAAAAACATTATGTGATGTCGAGCTGTGAACTGTAGTGCAAATTGGAGGAAAGGAGTTCTAGAACGAGCGGATGTTCCAGCGCTGTGAGTTTAGGTTATTCCCTATTCCTGCGCTCCTAAAGTGTCCTGAATACCTGATTCCTGTCATACTTAAACTCACAAAGAAACGGCATCATCGTTTGCTCGGTAAGCAATTCGTTGCTGGGCCCTGTTTAAGTAGATTTTGGAAACAAGAATTTCTCGGCGGAAACTTTCCGGAACAAAATTCTCTCATTAAATTTATTTTGTTTAGCTATAGTAAAGAGCACTACGAATCGTAGTCAAATGTTGTTCGAGGCTGATCGACCATTTAGTTTTAGATTTTAAGATAACTTTAATTTGCTTCCACTGCGCTAAGATCAGCTTCGGAATCAATCATTTTTTGGTAGCAGAGCGTGGTTACTTTATTGCAACATAGTTAGCCGTAATTTAGTATTAAGCGTGTTTTTTATACTACCCACATATTTTATTAATTTTGGAAAATATTGTTTCGGTTTTTGTGACTGTATTGTTTGCCTAGTGAACGGTACCTTATCAGTAAGGTCTAGGCCAGTCAACTAACATTTATTTTGTGGTATTTGTTTATTGGTTTTCGTTTTATTAAGTCGAGTGTGTAAAAGTTGGTACCATGGCTCCCTCGATCGCCAGGTATAAGGCTGCTATAAAGACAGAATTAAGGTGGTTTACTACCACAGCGGCAATGATCGGCCGCGAGGACCGGGAGGACGCGCTCTTGAAAAGTGCACTACAGGCAGATGAACGGGTTCGGGTTGTGTCGGAACACCTCACAGAGTGCCTCATGCTCCTTGAGGAAGCTCTTAACCCTGAAGATAAGGAGCTGGTTGAGGGCGATGTAAGCCAGTGCTTGGAGCTGGCACAGGACATTGCGCAGGCAGCTGCGGACATATCTAGGCGACGTGACGGAAAGGAAAAGCCATTCCGTGGTAAAGTGGGACAAGGATTACAGGTGCCTCTTCCGCCTGTTACGGTTCCAGTCTTTGCAGGCGATTACGCCGACTGGCCGGCGTTTGAGGACCTGTATAGCAGTGTGGTCCACACACGGACGGACATAACGCCGGCGTACAAGATGGCTCAGCTGATGTCCAGGCTACATGGAGAGCCTCATGAATTGCTGACGCATTTGGCTGTCTCGGATAGCAATTATGAGGTGGCGTGGAAGATCCTTACCGACCGGTATCGAAACAAGCGCCTGATTGTAGACAGGCTGTTAGACCAGTGGCTGTCAATACCAACCATAACGCGAGGTACGGACCTCCGCGAGAAAATCTTCCACCCAGTCAGTGTCGCGGTCAGCGCACTAGAGCGACAGGGTTTGCCAGTGGCGGGCTACGGTTATATCTTGGTCCACACAGTGCTTCGCCGCCTGCCGAGCGAAATGGTCGCTCGATTCGAGCAGCTACATGGGGCAAGTCCTCGGACCACCTCCCGACCTACGAGGATCTGAAGTCGTTCCTCGAGGCCGAAAGCAGGCGAGTGGACGTCCAGGCTGGTGAAGCCCCACGCAAGGAGACCTCTGCCCCTCGCCACCCGGAACGGCCGGGTGCACCGGCGCGAGGAGGCAACAGTAGGCAACCCAGGCGGTACAACACCGCATTGGAATCAGGGTGTGCCTACTGCAGGGAGACAGGCCACGGGGTGGCAGCGTGTCAGGAGTTTGCTGCGCAGCGGGTTCAGAGGAGACGGGGTGTGGCACAGCAGAGGCGTTGGTGTTTTCGGTGCCTGGGGCCGCATCAGGTGCGAGTGCCCTTCAAGCACCAACTGTAGGTACTGCCAGGGTGCACACCATCCGCTGCTCTGCATGAATCGCTCCGGAGGCGCCGGGGCAGCGCTGGATCGGATCAGCGAAGGAGCCTGCCCACCAAGGAGGAGCAACGCTCCCACCCCTCCAGGAGGAGCCCACCTCCGCATCGGTCACAGGGACAGGCAGGGGACGTCAACAGACGGAGCCCACTTACAAGGACGTGGGGACAATCCCCACCACGGCAGCAGGTGCCGGATTGGGAAGAGCGGCACAGGAACGTGGCCAAGGACACCCATCCCAGGTACGGGATTCAACGGGCGGGTGTCAGGGGAGCACTAGGCAGCCACCAGGGTACATGCAGTATTCTGCGGGCTTGAGCCACCTGGTTGGGTCTCAAGACCCACGCATGCCCCGCCTATGCCTGAGTACCCGCGGCTACAGGCGCAACCTCGGTACGGACGTTTGCCGTCGGGGTACTCTAGAACTCCAGCCATGGCCTTTATGGGCAGACCTCCCTACCAGCAGGAGTGGGACCCATACACAGGTTTGGGTAGTGAGGATACCCCGCGGGACGCGGCCTCACCGCGTTTGGATTCCCGCTAGGTAATCGCCGCCTACTCATCAGCTTCGGCTCCCCGTCCAATCACGGTACTTTTGCCAACGGCTAAGATTTGGGTATGGGGATACGGTGGCCGGACCATTCAAGTAAGAGCCCTACTGGATACAGGGCTCAGGGATGTATTGTATCGAGTAAGCTGGTGAGTAGGCTAGGCCTAAATGTACGGCCAAGTGAGGATGAAGCTGTAGGCATCGGGGCCTAAATGTGCCTGGCATTCGGGGTCAGACGAACTTTGAGTTCGCATTAGGTAGCACATGTACAGGGTCAGCTATCAAGTCTCAGCCGTGGTGCTGGATGAAGTGGTTGGGAAACTCCCTCAGGTTAGGTTACCACCAACGGTAAGAGGGTTAACCACAGGGTTGGAGTTAGCTGATCCTGATTTTGATACTCCTGGTACGGTGGACGTACTTCTCAGGTCAGACGTCCTCGGGAGATTATGGTGCGGTAGGAAGAAGGTACTCCAGGAAGCTGGTTTGGTGGCCGTAGATACCACAGGGGTATGTTGTTTTCGGCCCAGTTTGGAGACCTCAGGACCTACCAGAAGGGATCCGGTCCTCTATGGTAGTGTGCTGTCAGAGGTGCTGCAGAGGTTTTGGGAGTCTGAAGAGCCCCCGGCGGACAGACGGAAGCCAGAGGATGACGAGTGCGAGTTGTTCTATCAATACAACACTGCGAGATGCCCGTCAGGCAGATTCGTGACCAGGCTACCTTTTCTCCCAAACCGCCCCGCTTTAGGTAGTTCGCGACAGCTCGCGGAACGGAGACTACTCGGAATGGAGCGGAAGATGAGGCGAGACCCAGCACTTCGGCAGAAGTATATAGAATTCATGCGGGAATATATTCAATTGGGCCACATGTCGGTGTCCAGCCTGGATTGGAGGTGTGTCGAGCATTATTACATTCCACACCTGGCTGTCTTGAAGTCACCTGAGGCGAAAATACGGGTGGTGTTTGACGGTTCTGCTCCTACCTCGAATGGTGTGTCTGTGAACCAATGTTTGCACGCGGGTCCTAAATTGAACCGGGACATTGTGGATATTCTCACAGACTTTCGGTTACACCAGGTAGCGTTCGTCGCAGACGTCAAAATGATGTTTCGCCAAACCATGATACATCCGGATGACCGTCGGTATCAGCTGATTTTGTGGCGTGAGAGCCCAGATGAGCCGATGGTCACATACGAACTTAACACGGTGACGTATGGACTTAAGCCAAGTCCGTATTTGGCAGTACGTACGCTGCGAGTTGGCCGCACAGGAAAGGGTAAGATACCCTCGAGCCGCAGCAGTACTGGATCGCGACGTCTACGTGGACGATATCTGCACGGGTGCTGATAGCGTGGAGCAGGCGCTAATTCTACGAGACGAGTTGATCGCGATCATGGGTTCAGGAGGTTATGAGTTGCGGAAATGGTTGTCCAGTTGCCCAGAGCTCCTGGCCGGTTTGCCAGGCGAGTTCCATCAGGACCCGCACCTCTTTGAGAACCCGGACAATCCAAACACGTTGGGCATCCTCGGGGTGCAATATAGGCCAACGCATGACGTATTCACGTACAAGATCGAGCCCGACCTTTTGGAAAACTTGGACTAAGCGGTCGGTACTGTCGACAATCGCTAGAACGTTCGATCCTAGCGGATGGATCGCCCCGGTTACGTTCATGGCGAAGTGCTTTTACAAAGGTTGTGGCTAGCCAACTTAGGATGGGACGACCAACTCTCCGGAGAGTTGTTGAAGGATTGGCTCAAGTTTGTGACCACCTTACCAGGGATTGTGCACATCGCGATACCCCGCAAGTTAGTCCCATCGGTGGGATGTAAGGCTACCCTACATGGGTTTTGTGACGCCTCGGAGCGAGGGTACGCGGCAGCTGTATACCTTCGGACAGCAAGTTCAACGGGAACTGTGCACGTGCGTCTGGTTATGGCCAAAAGTAAGGTGGCACCAGTCAGAACTAGATGGACCATCCCCAAATTGGAATTGGCAGGGCAGCTCTTCTAGCGCGCTTGCTAAATCATGTAACCTGCAATCTGCGTGGTACCATCAACTTGGATGAAACGGTGTACGCGTGGACTGACAGTCGGATAGTTCTGTGCTGGTTGCAGACGTCGGTACATACACTTGAGGTTTTCGTGGCAAATCGGGTGTCACAGATTACGGGGTCGGAAACTCCGTTAGTGTGGAGGCACGTACCGGGAGAATGGAACCCAGCGGACTGCGCTTCGCGCGGGTGCAGGGCACCTGATTTGGTGAGTCACCCACTGTGGTGGGGACCTCAATGGCTGACTGAGTCGCCGCAGGAATGGCCATTCAACGAGTGCAGGGCGCCGCTTGGGCCACCTGATCGAGGTTTGCGAGTGAACGTGGGGCAACTCGTACCGAAGCCTAACCCAGCTTTCTTGCTGGAACGGTATAGCTCCTCGACAAACTTCTTGGGGTGACAGGTTGGATCAAACGGTTCGTGAACAACTGCAGGAAGCCTCAAGCAGAACGGAACTTTACACCTGTCCTCTCGCCTGCGGAGCGGATGCGGCTCTATGCTCATTGGTTAGAGTCGTCCAGGCGGAACATTTTGAAGAGGAGGTCAGGCTGCTCAGGGATGGACGTGGAAAGCTGAAGGGAGGAATTGTGCGCCTCAACCCATTCCTGGATGAGCAAGGTATGCTCAGGGTTGGAGGCAGACTTCGGAACGCTAGCCTGCCCTTTTCGGCTCGGCATCCACTGTTACTTCCAAAAGGGGACCCTTAGTTGAGCTCTTAGTCAGGGATCGTCATGAGAAAAACTCGCACGCGGGCTGTAATGCGCTATTGGCCATCCTACAGCGCGAGTTCTGGATCTTATCGGGACGACGAACGGTACGTAGCGTTGTGTTTAGGTGCTTGCCTTGTTACCGCTTGAAGGCAGCCACAATGCAGCCACAGATGGGAGATCTCCCACCGGACCGGGTGACGGAGGCCTGGACGTTTGCAGGTGTGGGAACGGATTTTGCAGGCCCTTTCATGGTAAAGGCATCACGCCTACGGAACGCAAAGTCTATCAAGGCGTACTTGTGCGTGTTCGTGTGCCTAGCCACCAAGGCCGTCCACTTGGAGCTCGTGGCCGACCTATCTACGGAGGCCTTTTGGCAGCGCTGGAGAGATTTACGTCGCGACGAGGGCGACCAGCGCTGATCAGGTCGGATTGTGGTACCAACTTTAAGGGTGCTGATCGGTGTATGAAAGAAATTGTAACGTTCTTACGGGAGAACGAAGAAGCCATCAGCACGGGCCTCTCCCGTCAGGGCATTACCTGGGTGTTCGATCCACCAGCGTGCCCTCACTGGGGTGGTATTTTTGAAGCGGTTGTAAAGTCCGCTAAGACGCATTTGTTGCGCGTCGTAGGGTTAACAATTTTGACTTTTGAGGAGCTGGCGACCGTGTTTTGTAAAATTGAGGCTGTACTCAATTCACGTCCTTTGTGTCCGCTCAGCTCAGACCCAAATGATTTAGAGGCCCTGACGCCAGGGCATTTCTTAATTGGCCGCCCACTTAACGCCTTGCCGGAATATCCCTATACGGAGGTGAATAGCAATCGTTTGTCGCGTTATCAGTTGTTGCAGCAAATGACTCAAAACTTTTGGAAGCGTTGGTCGCTTGAGTACTTGCACATTCTGCAGCAACGCCTTAAGTGGACGGACAGGACTGAACCCCCCTGCATTGGGGATCTCGTTCTGTTTAAGGATGCCAACCTACCGCCACTGCGTTGGCGCCGGGGGCGCATTCTCAACCTGTTTCCGGGTAGTGATGGCACCCCTCGAGTTGCAGAAGTTCAGGTGGGGGATTCAGTTCTTAAGCGAGCAGTAGCTACATTATCACGCCTGCCATGCATAGAGCGGACCGATGTGTCGGTCCGGGGCGGGTGAATGTTTAGTTTCGTATCAAAAACGGTTTCGTATCTTTTTGAGCGGACGGTGCTGGCAACACTTTTCGGTCCGCCCCGTCTGTCATCTTTACGCTAGCGTTGTTGAAGCGAATTTTAGTTTTAAGTGGTGTAAAATTAAGTCGTCGCTCGTCGTCGTCGTGGCTGCCGATAGCTACGTATTTTAATTATAAATGATTGGAGGCCAACGGGGCCGATTTCTCATTCGGAGAGAAATCTTTTAGTTATTTTGTGTTAAAAAACATTATGTGATGTCGAGCTGTGAACTGTAGTGCAAATTGGAGGAAAGGAGTTCTAGAACGAGCGGATGTTCCAGCGCTGTGAGTTTAGGTTATTCCCTATTCCTGCGCTCCTAAAGTGTCCTGAATACCTGATTCCTGTCATACTTAAACTCACAAAGAAACGGCATCATCGTTTGCTCGGTAAGCAATTCGTTGCTGGGCCCTGTTTAAGTAGATTTTGGAAACAAGAATTTCTCGGCCGGAAACTTTCCGGAACAAAATTCTCTCATTAAATTTATTTTGTTTAGCTATAGTAAAGAGCACTACGAATCGTAGTCAAATGTTGTTCCGAGGCTGATCGACCATTTAGTTTTAGATTTTAAGATAACTTTAATTTGCTTCCACTGCGCTAAGATCAGCTTCGGAATCAATCAACTCACATATCAACACTTTTTTTACTGAAACCTTGAACTTGGCTACCTATTTTCACATTTATGTTTTTGGTGGTCTTTCACACAAGCGGTTTGGGAGCGGATGCGAAACGGAGGCGGACGTGGGAAATATTTAACAGGTATCCTGGAACAAAAGTACTGCACCGAATTTGTTGAAGCAAACACTTTTATCTGAAAAAAAGGTGACAATCGATCATTCATTATCGATCATAATGATGTATCTGATTCACCGAATTTCACAATACATATCCATCGATCATAATATGATTAGAATATGGTATCCTACTCATACAAGCAACACGAAAAGTCTTTTAAGTCATGTCATCGAAAAATCTTAAGGCGAGGAACACACGTAATAACGTTTGTGCGTTATTTTTGACAAGTGGTTTGACAGACGCCAAAACGGGTTAGATTGTGTTTTGTTTTTGTTACCAATTTGTATGAAAATAAGGTGGAAAGGAAAGTCGCATTTTCCTAACGAATACGATAGCGCTGCGCAAAACTAACGCATAAACGGACGTTACGTTACGTGTGATTCTCTAGCCAACTTCTTAACTATATTCTATTCATTCACAGTGCAAATACAACTGAAACAAAGCCATTTAATTTGTTTAATTTGAGAGAACGTTTTGAAATCCTCTGCAAACATTTGACAAGCAAACGGGCAGCGCAGTGGCGCTTGACGACTGTCATCGTCTAACTGTTGAATTAAAGATCAAGCGCCACAATCGCTTGAGGTGAAACATGCAGTCATTTCATAGGGCTTCAAAAAGTATCCGAAGAAGTAGAAACCAAAAAATCCGCTAAGAGCATGACCGACACGGCGACACGGCATTGGCATCGAGACAGGATTTTTATTTTTAAAATCAATCATAATCCGAAAGCCATCACTACGCTAACAACTCTGAAAATCCTTTATGTGAGCGTCCTACATCTCTATCAAAATGTTTGTAACGAGTCCTGAGAACTGGTAGAATAAATAGATTCCTTTTGATTTCCGAAAGCTGGCACATTATTAGCTACTTTGCGAATCCTCTAGAACAGATCCCTAGGCAACAGATTTAATAATAGCCTAGGCTTCCATCAAAATGTCTTCAAAAGGTCTAAGAACCACTTGTTCTGAGAACTGTGAGTAGGTTTATCCTACATACGAAAAGTATCGATATCCGAAAGCAGTCACATCACTAGCCACTCTGAAAACCCTCTAGGGGAGCGCCCTAGGCCTCCACTAACTTATTCATTGCTCATTTTGTGACATAGTTAGATTGGCTTCTGAAATGATTAGGTAGGCCTCTGTCTGGCATGGTTGAAAGGCCCCTGACATGGTAAGGAAGACCTTTGACGTGGTTCACAGGCCCCTGCCCTGCTTGGGTTAGGTTATGTTATGAACTTACACTTACTTGAATATGAATCAATGCAATTTTTCCGGATTTCGTCATTTTTGAAATCCGAAAGTTGTCACATCACTAGCCACTCTGAAAACCCTCTAGGGGAGCGCCCTAGGCCTCCACTAACTTATTCATTGCTCATTTTGTTCGAGACCTGTGCCGGCGGCGGTGAGCGGCAAAAAATGTACTATCAGTAGCACTCACAGGTACCCGTTTAGGGATTCAAAGTAGATATTCAAATACACCTAAGTTTGCCTGCGTTAACCGGTTGACTTTTTCTTGTCGAGTAAGTCACCGAGTAGTCCAATATAGCAAACAATTATCTTCTAAAACATATTTTAAAAAGTTAAAATGCTATTTTTCCTGTTAAATAAATCAAATACCGCTGAGTCTTCAGTCCTCCCAACTTCCAAAATACTCCTAGATGTTTTGGTGCTTTGAAAGTCACAATCTCAGTAGCTCTCTCTGATTGATTACGAGTATGATTAACTTGAAGCCGATGTGGAGGCAGTGGTTAGTACGATTGCCTGCCACGCAGAAAGTTCCAGGTTCAATTCCCGGTGCGGTCACTCACAAAGTCGATTCACAAAATGAAAGAAATCGAATATCAAAACACTTCTCGAGTGAGGTACATAATTTTTTTGACAACTTGCAAATGCAGTATTTTTAAATCCTTCCTGCAACAGTAAAAATACTTTTAAAAACTAAAAATTGAAAAAAATCGTGATATTTTCCCGCTCACCCCATTAATCAAATACTGCTGAGTATTCGGTCCTCCCAACCCCCAAAAGACTCGTTCGATCTGATAGTGGCTTCCAGCAATGTTCCGTTATTTGTCACACTAGAGGTCAAGGTCAGAGGTCACACCTTCTGTGACTTTCTACCTTATTTAGGCGCAAGCTCTACAGAGAGGACGTGAGACGTGTAACATCGCGATCCTTGAAACCATTTCCATATAAAATGTATGAAACAGAAGAGACAACGTTACACACGTGAGACGCGCGCGCGTTGCATTGATGACGGTCGACGATCACTTGTCTGACAGATATCATGTCATCTTACGTCTTGCGTCGCACAGCTATCTTCAGCCCCTGAAAGTGTATATTTTTCCTCTCACCCCATTAATCAAATAGTGCTGACACTGGGTCCCTCCCAACCCCCAAAAGACTCGTTCGGTCTGATAGTGGCCTCCGGCAAATGCTCCGTTATTTGTCACACTAGAGGTCAGGGTTAGAGGTCACACCTTCTGTGACTTTCTACTTCATTTCTTTTCGAGTAGATTTACCAAGCAATATCTCACATTTTAGAAGGTATGAAGCCTGGTACCTGTGACCTTGAAACTACCATGTCGGTAGCTCTTTGTGACTGAATTATAAAATATAGAAATTTGTATAAAAAAGTTTCCTTCCCCATTAATCAAGTAGTGATGAAGCTGCGGTTTCTCCCAACCCCCAAAAGACTCGTTCGATCTGATAGTGGCTTTCGGCAAATGCTCCGTTATTTGTCACACTAGAGGTCAGGGTTAAAGGTCACACCTTCTGTGACTTGACTACCTTATTTAGGCACCAGTAGATTTTGTTGCACGTAATGCGGGCTTAGAATAGCATCACCCGTTTTTACTTGATATAGTGTTAAAGCGAGTAAGGGATGGATCTAGGGAATTGGCAGCAACGTTCCCTGTGAGTATCTGCAATACCTTGTATTGTGCTCGCCAATACGCCTGCCAAGCGTGGGGAGTATGGCAATACCTCCCAATTGGAGGTGGCCCATGTCCAGCAGTAGACTGTTGTGGCTGTAGTACTTAGTAGAAGATTTTCGATATTTGTGACGATACAATATACGTATACGATACGACTCTTTACACCCATTCACACCCTTTCGTATTTATTAGTCATTCAGTAACGCGTGGTATTAAAAAACTTTCTTTGGCCTCATTTTTGTTCAGCATAATATCCCCAGGGTCCAAACAAGTATGTGGCAAATACGAAGCCATATTGCTGCCCATACAATAAATATTTATATGAGCTCGTCCCTTGGAGATTGAAGTTGGTCCAACGCGGCCATTTTTATGTAAATATGTTCATATGCCTGAGTTTGCCCGCAACTATTTAGATCCTCATACTAAACCCGTTTAGGCCTAAGGACCCTAATTTATTAGGGTTCTTCTCAAAGTTAGAATGTTTTTAGAAGGAACCGGAGGGCAAGTAGAATGAAGCTATTAAAAACTCATCGGTAGACACGAGTTTGTCGTGGAACTCGCTAACTCCTTCTAAACCACGCAACGGATTTTGAAGCGTTTTTTTATAATAGGTAGAGTGACTAAACAGGAAGGTTAATTTGATTACGCAAACACAAACTGCTACATGCTATTGTCTTTTTCCGCGGAAAAATAAGTTGCAGCTAGTGAAACCGCTAAGGGGCTGCAAGTAATGTAAATAATTTACCTAAGTAGGTATCTCATTCCAAAAATTCAGAAAGAAGAAGTAGCAACCCTAGGATATAAGTATAAATGATCAGAAAAGGGGGCCAGCTGACTTTCTGTAAGTTCTCTATTTTGTGGTGTTTCGGTTTATTTGGTAGTGTAACCTAACCACGCATTGAGTCTTATTAGGAACGAGATATTAGGAGGACTCTCTCTGACACATTTCCATACTCTGACGGGTTCGTTGGATCTTCCATGAGAAAACCTATTGTAGAATAAATGCGTTTTCATGGATCAAAAGAAATTTGGAAAATGCCAGGAAACACCGTTGTGTAGAGCGTAGTAAGTAATAACATAAAAGTATAATGTTTCAAGGGTGCCGGCTTAGAATAGGATCACCCCATGTCCTTCGCGCGGGTGCCGTAAGAAGCGATTAAGGGGTTTGAGAGTTGATTTGTATTGCAATTTTAGGCGACAGGCTAGCAAACTTTTGTCAGACGTGATGTAAATGGCTGTTTTGCTACAGTTTGAATATAACGTTATAGTGAACGTATGTAGGCACCTTGATATAATTTAAAATATCCGTTTTTAGGGTCTCGTAGTCTACTAGAAACCCTTATAGTTTCGTCAAGTCTGTCTGTCTGTCTGTCTGTCTGTATGCCGCGCTCTCATAACTCCGTCAGTTTTTAAGTTATCAACATGAAATTTGGTGTGAAGATAGATCGTAGAAATGTATAGAAATAAATATTTCAAATGTTTTTTGGACCCCCTCCCATACAAGTGAAAGGGAGACAAAAAAAAATTCTATAATATTGAGTAGGGTATCGTTAAATAGGTCTTTTAAAACTAAGGGCAGGTTTCCTTGGAACAAAGTCACTAAAATGTTTCTGTCTCGAGATATTTGCTTTTAATAGAGGCGATTTTGAGCCATAATTTGTTCCAGCTGTAATTCCTAAAGTATAAACGCTAAAAAGTTGAAAAAAATATGGAATATATTTCTTAATCTGAAGTTACCATGAAAACTATAACGGATACTGTATTACTAAAGTTTCAAGAGAAATAAAAGTTTTTCAATTTGCGGTTGGTAACCATACAGCTGCAAACAAACCAGCAACAAAATTAAGTTTGTAACTCTGAAAAACCTGATATTTAAATTTGGACTACGAAACCCTATTTGTAGGCGTGTCTGACACGCTCTTGGCCGTTTTTTTATTTTTATTTCTGTTGTTACTGAACATAACCTTTTCTGGAGCGTGGTGGTTCAGGGGCTTCAAGGCCTGAGTGTAATCTAAACTTTTCGGACTTCAACCCCAAAAGTTTTGTTTCATGAATACATTAACCTGCTTTCATAATGTGCTAGTACTTACCTAGCACTTACTGTAGATTGTCCGTAGTCGATAGTACCCCTGCCTTCTACGCCAAGGGTCGTGGGTTCGATTCCTACTCGACACAAATATTTGTAAAGCTAATTTTCAAATATTTTTGTTTAGTGTGTGATTGATTCCGAAGCTGATCTTAGCGCAGTGGAAGCAAATTAAAGTTATCTTAAAATCTAAAACTAAATGGTCGATCAGCCTCGGAACAACATTTGACTACGATTCGTAGTGCTCTTTACTATAGCTAAACAAAATAAATTTAATGAGAGAATTTTGTTCCGGAAAGTTTCCGGCCGAGAAATTCTTGTTTCCAAAATCTACTTAAACAGGGCCCAGCAACGAATTGCTTACCGAGCAAACGATGATGCCGTTTCTTTGTGAGTTTAAGTATGACAGGAATCAGGTATTCAGGACACTTTAGGAGCGCAGGAATAGGGAATAACCTAAACTCACAGCGCTGGAACATCCGCTCGTTCTAGAACTCCTTTCCTCCAATTTGCACTACAGTTCACAGCTCGACATCACATAATGTTTTTTAACACAAAATAACTAAAAGATTTCTCTCCGAATGAGAAATCGGCCCCGTTAACCTCAATCATTTATAATTAAAATACGTAGCTATCGGCAGCCACGACGACGACGAGCGACGACTCAAAGTGAGGTTATGTTACCGGCGACCACGTTGGCCTCAATCAAAAGCCGAAACCAAAATTCACTTGGTTCACTTCCCACCGCACAGGAAGCCATGGCTTGTGGCAAATAGCACACGAGAAAACCGCCAAAACACCTTAATTTTACACCACTTAAAACTAAAATTCGCTTCAACAACGCTAGCGTAAAGATGACAGACGGGCGGACCGAAAAGTGTTGCCAGCACCGTCCGCTCAAAAGATACGAAACCGTTTTTGATACGAAACTAAACATTCACCCGCCCCGGACCGACACATCGGTCCGCTCTATCATGGCAGGCGTGATAATGTAGCTACTGCTCGCTTAGGACTGAATCCCCACCTGAACTTCTGCAACTCGAGGAGTGCCATCACTACCCGAAACAGGTTGAGAATGCGCCCCGGCGCCAACGCAGTGGCGGTAGGTTGGCATCCTTAACCAGAACGAGATCCCCAATGCAGGGGGTTCAGTCCTGTCCGTCCACTAAGGCGTTGCTGCAGAATGTGCAAGTACTCAAGCGACCAACGCTTCCAAAAGTTTTGAGTCATTTGCTGCAGCAACTGATAACGCGACAAACGATTGCTATTCACCTCCGTATAGGGATATTCCGGCAAGGCGTTAAGTGGGCGGCCAATTAAGAAATGCCCTGGCGTCAGGGCCTCTAAATCATTTGGGTCTGAGCTGAGCGGACACAAAGGACGTGAATTGAGTACAGCCTCAATTTTACAAAACACGGTCGCCAGCTCCTCAAAAGTCAAAATTGTTAACCCTACGACGCGCAACAAATGCGTCTTAGCGGACTTTACAACCGCTTCAAAAATACCACCCCAGTGAGGGCACGCTGGTGGATCAAACACCCAGGTAATGCCCTGACGGGAGAGGCCCGTGCTGATGGCTTCTTCGTTCTCCCGTAAGAACGTTACAATTTCTTTCATACACCGATCAGCACCCTTAAAGTTGGTACCACAATCCGACCTGATCAGCGCTGGTCGCCCTCTTCGCGACGTAAATCTCTCTAGCGCTGCCAAAAAGGCCTCCGTAGAAAGGTCGGCCACGAGCTCCAAGTGGACGGCCTTGGTGGCCAGGCACACGAACACGCACAAGTACGCCTTTATAGACTTTGCGTTCCGCAGGCGTGATGCCTTTACCATGAAAGGGCCTGCGAAATCCGTTCCCACACCTGCAAACGTCCAGGCCTCCGTCACCCGGTCCGGTGGAAGATCTCCCATCTGTGGCTGCATTGTGGCTGCCTTCAAGCGGTAACAAGGCAAGCACCTAAACACAACGCTACGTACCGTTCGTCGTCCCGATAAGATCCAGAACTCGCGCTGTAGAATGGCCAATAGCGCATTACAGCCCGCGTGCGAGTTTTCTCATGACGATCCCTGACTAAGAGCTCAACTAAGGGTCCCCTTTTGGAAGTAACAGTGGATGCCGAGCCGAAAAGGGCAGGCTAGCGTTCGAAGTCTGCCTCCAACCCTGAGCATACCTTGCTCATCCAGGAATGGGTTGAGGCGCACAATTCCTCCCTTCAGCTTTCCACGTCCATCCCTGAGCAGCCTGACCTCCTCTTCAAAATGTTCCGCCTGGACGACTCTAACCAATGAGCATAGAGCCGCATTCCGCTCCGCAGGCGAGAGGACAGGTGTAAAGTTCCGTTCTGCTTGAGGCTTCCTGCAGTTGTTCACGAACCGCTTGATCCAACCTGTCACCCCAAGAAGCTTGTCGAGGGAGCTATACCGTTCCAGCAAGAAAGCTGGGTTAGGCTTCGGTACGAGTTGCCCCACGTTCACTCGCAAACCTCGATCAGGTGGCCCAAGCGGCGCCCTGCACTCGTTGAATGGCCATTCCTGCGGCGACTCAGTCAGCCATTGAGGTCCCCACCACAGTGGGTGACTCACCAAATCAGGTGCGCAGTCCGCTGGGTTCCATTCTCCCGGTACGTGCCTCCACACTAACGGAGTTTCCGACCCCGTAATCTGTGACACCCGATTTGCCACGAAAACCTCAAGTGTATGTACCGACGTCTGCAACCAGCACAGAACTATCCGACTGTCAGTCCACGCGTAGGGGGGGGGGTCCAAGTTGATGGTACCACGCAGATTGCAGGTTACATGATTTAGCAAGCGCGCTAGAAGAGCTGCCCCTGCCAATTCCAATTTGGGGATGGTCCATCTAGTTCTGACTGGTGCCACCTTACTTTTGGCCATAACCAGACGCACGTGCACAGTTCCCGTTGAACTTGCTGTCCGAAGGTATACAGCTGCCGCGTACCCTCGCTCCGAGGCGTCACAAAACCCATGTAGGGTAGCCTTACATCCCACCGATGGGACTAACTTGCGGGGTATCGCGATGTGCACAATCCCTGGTAAGGTGGTCACAAACTTGAGCCAATCCTTCAACAACTCTCCGGAGAGTTGGTCGTCCCATCCTAAGTTGGCTAGCCACAACCTTTGTAAAAGCACTTCGCCATGAACGTAACCGGGGCGATCCATCCGCTAGGATCGAACGTTCTAGCGATTGTCGACAGTACCGACCGCTTAGTCCAAGTTTTCTCCAAAGGTCGGGCTCGATCTTGTACGTGAATACGTCATGCGTTGGCCTATATTGCACCCCGAGGATGCCCAACGTGTTTGGATTGTCCGGGTTCTCAAAGAGGTGCGGGTCCTGATGGAACTCGCCTGGCAAACCGGCCAGGAGCTCTGGGCAACTGGACAACCATTTCCGCAACTCGTAACCTCCTGAACCCATGATCGCGATCAACTCGTCTCGTAGAATTAGCGCCTGCTCCACGCTATCAGCACCCGTGCAGATATCGTCCACGTAGACGTCGCGATCCAGTACTGCTGCGGCTCGAGGATATCTTACCCTTTCCTGTGCGGCCAACTCGCAGCGTACGTACTGCCAAATACGGACTTGGCTTAAGTCCATACGTCACCGTGTTAAGTTCGTATGTGACCATCGGCTCATCTGGGCTCTCACGCCACAAAATCAGCTGATACCGACGGTCATCCGGATGTATCATGGTTTGGCGAAACATCATTTTGACGTCTGCGACGAACGCTACCTGGTGTAACCGAAAGTCTGTGAGAATGTCCACAATGTCCCGGTTCAATTTAGGACCCGCGTGCAAACATTGGTTCACAGACACACCATTCGAGGTAGGAGCAGAACCGTCAAACACCACCCGTATTTTCGCCTCAGGTGACTTCAAGACAGCCAGGTGTGGAATGTAATAATGCTCGACACACCTCCAATCCAGGCTGGACACCGACATGTGGCCCAATTGAATATATTCCCGCATGAATTCTATATACTTCTGCCGAAGTGCTGGGTCTCGCCTCATCTTCCGCTCCATTCCGAGTAGTCTCCGTTCCGCGAGCTGTCGCGAACTACCTAAAGCGGGGCGGTTTGGGAGAAAAGGTAGCCTGGTCACGAATCTGCCTGACGGGCATCTCGCAGTGTTGTATTGATAGAACAACTCGCACTCGTCATCCTCTGGCTTCCGTCTGTCCGCCGTGGGCGCTCTTCAGACTCCCAAAACCTCTGCAGCACCTCTGACAGCACACTACCATAGAGGACCGGATCCCTTCTGGTAGGTCCTGAGGTCTCAAACTGGGCCGAAAACAACATACCCCTGTGGTATCTACGGCCACCAAACCAGTTTCCTGGAGTACCTTCTTCCTACCGCACCATAATCTCCGAGGACGTCTGACCCGAGAAGTACGTCCACCGTACCAGGAGTATCAAAATCAGGATCAGCTAACTCCAACCCTGTGGTTAACCCTCGTACCGTTGGTGGTAACCTAACCTGAGGAGTTTCCCAACCACTTCATCCAGCACCACGGCTGAGACTTGATAGCTGACCCTGTACATGTGCTACCTAATGCGAACTCAAAGTTCGTCTGACCCCGAATGTCAGGCACATTTAGGCCCCGATGCCTACAGCTTCATCCTCACTTGGCCGTACATTTAGGCCTAGCCTACTCACCAGCTTACTCGATACAATACATCCCTGAGCTCCTGTATCCAGTAGGGCTCTTACTTGAATGGTCCGGCCACCGTATCCCCATACCCAAATCTTAGCCGTTGGCAAAAGTACCGTGATTGGACGGGGCCGAAGCTGATGAGTAGGCGGCGATTACCTAGCGGGAATCTAAACGCGGTGAGGCCGCGTCCCGCGGGGTATCCCTCACTACCCAAACCTGTGTATGGGTCCCACTCCTGCTGGTAGGAGGTCTGCCCATAAAGGCCATGGCTGGAGTTCTATAGTACCCCGACGGCAAACGTCCGTACCGAGGTTGCGCCTGTAGCCGCGGGTACTCAGGCATAGGCGGGGGCATGCGTGGGTCTTGAGACCCAACCAGGTGGCTCAAGCCCGCAGAATACTGCATGTACCCTGGTGGCTGCCTAGTGCTCCCCTGACACCCGCCCGTTGAATCCCGTACCTGGGATGGGTGTCCTGGCCACGTTCCTGTGCCGCTCTTCCCCAATCCGGCACCTGCTGCCGTGGTGGGGATCGTCCCCACGTCCTTGGGTAAGTGGGCTCCGTCTGTTGACGTCCCCTGCCTGTCCCTGTGACCGATGCGGAGGTGGGCTCCTCCTTGGAGGGTGGGAAGCGTTGCTCCCTCCCTTGGTGGGCAGGCTCCTTCGCTGATCCGATCCAGCGCTGCCCCGGCGCCTCCGGAGCGATTCATGCAGAGCAGCGGATGGTGTGCACCCTGGCAGTACCTACAGTTGGTGCTTGAAGGGCACTCGCACCTGATGCGGCCCCAGGCACCGAAAACACCAACGCCTCTGCTGTGCCACACCCCGTCTCCTCTGAACCCGCTGCGCAGCAAACTCCTGACACGCTGCCACCCCGTGGCCTGTCTCCCTGCAGTAGGCACACCCTGATTCCAATGCGGTGTTGTACCGCCTGGGTTGCCACTGTTGCCTCCTCGCGCCGGTGCACCCGGCCGTTCCGGGTGGCGAGGGCAGAGGTCTCCTTGCGAGGGCTTCACCAGCCTGGACGTCCACTCGCCTGCTTTCGGCCTCGAGGAACGACTTCAGATCCTCGTAGGTCGGGAGGTGGTCCGAGGACTTGCCCCATGTAGCTGCTCGAATCGAGCGACCATTTCGCTCGGCAGGCGGCGAAGCACTGTGGACCAAGATATAACCGTAGCCCGCCACTGGCAAACCCTGTCGCTCTAGTGCGCTGACCGCGACACTGACTGGGTGGAAGATTTTCTCGCGGAGGTCCGTACCTCGCGTTATGGTTGGTATTGACAGCCACTGGTCTAACAGCCTGTCTACAATCAGGCGCTTGTTTCGATACCGGTCGGTAAGGATCTTCCACGCCACCTCATAATTGCTATCCGAGACAGCCAAATGCGTCAGCAATTCATGAGGCTCTCCATGTAGCCTGGACATCAGCTGAGCCATCTTGTACGCCGGCGTGATGTCCGTCCGTGTGTGGACCACACTGCTATACAGGTCCTCAAACGCCGGCCAGTCGGCGTAATCGCCTGCAAAGACTGGAACCGTAACAGGCGGAAGAGGCACCTGTAATCCTTGTCCCACTTTACCACGGAATGGCTTTTCCTTTCCGTCACGTCGCCTAGATATGTCCGCAGCTGCCTGCGCAATGTCCTGTGCCAGCTCAAGCACTGGCTTACATCGCCCTCAACCAGCTCCTTATCTTCAGGGTTAGGAGCTTCCTCAAGGAGCATGAGGCACTCTGTGAGGTGTTCCGACACAACCCGAACCCGTTCATCTGCCTGTAGTGCACTTTTCAAGAGCGCGTCCTCCCGGTCCTCGCGGCCGATCATTGCCGCTGTGGTAGTAAACCACCTTAATTCTGTCTTTATAGCAGCCTTATACCTGGCGATCGAGGAGCCATGGTACCAACTTTTACACTCGACTTAATAAAACGAAAACCAATAAACAAATACCACAAAATAAATGTTAGTTGACTGGCCTAGACCTTACCGATAAGGTACCGTTCACTAGGCAAACAATACAGTCACAAAAAACCGAAACAATATTTTCCAAAATTAATAAAATATGTGGGTAATATAAAAAACACGCTTAATACTAAATTACGGCTAACTATGTTGCAATAAAGCAACCACGCTCTGCTACCATAAAATGATTGATTCCGAAGCTGATCTTAGCGCAGTGGAAGCAAATTAAAGTTATCTTAAAATCTAAAACTAAATGGTCGATCAGCCTCGGAACAACATTTGACTACGATTCGTAGTGCTCTTTACTATAGCTAAACAAAATAAATTTAATGAGAGAATTTTGTTCCGGAAAGTTTCCGGCCGAGAAATTCTTGTTTCCAAAATCTACTTAAACAGGGCCCAGCAACGAATTGCTTACCGAGCAAACGATGATGCCGTTTCTTTGTGAGTTTAAGTATGACAGGAATCAGGTATTCAGGACACTTTAGGAGCGCAGGAATAGGAATAACCTAAACTCACAGCGCTGGAACATCCGCTCGTTCTAGAACTCCTTTCCTCCAATTTGCACTACAGTTCACAGCTCGACATCACATAATGTTTTTAACACAAAATAACTAAAAGATTTCTCTCGAATGAGAAATCGGCCCCGTTAACCTCAATCATTTATAATTAAAATACGTAGCTATCGGCAGCCACGACGACGACGAGCGACGACTCAAAGTGAGGTTATGTTACCGGCGACCACGTTGGCCTCAATCAAAAAGCCGAAACCAAAATTCACTTGGTTCACTTCCCCACCGCACAGGGAAGCCATGGCTTGTGGCAAATAGCACACGAGAAAACCGCCAAAACACCTTAATTTTACACCACTTAAAACTAAAATTCGCTTCAACAACGCTAGCGTAAAGATGACAGACGGGGCGGACCGAAAAGTGTTGCCAGCACCGTCCGCTCAAAAAGATACGAAACCGTTTTTTGATACGAAACTAAACAGTGTGGGTGTTTTCTATGTATGATATGTATTTATTTACAAAAAAAGTATATATGTATTATATCAGTTGTCTAGTTCCCATAGTACAAGCTTTGCTTTGTTTGAGGCCAGATGGCGCTGTGTGTCTTGTCCAGGGATATTTATTTATTAACATCCTTATCCACACTACAAAGTACAATACAAACCTTGGTTGGCAACCCATACAAGGTTATAAGTTATGACCTCATAAACATTATCTGTCGTTAAAGTATACTTCCAATCGGTAGCCTTATTAGGTAAGACTTTGCCAATGGGAGCTTAGTCTATAAAATTACACTTAATTTTAATCAATATCATAATCAGAAAGTTTTATTTTTGAAACTGCGTCCATACGGACTACTGGTGCGAATCTGCGAGGCATCGGTCTCATGAGTGTCTTACGACAACTCGGTATGAGTTTCGTCCTCTACGATAAGCTTCTTGTACCCAAGCGGGGCAATCGCTAAACTTTATGTAGCTTAGTTCAGTTTTTATGCTGCACTAGTGAAAGAGAACGAAAGACTTTTGGAAAACTTCCAAAATTTTCACCGCACGCAGGATTTGAACCTGCGACCTTCGGCATCAGTTACTGCCGACGCCCTAACCAACTGGGCTACCGCGGTTCTAATCGAGCCCGCGAAATTATGGAAGTATATCTTGTCCACTATCGCGTGGATGGGCTCCATCTACCGGGATAGTTTTGCAACTAATTCCCAGCGACTAATTCATTCTTTACAGATTGAATGTAGTCAAAGCGATGAAAACCCGCGATAAATTGAATACCAAATTTTTAAAACACTTCTCGTGTTAGGTAAACAATTTTTGGAAAACTTCCAAAATTTTCACCGCAGGCAGGATTTGAACCTGCGACCTTCGGCATCAGTACTGCCGACGCCCTAACCAACTGGGCTACCGCGGTTCTAATCGAGCCCGCGAAATTATGGAAGTATATCTTGTCCACTATCGCGTGGATGGGCTCCATCTACCGGGATAGTTTTGCAACTAAATCCCAGCGACTAATTTGAAACAGTAGAAACAGTTTTTCGATTTCAGTTCATCTCTTCAGGTAAGGAAGTGACCTTACGACAGTTGGAATTTGAAACTGCGTCCATACCGACTACTGGTGCGAATCTGCGAGGCACTGATGCACTTCCTTACCTGAAGAGATGAACTGAAATCGAAACAGTTGCCTACTTATTTTGCAAATATACTTTTCGTCTTTCGTTCTCTTTCACTAGTTCAGCATAAAAACTAAACTAAGCTACATAAAGAAAGTTTTATTTCTCAGTAGGAATTTACAACATTCTCTCTAAGAAATTCACATTCTAAGTCAAACTTAAAAAAGAGAATATTTGTAGGTAGTGCTTAATTTTCTCTTTTTTATAACAATTTGTGATCTTACTCTAAACGCGGCTCGGGTGGGATAAACTGCCTCGGGGCTGGCCAGGCTAACAACACATCATGTAACTTTATGCCTCAATGAATGACAAGTAGGAATCACATTCTGTCAATAGGTATTTTCTCAGGGTATTTTAAAAAGGTGTTACGGTGTTAAATGTGTATAGTAGCCGGACCCCCTGCGATCGTGGCATCGCAGCACTAATGCGGCCATTTCTATATTTTACATAAGTTTTTATTTACATATTCACATATTTAAGAACTGGCCACGACTAAACTATACTAATAAAGAAGAAAAACGGGCAATCGATTATATTAACTAATTTTGCAGAGGAAATACTTTAATCATTTTATTTTGTCTTTGTTCCAGTTTGTTCCACCTACGGCACAGCAATGGGACAAACAGCTGATCAAGCCAGCGAGCACGAAGTGCACCAACCAGGGTTTCTCGGGTCGTCCGTCGACTCAGTATCCCACACAACAAGAAGAAGTACCATGGCTCAAACGTTTAGGCCTACGACCAATCCTTATAAACACATAGTCAATAGTAATGTAAAAAATAATTATAATCATAAGAAACTTGACAACAATAACAATTATTATCAAAAAGATATTTCTAAGGTTGCTACGAATTTAGATAATGTAGATATAACTGAGTCTAGAAGTAAAGTAAATATTTTTCAAGAAACTCTCGAAGAGTTGCCTCGTGATAATTCAATTTTTTATAAACGATTAGAAAGTAATTTTGTACAGCGAGATGAAAGTGCTAATACTGAAGAAATCAGACAACCGTACTTGAAAAGCAATCAATTGAAAACAAATTATGAAGATCAGCAACATCCTATTGTTACTGAGACAAGATACATACATTTTGGAAGAGGAGGAGTAAGGCACTTTATACCAGATATCACACCAGAGCATGATAGAAGCATATTCAATGAAATGTCAACATTAAGTAAAAGGAGAGTAAAAAGAGAGGACAAACCTGACGCCAGATGTGAAGCCTTTATGGACGATAAAGAAATCAAACATCCTCATGATGCCACATCCCTTATTAAAACATATTATAGTGATATCGACTGTGTACATGTTATTGAAGGTAACACTACTTTCAATTAAAATTGTAAAATAAGTTAAAATATAGCAAACACAAAAGTATTCTACTTAAGAAATATTGTTACAAAATTAACACAATCTTTTCTTGCAGCGGACGAAAATAAGGTGATAAGATTAACATTTGTTGACGTCTTCCACATAGAGGAACATCCCAAATGCGCACATGATTATCTAGAGGTAAGTCTTGCTGCACCAGAAACGGGTGAATTAATAAACACTCGTTTGGCGAACACAGTGTGACGTGTTCTATTCACAGGGAACGCTGTTGCTGATTCATCCCTCAGTCGTCTTTTACAACACCCATCTGTAAAAATTGGGTGATGTTATTCTTTGCCTATACCATACTAGCTTAAGTATTGAATATATATTTGCTTAAGATTTGCTTTTATTGCAGATTCGCAACGGACAATACGGCTTTTCGAAGTTGATGGGAAAGTTCTGTGGGACGGTATTTCCTCCGACACTAACGTCTACAGGTCCTTTCATGTGGCTCAAGTTCAAATCAGACGACACCATCGAATATGAAGGGTTCAAAATTAAAGTCGAGTTCATCGCTTATGCTGACAGTTGTAAGTACATTCTTGTTACATTTCCGGTTATGATAATCAAAATTCGTAGCTGCTTCCTGTCAAACAAAATGCATTTAAAAACTTGTTTTTAATCATTTATTTTCTGAAGTTCAGTCTTAATGGACCATAATGAAGCAATCGACAGAATATTTATCCTCGTCAACAGTATAGCAATCAATGCAATATAAATTATAAATGCATCTCTTTCAAAATATTCTGTTTATTAACTAAAAGTTTGCCTTAGTTTTAATTTGAATAAAGCAGCAATAATTAATTGTCGGAACACATACGTAATACTACAAGGGAATGTGTTCGGTCCGATGTATTTCCTCATGTTAACAAATTATTATCAATATTCCTTCATTGAAATACACGATATTGGAGATAAGTATGACAATTTATAAATAATATTTTCATAATTTTCTACAGATAGAATACCCTCCGAGTGCTACATACATTTAAAAGACAAGCCGAGTGGTTTAGTGGACATTTCCACGGTGGACCAAACATGCATCCAGAAGTCCAAGGACCATGGCATAGACCTGCTCTTCAATATTACGACTGAGGAGAATACTGATGTAAGGAAATTATTAAATGGTACACATACTATATTTAAGGCGACATAATTTAAGTAAATAGAACGACGTCGGTTTGACAGAGTCACTGAAATACTAAAATTTATTTCCTTTTCAGATCAACTTGAATTTCACTCAATTTCAATTGTTTTTACCAAACGAATGCGAGGAGAATATCGTCGAGGTATACGGATACATCATGGAAGAAGATAAAAAGTAAGTATGCCAAAAGAATGATCTTGCTAAAGAACACCGAGTCTACGAACGACCTGTTGAAATGTATGTATCATTAATTCATTAAAAACACTTAGTTTACAAAAATCTTTTTCCACCAAACTGTACAGCAGTTTAATATCTTCTTAGATCTATTCCGAGTTATACCTAGGTATTCAAATAAACTAATAAAAACTGGTATCAGAGTTCACCCAGATCACTAGACCACAAAACCGGCCACAGCTGTCGTATTATTTTTCCAGCCTGTGTTGCGTACAGTTTGTTTTCTTTCGAGAACCATGTAGATATTTATGAAGAAAATTATAGAAAAATATTTAGCTTCTTCCGCACCTATGACGGTAGGTTATGCTGCTGAGTGAAGCACACGTACGACCGCAACCTAATACAAATGTAGGTACTAGCGATACAACACACCAACACCGCAACCACCGTTTTACACTCTACACGTGTTTCACTCCTCCACGGAGCATCCTCAGGAGATCTTCGACAATCAAGTTCCGAGCACCGACTGACCGATATTTATGAATTCCAGCCTGGACCGTTTTTGCGGCTCAGCGGCCAACGCGTTATCAACCAGGCCTGAAGGCAAGGCGAACCCTGGCAACCGAGGGAATGTGATGTACGTTCACATATACATGTCCCAGAAGGCGTACTTGGGGGGCACGACTATCAACGCCACTTACACCGCCTTCCGCACCCTCGACCCGTTGAAAGACGGTGAGTGATGAGCTGGTTTGCACTGGATATACTCCGTACTGGCTGATTTCCGTAATGATGCTTTGTCAGATGAAATGTTAAAGGATATACTCCGTACTGATTGATTTCCGTAATGATGCTTAGTCAAATGAAACGTTAAGGGTAAACTAAACCTTAGACGATAGTTACCTATATAATTATCTTCGCCACAAAGCAGAAAGTGTTTGATATGGTTTATCCTGTTACGATAGTTTATTTCCTGAAATGAGGCAATTTTTTTTAAAAACATCATCTTTTTATAACTGCTGACGTGCTGACATCCTTAGATGATGTGTAACATAACGAAATTGGTTGGTTGAATAGAGTCAAAAATATTTAATTGTTTAAAATACTTTGTAATCCTCTTGCATATACGGGTAAAGCGGCGTTGTGCAATGCACGGCGTTAGCGGATGCATCTGGAAAACCATATGATATAAACCGTATTAGTACGTAAATTAGGTGAAAACTAGCATTTTCCTGACGCATGCGTTGCACAGAGCGCAGCACGAACGCTACGTGCGATTCCCGCCTAAATACTATTTTTATAATGAAATTATGTTACAGAGAAATGTGACGAAGTCACCGAATTCAACTGTGATGACAACACGTGCATAGCAGCTCCTCTCAAGTGCGATGGTACTGCTCACTGCCGGCTCAAAACTGACGAAGACTTTGAACTATGCAAGGTAACTGTTGCTATAGAAACAACTAAAACACAAACACATCATGCCCATCCATAATAGCTACAACAGTCCACTGCTGGACATGAACCTTCCCCAATATATTATATATTGCCATACTCACCATGCTTGGCAGGCAGTTAGGCGAGCGCAGTGCTAGATGTTGCATTTATAGGCAGCAGCCCGTCCCTGGAATAGCGTAAAGCAGACCTTGACGCTAAACGCGATGAATTGAAGGCCCGTCCTCCCGTTGCCATCAACATTACAATATTATATGAATGGCAAACTCACATGCTCACACTGTGGACAGAAGTTTACTGCCAAAATCTTCTACATTAGCCACCTACGGCGCATCTGCGTGAACTTGATTAGGAGTAGAAGTGGTAACCATTGCCGAAATCGGATCCATTAAAATCCCGATAAATCATCCACACAGAACGTGCAAGAGTCGCTGATCCAGCAGCCGCACATCATGGTGATCCTGGTGATCTTCTCGCTGATCCTCTCCGGGATGAGCTTCGTCTTCCTCTTCAAGTGCATCAGGAAACTCTACCAGGACCATAAAGCTATCAAGGTTAGTTCTTCTTCTTCTTCTTGGGACACCAAGTCGTCCATTTGTAAATACACCATTACACGGTTCTAGCGAAGCTGTTCCGAAAAAATACCTGGCAGGGTCGGACCATGAAACTGAACATCGCTTTCTATGGAGGCTAAAATGAAGAGAAATATTTCGTCCTTCCATACTGATCAGCTGACTGACAGGCAATGAAAGAAGGTTTAGTAAAATTACTGGATATTTACTATACATGATGTAAAAAAAACAACAGCAAAATATACAGGGTGTAAGGGACAGCCCTCCGAATACTGAAAGACATCCCATAGTAAATTGAATCAGTTGATTGTGATTTTGTATGGGAAGGGAAGTCAAATTTTTTTTACTTTTCCTGTAATTTATTTCTATGGGAAGTTGTTCAGTTTCATGGTCTGAATGCACCCTTAAAGTATTCGGAGGGCTGTCCCTTACACCCCGTATTTTAAAGGGTAAAGCAGCCTATGAAACTAAACAACTTCCCAAGGAACATAGGGTCGAAATAAGAAAAAAAAGTAGGATCTACCATAAAAAATGTACCAGCCAAGCGAGTTTTGTATGGGAGATCCAAATTTTTTTCATATGCTTCTTGAGGAAAGTTGTTCAGTTTCATGGGCTGGTTCACCACTTAAATATTTGCAATTGATTTTTACACCTTATGAATGTTTACTATTTATGTAGAAATTTTCCACAAGATAGTAATTTTTGAACACTTGGTGTTTTAATCAAACACTAGATATTGATATTAACTTTTTGGTTACAAAGTTAATACAAACGAAGCAAGCGGAAAAAAACTATTAACTTTGTAACTCGTATTAACTTTGTAACCAAAAAGTTAATATCAATATCTAGTGTTTGATTAAAACACCAAGTGTTCAAAAATTACTATCTTGTGGAAAATTTCTACATAAATAGTAAACATTCACAAATCGGAAAAAGCTCCATCTCTCGTCAACTTGTACATACGTAATGTTGTCAGTTGAGTGACTGTATAGTTCTACTACAAAGTCATAGATGGCGCTAAGCTACCCGTAAGTAGTCAAGTGACAAAAGCAATATGAACGAAGCAAGTGGATCACAATTTCGCCGCCTCGGGCAGAGCCCGCCGTGGTGTAAACGGCAACACGTCTGACCCGGCTTGTCAGAAGACGTGGGTTCGAATCCCGCCGGCGGTGTGAATTTTTTCCGCTTGCTTCGTTTGTATTAACTTTGTAACCAAAAAGTTTACACCTTATATTTATCATCTTCTCAACAGGAGCACATTCGTCAATCGACGGAGGAGAACCTGGACTCCATAATAGGTGTAGGAGACCAAATCCTGAACCCGGGACTCCTGAGCCGAGAGTTGCGAGCCAGTTTGGAGAGAGAAAACCACGCCAATGAGTATAGGGGGTTGTCGCACCACAAAGGAATGCCTCAGGTATACAAACTTCTTTATCATCTTAAAATCGAAATGATATATCTTCTTATTAGTTTACTGCGAGAAATGTGATACAGATTTCAGCTGAACAATCTCATTTATGCGGTGACAAAGCACTTATGACTTACGACCCTGCGATCCTGACATCTCTAAGTATCTGGCGCTAATTATGTGCTATGTTCCGTTGTGTAATGTAATATCATTACCGTTTTACCTGTTGAGGTCTTTTTAAGCTACTAGATGGACTTACTCTATGGAGGTACTGTCTTATCTGCTACTCCAAGACCTGCAATGGCTACAATCTAGGAAAAATACAGTGCCTCAAAAGAATCCATTACCAGGGCTAGGATCACTTCATTAAAATCTCAGGTCGATCTGGACCAGATTATGAAGTCAAGATGTTTAGTTTCGTATAAAATGGGCGCGCGGCGCTGGCAACACTGTTTTGTCATTGCCCCGTCCTGTGGCCGTGAGCGCGCGTCGTTGATGCAAATTTTAATTATAAATGGTGTAATTTAGTGTGCTTTCGGTTTTCTCGTGTGGTTTTCCCTGTTCGGTGGGGAAGAGAACCAAGTGGATTTGGTTCCGGCGCTTTGATTGTCAGTCGGTTCGATAACCACGCGGCCGTCGGAAAATATAACCTTACTTTTTAGTCACTCGCGCGTCCAGTGTTAGCCACATATTTTTAAGTAATTTCTCCATGCGGGAGAAGTCCTTTGGTTCGCGTATTGTACAGTAAAGCGTGTTGCTGTCGCGAGCAGTAGTGTGCGGGAGAAATCTTTGTTATTAGTGTGTTAAAACATTATTCGATGTTGAACTGTGAAATAGTGAACTCAAGTGCTGGTGAAAATTGTTGGACGGAGTACCACGCGAGCTGGTACCCGGGTGCAGTAAGTCTAGTACCTAAAATCCAATCCAAATGTCTTCCTCCAAAACCTGATACCTTTTTTTCCTGTCAAAAACTAGACTTACAAGGAAACGGCGGCGTCATGGTTCGCACGGTAAGCAATTCGCTGCTAGGCCCTGTTTAAGTAGACTTTGGAAACAAGAATTTCTCGGCCGGAAACTTTCCGGAACAAAATTCTCTCATTAAATTTATTTTATTTAGCTATAGTAAAGAGCACTACGAATCGTAGTCAAATGTTGTTCGAGGCTGATCGACCATTTAGTTTTAGATTTTAAGATAACTTTAACTTGCTTCCACTGCGCTAAGATCAGCTTCGGAATCAAACATTTTTTGGTAGCAGAGCGTGGTTGCTTTATTGCAACATAGTTAGCCGTAATTTAGTATTAAGCGTGTTTTTTATATTACCCACATATTTTATTAATTTTGGAAAATATTGTTTCGGTTTTTTTGTGACTGTATTGTTTGCCTAGTGAACGGTACCTTATCAGTAAGGTCTAGGCCAGTCAACTAACATTTATTTTGTGGTATTTGTTTATTGGTTTTCGTTTTATTAAGTCGAGTGTGTAAAAGTTGGTACCATGGCTCCTCGATCGCCAGGTATAAGGCTGCTATAAAGACAGAATTAAGGTGGTTTACTACCACAGCGGCAATGATCGGCCGCGAGGACCGGGAGGACGCGCTCTTGAAAAGTGCACTACAGGCAGATGAACGGGTTCGGGTTGTGTCGGAACACCTCACAGAGTGCCTCATGCTCCTTGAGGAAGCTCCTAACCCTGAAGATAAGGAGCTGGTTGAGGGCGATGTAAGCCAGTGCTTGGAGCTGGCACAGGACATTGCGCAGGCAGCTGCGGACATATCTAGGCGACGTGACGGAAAGGAAAAGCCATTCCGTGGTAAAGTGGGACAAGGATTACAGGTGCCTCTTCCGCCTGTTACGGTTCCAGTCTTTGCAGGCGATAACGCCGACTGGCCGGCGTTTGAGGACCTGTATAGCAGTGTGGTCCACACACGGACGGACATAATGCCAGCGTACAAGATGGCTCAGCTGATGTCCAGGCTACAAGGAGAGCCTCATGAATTGCTGACGCATTTGGCGGTCTCGGATAGCAATTATGAGGTGGCGTGGAAGATCCTTACCGACCGGTATCGAAACAAGCGCCTGATTGTAGACAGGCTGTTAGACCAGTGGCTGTCAATACCAACCATAACGCGAGGTACGGACCTCCGCGAGAAAATCTTCCACCCAGTCAGTGTCGCGGTCAGCGCACTAGAGCGACAGGGTTTGCCAGTGGCGGGCTACGGTTATATCTTGGTCCACACAGTGCTTCGCCGCCTGCCGAGCGAAATGGTCGCTCGATTCGAGCAGCTCCATGGGGGCAAGTCCTCGGACCACCTCCCGACCTACGAGGATCTGAAGTCGTTCCTCGAGGCCGAAAGCAGGCGAGTGGACGTCCAGGCTGGTGAAGCCCCACGCAAGAAGACCTCTGCCCCTCGCCACCCGGAACGGCCAGGTGCACCGGCGCGAGGAGGCAACAGTAGGCAACCCAGGCGGTACAACACTGCATTGGAATCAGGGTGTGCCTACTGCAGGAGACAGGCCACGGGGTGACAGCGTGTCAGGAGTTTGCGGCGCAGCGGGTTCAGAGGAGACGGGGTGTGGCACAGCAGAGGCGTTGGTGTTTTCGGTGCCTGGGGCCGCATCAGGTGCGAGACAAGGAGGAGCCCACCTCCGCATCGGTCACAGGGACAGGCAGGGGGACGTCAACAGACGGAGCCCACTTACCCAAGGACGTGGGGACGATCCCCAGCACGGCAGCAGGTGCCGGATTGGGGAAGAACGACACAGGGACATGGTCAAGGACACCCATCCCAGGTACGGGATCCAACGGGCGGGTGTCAGGAGAGCACTAGGCAGCCACCAGGGTACATGCAGTATTCTGCGGGCTTGAGCCACCTGGTTGGGTCTCAAGACCCACGCATGCCTCCGCCTATGCCTGAGTACCCGCGGCTACAGGCGCAGCCTCGGTACGGACGTTTGCCGTCGGGGTACTATAGAACTCCAGCCATGGCCTTTATGGGCAGACCTCCCTACCAGCAGGAGTGGGACCCATACACAGGTTTGGGTAGCGAGGATACCCCGCGGGACGCGGCCTCACCGCGTTTAGATTCCCGCTAGGTAATCGCCGCCTACTCATCAGCTTCGGCTCCCCGTCCAATCACGGTACTTTTGCCAACGGCTAAGATTTGGGTATGGGGATACGGTGGCCGGACCATTCAAGTAAGAGCCCTACTGGATACAGGGGCTCAAGGATGTATTGTATCGAGTAAGCTGGTGAGTAGGCTAGGCCTAAATGTACAGCCAAGTGCGGATGAAGCTGTAGGCATCGGGGCCTAAATGTGCCTGACATTCGGGGTCAGACGAACTTTGAGTTCGCATTAGGTAGCACATGTACAGGGTCAGCTATCAAGTCTCAGCCGTGGTGCTGGATGAAGTGGTTGGGAAACTCCCTCAGGTTAGGTTACCACCAACGGTAAGAGGGTTAACCACAGGGTTGGAGTTAGCTGATCCTGATTTTGATACTCCTGGTACGGTGGACGTACTTCTCGGGTCAGACGTCTTCGGGAGATTATGGTGCGGTAGGAAGAAGGTACTCCAGGAAGCTGGTTTGGTGGCCGTAGATACCACAGGGGGGTATGTTGTTTTCGGCCCAGTTTGGAGACCTCAGGACCTACCAGAAGGGGATACGGTCCTCTATGGTAGTGTGCTGTCAGAGGTGCTGCAGAGGTTTTGGGAGTCTGAAGAGCCGCCCACGGCGGACAGACGGAAGCCAGAGGATGACGAGTGCGAGTTGTTCTATCAATACAACACTGCGAGATGCCCGTCAGGCAGATTCGTGACCAGGCTACCCTTTCTCCCAAACCGCCCCGCTTTAGGTAGTTCGCGACAGCTCGCGGAACGGAGACTACTCGGAATGGAGCGGAAGATGAGGCGAGACCCAGCACTTCGGCAGAAGTATATAAATTCATGCGGGAATATATTCAATTGGGCCACATGTCGGTGTCCAGCCTGAATTGGAGGTGTATCGAGCATTATTACATTCCACACCTGGCTGTTTTGAAGTCACCTGAGGCGAAAATACGGGTGGTGTTTGACGGTTCTGCTCCTACCTCGAATGGTGTGTCTGTGAACCAATGTTTGCACGCGGGTCCTAAATTGAACCGGGACATTGTGGACATTCTCACAGACTTTCGTTTGCACCAGGTAGCGTTCGTCGCAGACGTCAAAATGATGTTTTGCCAAACCATGATACATCCGGATGACCGTCGGTATCAGCTGATTTTGTGGCGTGAGAGCCCAGATGAGCCGATGGTCACATACGAACTTAACACGGTGACGTATGGACTTAAGCCAAGTCCGTATTTGGCAGTACGTACGCTGCGAGTTGGCCGCACAGGAAAGGGTAAGATACCCTCGAGCCGCAGCAGTACTGGATCGCGACGTCTACGTGGACGATATCTGCACGGGTGCTGATAGCGTGGAGCAGGCGCTAATTCTACGAGACGAGCTGATCGCGATCATGGGTTCAGGAGGTTACGAGTTGCGGAAATGGTTGTCCAGTTGCCCAGAGCTCCTGGCTGGTTTGCCAGGCGAGTTCCATCAGGACCCGCACCTCTTTGAGAACCCGGACAATCCAAATACGTTGGGCATCCTCGGGGTGCAATATAGGCCAACGCATGACGTATTCACGTACAAGATCGAGCCCGAACTTTTGGAGAAAACTTGGACTAAGCGGTCGGTACTGTCGACAATCGCTAGAACGTTCGATCCTAACGGATGGATCGCCCCGGTTACGTTCATGGCGAAGTGCTTTTACAAAGGTTGTGGCTAGCCAACTTAGGATGGGACGACCAACTCTCCGGAGAGTTGTTGAAGGATTGGCTCAAGTTTGTGACCACCCTACCAGGGATCGTGCACATCGCGATACCCCGCAAGTTAGTCCCATCGGTGGGATGTAAGGCTACCCTACATGGGTTTTGTGACGCCTCGGAGCGAGGGTACGCGGCAGCTGTATACCTTCGGACAGCAAGTTCAACGGGAACTGTGCACGTGCGTCTGGTTATGGCCAAAAGTAAGGTGGCACCAGTCAGAACTAGATGGACCATCCCCAAATTGGAATTGGCAGGGCAGCTCTTCTAGCGCGCTTGCTAAATCATGTAACCTGCAATCTGCGTGGTACCATCAACTTGGATGAAACGGTGTACGCGTGGACTGACAGTCGGATAGTTCTGTGCTGGTTGCAGACGTCGGTACATACACTTGAGGTTTTCGTGGCAAATCGGGTGTCACAGATTACGGGGTCGGAAACTCCGTTAGTGTGGAGGCACGTACCGGGAGAATGGAACCCAGCGGACTGCGCTTCGCGCGGGTGCAGGGCACCTGATTTGGTGAGTCACCCACTGTGGTGGGGACCTCAATGGCTGACTGAGTCGCCGCAGGAATGGCCATTCAACGAGTGCAGGGCGCCGCTTGGGCCACCTGATCGAGGTTTGCGAGTGAACGTGGGGCAACTCGTACCGAAGCCTAACCCAGCTTTCTTGCTGGAACGGTATAGCTCCCTCGACAAACTTCTTGGGGTGACAGGTTGGATCAAACGGTTCATGAACAACTGCAGGAAGCCTCAAGCAGAACGGAACTTTACACCTGTCCTCTCGCCTGCGGAACGGAATGCGGCTCTACGCTCATTAGTTAGAGTCGTCCAGGCGGAACATTTTGAAGAGGAGGTCAGGCTGCTCAGGGATGGACGTGGAAAGCTGAAAGGAGGAATTGTGCGCCTCAACCCATTCCTGGATGAGCAAGGTATGCTCAGGGTTGGAGGCAGACTTCGGAACGCTAGCCTGCCCTTTTCGGCTCGGCATCCACTGTTACTTCCAAAAAGGGGACCCTTAGTTGAGCTCTTAGTCAGGGATCGTCATGAGAAAAACTCGCACGCGGGCTGTAATGCGCTATTGGCCATTCTACAGCGCGAGTTTTGGATCTTATCGGGACGACGAACGGTACGTAGCGTTGTGTTTAGGTGCTTGCCTTGTTACCGCTTGAAGGCAGCCACAATGCAGCCACAGATGGGAGATCTTCCACCGGACCGGGTGACGGAGGCCTGGACGTTTGCAGGTGTGGGAACGGATTTCGCAGGCCCTTTCATGGTAAAGGCATCACGCCTACGGAACGCAAAGTCTATCAAGGCGTACTTGTGCGTGTTCGTGTGCCTAGCCACCAAGGCCGTCCACTTGGAGCTCGTGGCCGACCTTTCTACGGAGGCCTTTTTGGCAGCGCTGGAGAGATTTACGTCGCGACGAGGGCGACCCCGTCAGGGCATTACCTGGGTGTTCGATCCGCCAGCGTGCCCTCACTGGGGTGGTATTTTTGAAGCGGTTGTAAAGTCCGCTAAGACGCATTTGTTGCGCGTTGTAGGGTTAACAATTTTGACTTTCGAGGAGCTGGCGACCGTGTTTTGTAAGCCCTTTGTGTCCGCTCAGCTCAGACCCAAATGATTTAGAGGCCCTGACGCCAGGGCATTTCTTAATTGGCCGCCCACTTAACGCCTTGCCGGAATATCCCTATACGGAGGTGAATAGCAATCGTTTGTCGCGTTATCAGTTGTTGCAGCAAATGACTCAAAACTTTTGGAAGCGTTGGTCGCTTGAGTACTTGCACATTCTGCAGCAACGCCTTAAGTGGACGGACAGGACTGAACCCCCCTGCATTGGGGATCTCGTTCTGGTTAAGGATGCCAACCTACCGCCACTGCGTTGGCGCCGGGGGCGCATTCTCAACCTGTTTCCGGGTAGTGATGGCACTCCTCGAGTTGCAGAAGTTCAGGTGGGGGATTCAGTTCTTAAGCGAGCAGTAGCTACATTATCACGCCTGCCATGCATAGAGCGGACCGATGGGTCGGTCCGGGGCGGGTGAATGTTTAGTTTCGTATAAAATGGGCGCGCGGCGCTGGCAACACTGTTTTGTCATTGCCCCGTCCTGTGGCCGTGAGCGCGCGTCGTTGATGCAAATTTTAATTATAAATGGTGTAATTTAGTGTGCTTTCGGTTTTCTCGTGTGGTTTTCCCTGTTCGGTGGGGAAGAGAACCAAGTGGATTTGGTTCCGGCGCTTTGATTGTCAGTCGGTTCGATAACCACGCGGCCGTCGGAAAATATAACCTTACTTTTTAGTCACTCGCGCGTCCAGTGTTAGCCACATATTTTTAAGTAATTTCTCCATGCGGGAGAAGTCCTTTGGTTCGCGTATAATACAGTAAAGCGTGTTGCTGTCGCGAGCAGTAGTGTGCGGGAGAAATCTTTGTTATTAGTGTGTTAAAACATTATTCGATGTTGAACTGTGAAATAGTGAACTCAAGTGCTGGTGAAAATTGTTGGACGGAGTACCACGCGAGCTGGTACCCGGGTGCAGTAAGTCTAGTACCTAAAATCCAATCCAAATGTCTTCCTCCAAAACCTGATACCTTTTTTCCTGTCAAAAACTAGACTTACAAGGAAACGGCGGCGTCATGGTTCGCACGGTAAGCATTTCGCTGCTAGGCCCTGTTTAAGTAGACTTTGGAAACAAGAATTTCTCGGCCGGAAACTTTCCGGAACAAAATTCTCTCATTAAATTTATTTTATTTAGCTATAGTAAAGAGCACTACGAATCGTAGTCAAATGTTGTTCCGAGGCTGATCGACCATTTAGTTTTAGATTTTAAGATAACTTTAACTTGCTTCCACTGCGCTAAGATCAGCTTCGGAATCAAACACAAGAATTGCAACATCTTATGTTTCTTTTGCAGCAAACCAGCATTGAGTCAGACTTCGAAGAATCACCTTTAGACCAGGACGACAGGCCTTGGAGAACAGAAGTGGGTGTCGTGCCGGAACCATTAGAAAAGAAGGTGAGTTTGAAAAGTTTGCGAAAGTTTTGTAGTTAAGGCTGATGCGATTCTTTATCATTGAAAATATTGTTCGTGTAGCCATAGTCTTAGGACGCCTGAGTTTTGGACTCTAATATATTGCATTTGAAGTTTCCGTAGTGAAACTATTTTTGTATCACAGTGTAATAAGATTGCTGTTACATACACATCAAGTCACATTTATTCATGTAACAAACCTAACTGTTAAACATTTCCATTTAGTCTGAACGCAACAGGAGAAATCGAAGACATTACGTAAGCAAGAAATAATATTATACCAACAAGACAATCCTTATGAATAATGCTTGACCTACGAAACTGTACACCTTTTCCATAGGAACATAGAACGATATGTGTTCGAAGTCATTCAGCTTCAGCTGATACAATTTGTAAGGAAGATTACATTTTGATGACATGTTCCTCAAAGAAATTTGTTCAGGTTTAAAGGATAGTTTGGCCCTTGATATAACCCCAAGTTTAATGCAAAACTTGACTAATTCCGAATCATTTCAGCCTGAACGCAACGGCAGGACTCGTCGCAGTGACGTAAGCAAGAAAGAAGAGAGTATTCGCAAAGTCAGCGTAGAAGAGAAGAAGGAGATAAGAGATGCAGCAGTTGGGGCACCGGATACTAAGGAGTCTGGTTGTCAGACTAGAGAAAGTCTTTTTGAGACTGCTACTGCTCCTAGTTCTGATGGTGAGTTTAGCTTCGATATACCTTCTCACTCTGGATAATATTGGCTAGGTACCAACTCTAGTAGTAGGTTAGGTATCATAAAATAATTCTTTCATTTTCGTTCTTCTGGCATATCATCTGCCTGCCCTTATGTCAAATCAGTTGGGGTCGGCGGAACATTTCTGTTAGAGCACAAAACCATGTTGCAATAGGATTTGGTTATCGTTACAGAAGTCGGGTTTGTATATACGCAACCCGGCTGTCAACCGAATACGTCAGAATGTAGAATCAGCCGCCGAAATTCGGTGTACAGCAAAACTTATAATCCTGATAGAAACAGCCAAGGTACACTGGGTCCATAAAGTTGTTTTACAAGCGCTATGGGCCGATTCTCTATTGGTCTTGCTCTCTCTCTCTACTCGTAAGAACAAGCGAATCATCCAAAAGCAGGAAAAAGCTGGTTTAACAAGTTATTTCCTCTGTCCCAGGTTCCAACAGCGCCAGCAACAGCCGAGGCTTCTCCACGTTCGGGTACTCAGGAGCGACGCTGGCCCGCCCCTCCCCGCCGGCCCCCGCGCCCGCCCCTATGATATCCAGCACTCAGATAGAACTGCTGAGACAACTGCCTTCATTGGACAGCTCTTACACGTTGAGTAAGTCTAGTAAGTTGGAGTTGGTTTTAGTAAGATCGCCTCGACACTCTATGTTCGAATGCTCTCCTGCACCGCTGAGGCTCTTTAGTTGCTGAAGGTAACACAAAGTGAAATTAACAGCTGCAGACAACTAATCTCAGGCGAGACTCCACATGAAAAGAAAAGGCGCCGACTCCACTAATTTAAAGTCTCCCTAAGACTTGCCATGGACGACTAAGAAGTCGGATTGAGGATCCAAGTCGGCCGCTGCAAATACAGTCTGGTCAGGTGAGGCTAAACTGATAGCTCCAACAACACGTGTGAGTATTATGGAAGCGGTTAGGCTAGTCAAATCCCGAACATGCAAAATTTGACGAGATGGCCATTGATTCGAAAAAAAGAAGAAGTAAGTTGGTGCTTCTTCTAACTAAAGGAGAGACTGAGAAACGTCTATTGGACTTATGCCATTTCCTGTAACCTATTGTGGAAGTAAAGACAAGCTAAATCACTTGTAGGTGTATTATATTTAGACTCAAGATTTTTATTTCTCTTACAGAAAAGAAGCTCCCCGACCGCCGGCCGATGAGCGCGGAGACCACCCGCTCAGCCCCTGACGTCATCATAGTCTCCAAGCCGATTCGCTGAGGGTGACCCCCGGGGCCCGCGCCGTGGGCCCCGACCCCCCCTCCCTGCTGGGAGCCCCGCACCTGCCCCGAAGGGACCTCCTTCACCTGCTACCACGACATCTCTCGAAGCATGACTTTTGAAGAATGCGGGGGTTATTACAGTCGATACTTCGACGAAGGCCCGAAAGTGATCTACGATTACTGCTTAAAAAGTGACTTTTACAAATCTCAAACTTTACCCAGAAATCTGGGTTCGTCAGTGGACTATAAGCCCAAAGTGCATCCGCAGAGAAGTGTGTGTTTCTATGGAGTGGACGAGGTGAATTCTCCGTGTAAAAAACACAGGACCGTTGTGGTTACGGCCGATATTGAACCGCATAGGTAACGTTTGTGAATTTTAGTCGTAATTTATGAATAGTGTTGTGAGTAAGCTTGGGTTTTAGAGAATTTTAGACGTTTTGTTTTACCTTAGAGTGTAAGCAAGCTATTGAGTGCATTTATCGCCCCGCGCCTTACTATAAAGCGTAAGCAATATTATAGTCCCATAGATATCTACATCAAATTTAGGAGAAATAATAATCGCTACAGATAGAGGTTGTGTTCGTACTAGTGCAAACCGTTCATACCCAGTAAGGGGCACTCTATGGCTTGCTTATGTATAATCTAAGGTTTTTACTTATTGATAGTTTATTTTTTAAGGTTATTGTGTGATTAGATCACTGATCAAAGAGTTCTAGGCTTTCACTATCTCTGTCCATTGTAGGATGACAGCTGTCAAACTCATTGATATTTTCTTTTGTCTGTTTCACATGCATTTTGATGTGATTTCGATTTTACCTAGGTAGATTCTTTAATGGCTTGTCTGTGGCAAAGTCCTATTTAAGACGCCCACAGAGTAGGCTTCCTACCTATAAAAAATGGCGCCACAGACGAGAGGTTAAACAGCTTACGTTATCTAACGATGAATCAATTATATTCTCTTGTCTTTTTCATGTGAATTTAGTTTTCTGTCTGGCTACTTGCTGTCAAAACTGTCATCTTGTAATGGTCAAATATAGCAAGCAGAATTTATTTTTTGTTTGATGCTTAGCATTATGCAAATGAACACTGCCATTTTAGCTTGTAAACGGGTATGTTTATGTCAATTTGTGTCCCAGCATTGTAGATAGTTTTTAGTCAAGATATTTTTATGGGTTGTCGAAGGATAAGTTCTACATTGAACTTAATATCATATGATATTAAGGTCAGGTCGAGAAATAAATTCTCTTGAATTACCTTAAATTAGCACTGTCACTTTTTGCCAAATAGGCTTGGACAAGGACAGGAATAATCAGGACTAAAATTGTCGTATAATTTGACGCAAAATTAAGCGCAAAATGCGTTTTATCTGTCAAAATAAGGCGAAGAAGAAAACTTTGATGAAAAATTGACTAGAAATAGAGAAGAACTCTGACTGAACTGACATATTTATAAATGACAGAATTTAGACATGTCCTTATCCTTTTCTAACCCAATTTGACAGAAATTGCCAATATTATTTTACGAATTGGTGCACATAAATAAAGCTTATTTAGTTTAATAAATAAGTAGGTAGGTACCTATGCTTGTTGTCAGTTGAATTTCATTTTGATACCTACCGCCAGACAAACCCAAATAATTTTTACTTCTTTTAAATATCAACGAAAATGTTGTCAAAAAACAAAAGTCTTCCATGTTAATCACTAATCAGTCACTTATTAGTTAAGATTGACATTTTGTAATATAAAATGTACTAATTAACGATTAACGATCTCGGAGAAAACAATTGATAGGTTAATAAACTTGAGTTTGGGGCAGTTAAAATTTAACATTAAAATATATGTTGAGTTGTATTGTGTAATAAAAAGTTATAATAGGTATAACTATAAGTTGAAAAATATCATAATATTGTGAATTACATAAAGCAATTTTAATTTAGAATGTACATTTATTTAGTATAAGTAAGAATGCTTATTGATCGGGAAGTTTGGCGATTCGGTGTCCCACAAAATACGAGGCGAATAAAAGTTATTTTCAAGAAATTAATGATCCTACATTTACAGCTACAACAGTCCACTGCTGGACATGAGTCTCCCCTTCTCGGGGCGTATTCTCATACTCACCACACTTAGCAGGCGAATTGGCGAGCACAGTGCAAGATGTTTTATTCACAAGTAACGCTGCAGCCCATTCCGTTGATAATTAAACCTTAGACGCTTTTTACGACACCCACGGGTAGATTGCTATATTGGGGTGATGCTATTCTAAGCCGGCATCACACGGCAAGTAATTAATGCTCAAAAAACAATATCTTATTCAATTACAATAAATAAATACTAAATTGATGTAAGGACTCTTAGATCACAAGTTCTTAGAAAATAACTTTTACCTTTTTGAATATAGTGTGAAATAAAATGTAAAAATATTAAGTTTTTTAAATATAATCTACGTAGATGTAAATGCAGAGATTTTGTACATACGAAAATTATATTTGTAGTAGGTACATGGACCAAAATCTCTGTAAATAAAGGTTTTGTGAATATAGAAAAATGCTGTACTTATAAGTAACTTTATAGAATTGTTTTTGACTAAATTGTTTTGTTTTATAGTAGGTAATAATTTTGTGAAACGAGCGTTATGTTTTTTAATGTAAATAAAGTTTATGATTGTTTGATAAAAGCGACTTTTTTATTATTGCGATTTCCCATTTTCCAATAGCACTTCTAACTAGATTGTTGAATGTGATGGTGAATTGGGCATGTAAAGCTTAACTCGAAGACGTAAAATAAGAAATCCATTTGGAGATATTTTGGTCTTTTATAGTATTTTCATGTTTTTAGTTCTAAAAAGTTAAAGATCACTTTTATTTTTGCAAAAATCTAAATAACCTTAATTTGACCTTTGTGATGTGCATACTGTGCAAAAAATTAAATGAAACTCTTTCGAGACGCCTATAACGAACTTCCTCCCCAATAAAAGTTACCTACTCTTTGCTTCACCCTTGCTTGCTTCTGTCATGTCAGTTGGACGTTTGATGTAGTGTTGCAAAACTATCGATAGTACCTACTACTATCGATAACACTGAATTTGCCAAAGACATTACAAACCTATGGACTGGCTGTACCCTCTGAATGTGCATCTATATAGTCATATAGCATCTGAATGTCTAAACAATGTTGGACTCACAAAATGGCGGATTTTTGTAGGGTTGTAATCATTTTGGACCCAAAAATCGATATCGATAGTCGGTAACTGTCTACTGCCTAGTTGGGATAAGGGTAGGAAGATGATGATGGTTTTGACGGGCATTATGCCTACGCTGTTGATATTTTTTGTGTAGGTACCTTACTACTGTATTATGCTTATGTTGTTGTGAATTTTCATAATACTTAACTGCTTTTTGTGTGTAGTAAATGAATTGTTAAAAAGAAAAACAATTTGTAGGGGTAAAATTTATAATAATAATAATCAAACAAAAGCCAAAAATAATAATTTATCATAACTATTCATAACAAAATTTCTTGTGCTATTCCAGAAATTTTCCTTTTCCTTCCACTTTGTTCCTGTTGCTGTTCAGTCAAAACAGATCTATCATTTTCCTTAGGTTTTACCAAAAAGGGGTTGGCAAGGCAAGGCTTCTTCACGTTGGCATAACTTATCCAGAGTTCTGTTAGGTATAATAACACTCGACACCAAAATACAGGCAGCATGTCAATATTTGTCCATGACGTGGATTTATATTTTCGGTGCCAATAATATCAAGTCATTTCCTTCTTTTAACTTCATTTTTTTGTTATCTGTAAAAAAATATATTTAAATTATTAAACAGGTATATACAAAAATAACTTGGTAACTTTGGCACATTACCTATAACTTTCTGAATTGAACTCTCAAGATTCATTATTTCCTTCCATTCTTACGAATTCTGGCAAAATATATCGATACCGTGACTATGTACTACCCCAACTCTAGCCGACGATCAGTTTGTATGAAATCAGTATCGGCAGAAATAAAGAAATTAATGATATATTGGGAAAAAAAACGTTTATAGTTTGCTGCTTTATAGCGAAAAATAGCTGCTCGTGGCTTTTCATTACATATAATCTTATAAAGTTCAAGTAAAATAGCAGATTTGTGTACTTACGTGTGCAAACTAATTACAGGGCGATTTTTAATAAGACGCACGCCGCACTGTATTAAGGAACAGACAGCACAGCAGCCAGGCATGATGTCATTTCCTTAATTTAGTCTTTTATCACAAAAAAATGCACTGCTAAAATAATATTTCAAGAAAAAAACTGATAAATCGCACTTTGTTTACAAGACTTTGACACTTGACGTACCATAAATTGTTGACACTATAAAATGGCGAAACAGTCGCGTTCGAAAATTAAAGGGATTTGACAGACAATACTTTATCTCATTCTCCTTACAGAAAACCGTTTGAGAGAAAAGGAAATAACTTTATTTTTCCGCATTCTACATTGACAGAACAGATCCAGGAATTTGCAATAAAATTTGCATAGTGGTTGTTCGAAAAGAGTATGTAAATAAAGTTGTTTGTTTCATTAGTTGCCCAGTAATGACGTCATCAATGAAAAACTTTTAAACAATTATAAAAAAATAAGGGTTAATCAAACAATCAAAAGAACCAAATAAGTTTCGTAAAATTGCATAAAGTTTTAGAAAAAAATATTAAACCTATACATTTTACATACCCAATTGTCAGTTATTGTTCAGACCCTTCTGATTATGGAATCCCAAAAATAAATTGAATTTCTCATGAAAACCGACCGACTATGTGTCAGAGGCTAAGAATACTGCCACCTTTAGTCCACATAGGGTGTTACGTTAAAGGCGACGTAGAGTTTTTGACCTCGGCTGAATATCTGTCGAGTATGGTCCACTGCATGGTGACGGTTATAGGTACAATAGCATTCCATATGAGGGTTGACGTCAGGCAGGCGGCCGGTCATAAAATATTACCAAATCCATTTACTACATGATTTTGTGCTCTAACAAAACATGTTGCGGCGACTGAAACTGATTTAGAATAACGGAAGGCACATCATGATAAAAACCTACTGACCGCATCATGTTGTATGGGATTTCATGTTATATGGGAGTAATATTAGGAACCCTGTCTATATTTATTAAAGTACCTACAACTTTCTTCTGGGCAGGTTTTTGGGGGGTTTTCCTGTCCAGGGGGTCCGGCTAATTATAAGCATGTAACTTTTTAGTTTTATGTTATCTGAATTTAATTCTATTTACATGCCGTGTGGTTAGCCTGGCCAGCCCCGAGGCAGTGCCTTTATTTTTATTTTTTTATCCCGCCCGAGCCGCGTCTACACTAGGACCGCAAAATTGTTATAAGAAAAAGAAAATTGTGTCATTCAATTTTCTTTTTTTTACAATGACTTATCATTATTTTGTAATGACTATCAATAAGTGATATTTTTTGTATCCAACATTGAATAAAAATATATTTCATTTCATTTCATTTCACTTTGTTGGGACGGCACACTTTTCAACACAAAAAAGTAATAACCCAACATTCGAGGAAAACGTATTTCATATCATCATACATAACTAACTACCGTAATAAGGGCGCGTTCTGGGGCAGGTTTAGGTATTTTTCGCGCCCAGGCGGCTTGCCTCCGCTCTACGAGGGAGCTGTTTGGTTTTGAACTCCGGTAACCTTTGCCGGCGGGCGAGAACGCCACAGTATAAAATAATGCAGTTGGAAAATAAGGTTTATTTGTATTATTAGTTTTTCTTTTAGAATATTCAAACAAATGTTTAGTAAGGTTAGGTATTTATTATATAAGTACTTATTAACCAGTCAAAATCAATTTTGAGTCTGAAATCAGTAAAAGGTTGTTTTAAACAAATTGAAGCTAATCTAAACTCACAAAAAGGTCAATGTCCTGGGAGCGTGATCGATGGTGCTGGAAGTGCGATGGATGGTGCTGGGAGCGTGTTGGATGGTTCTTAGTTTCTTACCTAGTTATCTACACAATACAATTAATGAATAAAACTAATATGATTGAACGGATACTTCTTTTTAATTAAAATTCATTAGAATTCACATTTCTGGTGCTACATCCAGGCTCATTTTTATCCACTAACGTATTCATATTATTATGAATATGGCACGAGGATGCATACGAGTCTTTGTTAGCAACAAATTCGAGGTTCTCACCGATTTGCCCTGAGGGTGACGAAAGAGGGCTCGATTGTACACAAGGAATATTTTGAGGTAAAGGTTTCTAATTTTCAACATTCCACATTCATCATACAACTGCAATCAACATGATGGAACAAATTGATAATCAATACCATATTATTGCGGAAATGGATCAGATAGATATGCTCAAAATTTGAGAATGATCCACCGGATAAGAAGACAGCTGCATATCTCAAACGTCGGATGGATACCCTAGACCAACTCTCGCAAGCATTTCAAGATAATCATAAAGCCTTGAGCGCGTCTGAAAATAAAAAATATGATTACTTTTCCGATGGTGAATATGATATAACTGCAGCGTTCTATCAAAAAGCGCGTAAAGCGATACTCACACATCCAGTGCATCAAGAACAAAAACCATTTCTAAAGCCATCAATCCTAGGCGCAACTTAAATGGATTGGCAGCAGCAGCCCCTTCCGGACTATTTGGACAACTGTGCCATTTCACCGACTGTGTCAGTTGGACAACTATTTCAATTCGCCTACTTCCCAAAAGGACATAAATCCCAAATGATCTATTTCCCATAAGAACAACATCCCAATTGATCTATATCCCATAAGGACAACTTCCCAAAAGGACAAAATTCCTAGTTAATAGGCTGAAGAGAAGACGCCAAACTACTTGTAAGTACTTAGTTTTGTAGAAAGAAAAAAAAGGTGTTGACGAGATCATCATTTCATATGACAGCTGTCAAACTGTAAACGTGTTTTTCTCGGAAAATATACATGCTAGGCAACTCGTGTCTTAGAGGAAGTTGTAGATCTGGACGAAATCTATATTTTGGATGACAGCTGTCAAACTTTCAACGTTTTTATCTCGAAAACTATGCATGCTAGACTACTAGTTTCTTATAGAAAGAAAGTTGTAGGTCTGGGCAACCCTTCCGGAGTATTTGGACAACTGTGCCATTTCACCGACTGTGTCAGTTGGACAACTATTTCAATTCGCCTACTTCCCAAAAGGACATAAATCCCATATGATCTATTTCCCATAAGAACAACATCCCAATTGATCTATATCCCATAAGGACAACTTCCCAAAAGGACAAAATTCCTAGTTAATAGGCTCACACCAGGGTTCATCGGGTCGTTGAACCACTCGTTGTCCCACGCGAAGAGAGAGAGACTCACATACACATCACACACACACCCACACACACATACACTACACACACACCATACACCACTCAACCACAACCACACACACACACACACACACACACACACACACACACACACACACACACACACACACACACACACACACACACACACACACACACAGACACGCACACACACACAACACACACACACACACACACACACACACACGCACGCACGCAGACCACACACACATCACATAATCACACTCACAACACTAACATAAAAACACACACACACACACACACAAACACACACTCGTATAGTGGGAAGTTGTGAAATGGGAAGTTGGTGAAGTCAGGGGGGTTTCACTCCGCGGATTAGGTATTACCCGCCCGGGTGCCCCTTGAAGGGGCTAATCTCAGCGGGCTGCCGCGCGCGTGATTCACCGCGCGTTTGTTCGTATTCGGATTAGGTAGGTATTTCAAAATATTCGGAAGTGTTGTTTTGCGTTTCGAAAGTGGATTAGTAAAAAATGAAAAATACAGAAAAACTAAAAAATGGCTAGCCATGGACCTCGCAAATACTGCAATGTAGATAATATGTGTAAGAACCCGGAAATAAGTTTTTTCGTTAGTTATTCCAAAGGAGAAGATTGTTCTAAAATTGTATTTTGGTAATTTTCACCTACTTGTTGCTATTTATAAAATTTGGTCAGAGTATAGGTACCTAACCCTTGATGCTGCGCTCACGTGCGAGTGCGATGGAAATAAGCAGCGCGCTCGCACTCGCGCATCGCCGCCCGCCGCCGCCGCCGCCGCCGCCGCGCCCCCGCATTGCGAGTTGGTTGTGTGTGTCTAAGTAGGTAGGTGGGTAATTGTACTATAGACAACAACTGGGAGCGACAGCTTAACGTGCCTTCCAAAGTACGGAACCATTTTGCTTCAGGTCGTTCGAGTCCTAACCTAACCAGACTTTGAACTTAATTTAATGATGAGAATTAGGTAGGTTGATACCTACCGAGGTTGTGTGAGCTTCACTTTCTATCGTCTCATAAAATAAGTAGGTAGGTAGGTAGCTACTTATTATTGTTAATGTTACGCTAGCTTATTTCAAATTAGATTTAAAAACACTTGCAATACTTATCTTATAGTAACTTAGAATACCTATGTACTGAACAGATAAATTAAATACCTACTCGATTATTGTGACAACCCTTTGAGAAGAGGCGCGGCCGGGTCATTGTCCGGCGGCGTCCAGTGGAGATGGAGCCGTTCGACGCAGTAATAAGTTTCAATTTCGCTCGCGGGCGGTCGGCTAAGCCGAGAGTAGGTATCTTTTTATACCTAACCATGGCTTTTGTTAGGGAGTGAATTTTCTGTACCTTAGTACTATTATATATTCTGTGGTGAAGTGGAAAGTCGGTGAGATGGGAAGTTGGTTAAGTGGGATGTTGGTGAAGTGGGATGTAGGTGAATTTGGACATAGAATTGGCGAGTTGGCTATTTGGGAAGTTGTCTTTTTGGGACTGTTGTCCAAATGCTCCGGAGGACAGCAGCCGTACCAAGCGCCGCACTCACCTACCCCCGCGGGAACACCGTCAGGGACTCAACAGCAAACTCAACAACATGAGCGCAAACAGCGGGATGATCAGCATGAACAGCCACAGGACGTTGTTAATCCAAAAATCAACAAATACAAACGTAATGTAAAAGCATATTTTGTACGAGCAGTCAATATGTTTAATCTAGATTTGATTACCGAAAAATGGGAGCTTGAAGATGCCCTGAGAACCATACAAAGTAGATGGCTGGCTGTTGACACACTACACTGGGAAATAGACTACTAACTGCCCAGTGAAGTTCTCGCCAACGACATAAGGTATTATGCATGTAAGCAAGGATACAATGAGATCAAAAATTCAACCAAATAAAAACATCGGGAAAGTCCACGCCTACTATGGAAATTCCAACATTTAGCGGAAATTATATTCATTGAACATCATTCAAAGATCTTTTCACTGAGACCATACATAAAAATAATTCCATCTCGAAAGCGCAAAAAATGCAATTTCTGAAAACCAAAGTGAAAGGAGAAGCTGAAAAGCTGATACAGCATTTACAAATATCATCTGAAAATCATGAAACGTGTTGGGAAATATTAAATCACCGTTACAGCAACAAAAGGCTAATTTTCAGTTCACATATGAGTATTCTCCTTGGCCTGCCAATCCTTCAGCAACAACAGCAATCAAGAAACTGCATGACATCACCGTCGAATGTTTAAACGCAATAAAAAATTTGGACTTAGACATTTCAACGTGGCACTGAGACTCATATGTAGGAGTCAGATTACATCAATACAAGTCCAGAAGGCCGGCATCATCGGGTTCGAACAAGATTGCGTCATCAAAGGGGACGACTTCACAGTTTTCTCGCATAACAACAAGCGCATAGAAACAAAGATGTCAGCAGATTTATACGTTCCAGGCATCGCTCCGATTAATCACATTATAAATGTATCAGTCCCTCTTATCGAGATGAATTCCACATCAGCGCAAAATTCAGAAATTGCAAAAATCGGCAAGCAAATCGAACAGATAAAATCAGAAACTCCACTTCCCGAGACTTTAATTTAGCATGACATGCATCAATTCACTGCAATATACATCCTTATGATAGGATGCATGGTAGCGTCAGCTGTTTACGTGGTCCGGTGCGTGCGTCGTCGTCGTCGTCTGAGGGGAAGCGTCAACTTGCAGTCGAAAGTTGAAAACCTATCAACACCCATCAATGAGATCCCTAAACCGGCAGTTCAATCAAGAAGCGTGTACACGACTCTGACGTTAGCGCAAGAAAACATAGAATTGAAGACACTCTCTAACGCCACCCGCGCTGCGATTAAACAAGACACGTCACCAATTACCAGAGGGCCAATAATTAAAGTCGATGAATTTTAATAAATCTAGCATAAGAACATGACATGTATTTTTATAAGTTAACCTTAGTTTAAGCATAGGGTTGCTTTTAATATCCAATTGCTATTTCACCTCATCATCTCATCTCACCCTCTTCTTCTCTCGCCCGGGAGCATGTACGGTCTGTACACCGCACAACGGATTGTACTCTCAGCAGTTTACTCCACATAGCGATTATTAGGTCATTACCCGCCAGTCCGCGATCACCACTCATTCATAACGCGTGTACTCATCATTATAATTTCTCTATAGTTAATTAGCATCAATAAAATCATAAATTGGCTATGAGAGTTTAATTATATCAACAATATCAAAGCGCGAGTAAACCAACTAGCAACAAGTGCCAGTTATCAATGAGCTGAAATAAATAAAAGAAAAATTTACTTTGTTGTTATAAATCAATATTGGTAATACAATAAATTACTAATACTTACTGTGAAATATCACAGTAACAAACATAATTCTTCAATCATCCCCAAACTTTAACATTTTGGTAAAATAATCGTAATACATACCGCTAACTGCTAACTATTACAAAAATATGTGGATGTACTGACTTTGTTAGACTGTGTCCTTGTATCTTGTTATGCCACGGCATATTTTTAAAAATTAAGTTTAATATTCAAATAAGACGAATTTAGTTTTGAAACCCGTGGTAATACTGCTTTCATTTTTCCTACTGTGGCAATAGACTGATCGCCACTAAAAAATAAAACCAATTTACGTCGCGCGTCAGGAGAAGATTTGGCACACATCCGTCGTCCGTAAGCGCCTCCGCGCGACTGACGAGGCTGCCGAGCCACGCCGCTTGCGCTTTTTGTAGATATTTAGGCATCATAATTTACAATCTAACCCTACAACATTAAAACTGCACCATTCCCTGGATTATCAATTTATCTAAAGATTGGTATAAAAATTAGGTTTATAAACTTAATATCTTAGGCATAATATTGAAAACAAATTTTGAATAGAGCCAACTTTGGAATTTTTTTTTATCGAGCAAAGTTCATCAAATCGTGTAACTGAATGCCCCATTCCCTCTATTAGATCCTCAACTGCAACATATATTTTTTTTAGATTTCTACAACTTATATCTAATGAGTAATATTGTTCTGAAAAAGGGCATTTTTGACAAACGGCGCCCTTTTGTTGGGCAATTTTTAAACGCACCATCGTGCGTTAGGTGAAGGCGAATTTACACCCCAGATCACTTATATAGATTTACACCATTATTTCAATACAATTCAATTCAATTTCTTGTTTTGTGGCGTTTTCATTGTGATTTCGCCAGTGTCATAGTTTGTTTCGCTACGCTAGTTAGTTTTCTAATACTGTGTCTGTCAAACGGTTTGACAGACGCATCCGTCGACGCAGCGTTACCGTTCTTCTTCTTCTTATTCGTGTGGTACACCAAGTTGTCCAACGATCCGATGAACCCTGGTGTCAGAGTTTTTCAACCGCCTACTGCAAGCAGCAGGCCTCTGGCATCGTTGTGTAACGACCGCCATCATCATAGACAGCAGCCGGGACCACCGGCTTAACGTGTCCATCCGAAGCACGGAACCATCTTGCTTCTCGAACAATCAGGTGGTTCGTCCTGCAATGTCACCAGACAGGGAAAAAATTCACAAAGTGATAAATATCAACTTTGTGAGTGACCCCACCGGAATTTGAACTTGGAACCTTCTGCGTCACAGGCAGTCGTACTAACCACTGCGCCACATCGGCTGTCAAATAAATACCGTTGATATATAACTTTTTATAACGCATGCGCTGCTCTGCATAAAAAAATCGCAAATGTGATCCCTGCCTTACTTCAAAAAGTACCTAACTGAAATGTTAAGGTAAAGTTACGTAGGTACATATTTCATTTAACCGCCACAATGCCGTATATTTCATACCAGTCGTCAATTTTATCGGCTGAAAAATGCCCATAAATCGTACTACGTGGCCATTTTTCGGCTCATAAAAACTGAAACGTAACTGTGCTGTGACAGCCCTGATAGCTGCGTTTATGTGATACTCAATATCACTCTATCCATCACGTGGAAAGGCAGATGAATATTGATATAAAGTTATATTGACAAGCAGGTAAGGTAGTTTTTACATGTGTTGTACAATTTCGCAGTTTTTTTCGGTCCGGGTTAGCGGGTTTTAGTTATTGTTCTGTGGGTTGTCAGTGGGGTTGAAAAACCGCATGTGCGGCAGTCAAAATAAAGCCGTATACTGAAGCATGTGTGTGAAAGTCCAACCGGTAAAGCTTAAAATAAAAATAAGGTGTGACAGCGTTTTACGCTAATTAATGAATGTAGATGCACACACGACGTCGATAACGCAACGTCGTACGGCTGTCATAGGCAGTTATTTGCTTTCTTGCTATCACAAATACCGCTGTGACAGCCGTGTATAAGTAATACTCAATATCACTCTATCCATCACGTGAAATGGAGATGATTTTTAATACAAAGTTGACATTTAGATAAGGTGGTTGTCACTTTCCGTAAGATTTTGCGATAAAATCCGGTAAAGTAACCAGTGCGTGTGAAAGTAATCGCGAATAATAAAAAAAAACAAGTAGGTAGTAAATCATGTTGAAACAAGTAAATAAGAAATCTTTTCAAATGGCTGTAGGTATTCAGGATATACAGGGTGCAAGGGACAGCTCTTCGAATACCTACTGATAGGATGTTTTCAGACCAACCTTCCATGAGTTATATTTTTGAGGAAACGACAAAAAACATCGACATACCAAACTAAATCACGATACCTACATTTACTACCTACGGGAAATCAAATTTGTTATTGCGTCTCCTAAAATATTTTCTTATAGAAAGTCGTTCAGTGTCATGATCTGAATGCAGGGTCAGTGTTTGGAGAGCTGTCCCTTACACCCTGTATGGAAGCCTGTATAGATATATACCTAGTAGCTAATAGAGGAGACAGTCTTTGCTAATATATCGGCGGCGTTCACATTCCAAATGGGGAGTAGAATATAGACATGGGACTAAAATAAACGTAAAGATATGTTACACTACCGGCCATATAGCAGTTTCACGCACTGCACCTCATTTTCCTACGGGAAAAATGTAATTTCTCCGGCACGAATCGCAATATTATTCGGAGCTTCAGCTAGTGACACAAAACGAATATTTTGATATCTGAATTCTGAATAGGCCCTCAATTATTTTGTAAGACTTGAAAAACCATCATTTTACCAAAATGTACGCCCGTGTTGAAGAACTGAACTGACTTTTTCGTTTGCGGTTGGAGAACTCTGACACCAGGAGCCATCGACGACGGCATGTCGAAAAGAGAAAGACGGCTATTTTAGTTATCATCATCATCTTCCTGCCCCTATCCCAAATCAATCGGGATCGGCGCAACATGTTTTGGTGAACACAAAATCATTCATGTTTTATGACCGGTCACCTGCCTGACGTCAACCTTTTGGGAATGCTATTGTAGGTGGTATCACCGCCATCATGCATTTAACCATAGTCGACAGATATTCAGCCGAGGTCAAAAACTCTACGTCGCCTTTTACCAAACACTCTGAGTGGACTAGGGGTGGCAGTATTCTTGGCCGCTACCACAGGTAAAGCTGTTTTAGTAATATCTGTGAGATATCTATAGTTTCTCAGCCAGTTTGGCCAGTAGCAAATATCTCCCATTAGCTGTGGCATAGATTTATACCCCAGTCTATATATTCCCGTACTAGTATTGACGGCGATACATTATCTGTTTCACCTACTATTATAGTGGGGAATGGGAGAGATTTCGCGCCACCGGAAACGATTCGTAAAAAAACAGCACTCTATCATTTATGTACTACGTATGTAGTACGCCTATATCCCTTGCGGAGTAGGCAAAGCGCAAAAACAGCCATTTACACCACGTCTGACAAAAGTTTGAGTCATTCAGAATACTGTGTATCACCATAGTGACAGGTTGTCAGCCTGTCGCCTAAATTTACATCACACACACATCAATTCTCAAATCCCTGAGTCGCTTCTTACGACACCCACGGAAAAAATATGGGTGATGCTATTCTAAGCCGGCATTCCACGACACATGCCTTGTTTTTCGTAGAAATAATTTACGTGTAAATCGAGTAACACAACCTTCCTTCCGGGACAGTCAGGTAAATCATTGAAAACCATTCAGCAGCAGGAAGATAAATCATCTTAGGTGCAAAACAGTATGAGCTGAAAAATATCTGCATTGCGGTATTTAGCGACTATGCGTAGTTAACTAAACGAGTCGTAGCAAAGTTCTACGGATGGCGTAGAGAGGAGCTACGGATGGCGTAGCAAGTTTTTTACATAACCGCAAAGATAGCATTCAGTAAAGTGTGTTCGTTCGTGTAACTTTCGTATAATCGTGGTCCTTGTGTTGGTGTAACCACTAAGAGCGCCTTTACAGATGGCTCACTCAGTACTAGCGACGACTTTGACGCTTTCTGACTTTTAATGGAATAAACTAGAATCTCAGAGGAACTCAAGGTAACATGATGATCCCACCAAAAACATTCTGTAAACCTCGCAACTCAAGTGGCCGCGATTCTATAATACAAGTCTTGCAATGTCTTACATGCAAGTATGTCGTCACGCTTGCATACAAATTACCCGCAAGACTACCCGCATGCAACTTGCAACTGGCATGCATGTTTACCTTTCCATTAGTCAAGTGGCATGCAACTTGCACCTTGCTCACAAGCTACTTGCATATTGGAATTGCGCCTCAAGCATAAAGCATTCATACAAGACACGAGTAGACATAGAGCAGACAGATTCGCAGTGATCCAGCAATTAGTGTCGCAAGTGTACGACAGCGTACGACATGTAAGACACTCGTGTCGACACCGCCGTGTAATTAGAGGGATGTGGCCGCGTGAATTACTAAACAAGGTTATGGTGTGCTTCCACTGACAAGATTTCTTCTTTTCTTATTCTTGGTTAGCGAACTTTTTAGTCACTAGGTTTCTTATTTTTGGCTAGCCACCTAAGTCATCCCACTGCTGGGTAAAATCACAAATTAGGAAAAAGACGTGGGGCGCCTTAACAGATGGCTCACTCAGTAGTAGGTACGATTTTGATTCCTACTGATTTAACTGGAATCTCAGAGGAACTCAACCTAAGAAGATGGTTGCCACGAACGTCACATTTCTTGGATTAAAATTTGCTAAGAATCACACGTATATGATGTTCTTGTAGGTGTCAGATTTCGCTGTTTTGATATTCTTATACTTTGATATTTTTGACAGTAGCAACTCTGTATAACTATGTAACAAATGACAATCGCAAAAATCCTGAATAAGGTCGAGTGAACCATCTGTAAACTCTCTATTTTGTGATTAGACACAGAGTAGACAGATTCGCAGTGATCCAGCAATTAGTGTCGCAAGTGTACGACAGCGTACGACATGTAAGACACTCGTGTCGACACCGCCGTGTAGTTAGAGGGATGCTGCCGCGTGAATTACTAAACAAGGTTACAGTGTGATTCCACTGACAATGTTTCGTCGTTTGTTATTCTTAGCTAGTGATCTAAGTCAACACACTGCTGGCTAAAATTACAAACTAAGGAAATGGCGCGTGTGGCGCCTTTACAGATGGCTCACTCAATAGTAGCGAGGATTTAAACGCTTACTGATTTTAACTGGAATCTCAGAGGAACTCAAGGTAACTATAGTATCGTCATTTGAATAGGCCATATTTGACAGCTGTCAAACCCATACTAGGAAACATGTCAACAAAAAAGAAATAGACCTTATGTCGTAGCATTAACATGATTTTGACTGCTGTCAAATATGGCCTATTCAACTGACGGTACTATAAGAAGGTGGTTGCCACGAACATCATATTACGATATTCTAATTTTTATTTTATTTTTGACAGTATGGTTGCTACTGTATACAAATGACAATCGCAAAAATCCTGAATAATTGAGTGAACTTTCTGTAAACTCTCTATTTTGTGACTATACGCAGAGTAGACAGATTCGCAGTGATCCAGCAATTAGTGTCGCAAGTGTACGACAGCGTACGACATGTAAGACACTCGTGTCGACACCACCGTGTAATTAGAGGGATGTTGCCGCGTGAATTACTAAACAAGGTTAAGGTGTGATTCCACTGACAAGATTTCCTTGCTTCTACTGATAAGGTTTCTTATTTAATTATTCTTAGCTAGCCGCCTAAGTCATCCCACTGCTGGGTAAAACCACAAGCAAAACGGCGCGCGGGGCGCCTTTACAGATAGCTCACTCATGACTCAATACTTGAGACGATTTTGACGCTTACTGATTTTAACTGGAATCTCAGAGGAACTCAAGGTAACTAAGAAGATGTTTGCCACGAGCGTCATATCTCAAGAATTAAAATTTGCTAAAAATCATACTTATGACGTTCTTGTAGGTTTTGATATTCTTATACTTTCATATTGACAGTGTAAGTAACTATGTAACAAAAGATAATCGCAAAAACCGAGTGGAAATAAGGTCGAGTAAACCTTCTGTAAACTCTCTATTTTGTGATTATGATTAGACATAGTGCAGACAGATTCGCAGTGATCCAGCAATTAGTGTCGCAAGTGTACGACAGCGTACGACATGTAAGACACTCGTGTCGACACCGCCGTGTAATTAGAGGGATGTTGCCGCGTGAATTACTAAACAAGTTTAAGGTGTGATTCCACTGACGAAATTTCTTATTTTCTTATTATTGGCTAGCGGCCTAAGTCATTCCACTGCTGAGTAAAACCACAAATTAGGGAAACAGCGCGTGGGGCTCTGGATGGCTAACTCAATACTAGCAATTTTGATGCTTAATAATTTTTAACTGGAATCTCAGAGGAACTCAAGGTAACTAAGAAGGTGGTTGCCACGAGCGTCATATTTCTCGGATTAAAATTTGCTAAGAATCATACTTATGATGTTCTTGTAGATATCAGATTTTGCTGTTTTGATATTCTTAAACTTTAACATTTTTGACAGTAGCAACTTGGTAGCAACTCTTTATAACTATGTAACAAATGACAATCGCACAAATCCTGAATAAGGCCAAGTGAACCTTCTGTAAACTATCTATTTTGTGATTAGACACAGAGCAGACAGATTCGCAGTGATCCAGCAATTAGTGTCGCAAGTGTACGACAGCGTACGACATGTAAGACACTCGTGTCGACACCGCCGTGTAATTAGAGGGATGTTGCCGCGTGAATTACTAAACAAGGTTATGGTGTGCTTCCACTGACGAGATTTCTTATTTTCTTACTTTTGGCTAGCCGCCTAAGTCATCCCACTGCTGGGTAAAAACCACAAATCATGAAGATGTTAGGGGCACCTTTACAGATAGCTCACTCAATATTAGATACGATTTTGACGCTTACTGATTTTAACTGGAATCTCAGAGGAACTCAAGGTAACTAAGAAGATGGTTGCCATGAACGTCATAATTCATGGAATTAGGTTAATAAAGAATCATACTTATAATTATGACGTTCTTGTAGGTATCAGATTTTGCTGTTTTGATATTCTTATACTTTGATATTTTTTACAGTAGCAACCCTTTCTAACTTTGTAACAAATGACAATCGCAAAAATTCTGAATAAGGTCGAGTGAACCTTCTGTAAACTCTCTATTTTGTGATAAGACACAGAGCAGACAGATTCGCAGTGATCCAGCAATTAGTGTCGCAAGTGTACGACAGCGTGCGAAATGTAAGACACTCGTGTCGACACCGCCGTGTAATTTGAGGGATGTTGCCGCGTGAATTACTGAACAAGGTTATGCTGTGATTCCACGTGTAAGGTTTTTTCTGTATTTAGGAAGTCTTGCAAATTTAACACCGCAGGCTGGAAATTTTGCAAGTTTTCCTAAATGGTATACCTAACACGGGAAGTGTTTTAAAAAAATTGCATTTGCAATTGCAATTTCGAGTTTCTGCTGTAGTTATTCTTAGCTATAGCGGTCGTTAGACGACTTGGTGTCCCACTTGAAGAAGAAGAAGAAGCAGCCCAAGATAGAATATAAATAAGTCAGCTATAGGGTGCACGAAAAGCCCCTCAGCGTACTGTCATAGCGAATTCAGTTGCTCTCTAGATACAGATGTCAATTGTATGAGAATTTATAGAGGTTCAATAGTACCACACATCAGTAGGTACTACGAAGACAATCACAACGAGACGCATATCATTTCAGAATGGTCATGAGTAGTACAGGGCTGATCGGGTCGTTCATTGACTCGGTATCCCACACAAAAATAGGAGAATATAATCAAGTACGCTACAGAATTTGGTGAGTGGACACTCAGCTTTAGACGCAGGAAGTGAAGCCCTGAGCACCCGTGAGGCATTCTGAATAGCATGCGCGATGTGTTTGCATCCTGTTGGAAATTAATCTTAGAACACGGTTAATCTTATGTCTAGGTAGAAATAAGATACACGCTACCTTACTAGTCTGAATTGTTTACTTTAAATTATGTAGGTTTTCTGTAACCAAAAATGAAAAAAGAATGAAAATAAATGTAGAACCAACGAATGTAGAACTCTACGAAATGTCTTGTGGCCTTTGTATTGCGCAAATAGATCGATTTATTACCTCTGAAATGCCTACATACGAAGTTTCGTGACATTTGACCTTGAGATCCTCTGTCCTCCAGATTGTTTTATTTATGAATCGTAATGATTGGTAAAACACCAACTGGTAGTATATTGTTTTACAAAATGATTTAATATTGTGCTCGCTAGCGTAGACGATGGATTACAATAATAATTTTGATAAACGTCCACCATTATTACAAATACCACGAATAACGATTATAGTGCCATCTATACATTGTCCCCTATACCATATCAATCACTCGTTTTATCGTTGCGATTCGCATGACAAATCAATGAGGGTAAGGTCACAGGACACACAGCCATGGCCATGTTTTATGGGATAGAAAAGCACTACAAAAAAAATAATAATGAGAAAATCAAAAACTTCACAAGCGACCGCCGAAACTTGAACCCAGACTGTGTATTACCGTTCCACCGCTCTGCCAACTGAGCTACGGGCGCCTAGCGGACCCTGGTGAATTTCTCAACATCTTGATGCTCGTCTCGAAGCGACGATTAAGTGACATCTAGTAGTAGTTTTAATACTTTGGTTAGTCCACGTTACAGTAGAAATTCAAACCATATGATGAAGCTTTATACTTAAACCAATGTATTGGAATTTTTAATGCACTCACAACGCTATATTATTCTAATAAATTAAATAATGAGAAAATTTAAAATTAGTTCAGTTGGCAGAGCGGTGGAACGGTGATTCACAGTCCCGGGTTCAAGTCCCGGCGGTCGCTAGTGAATTTTTAAATTTTCTCATTATTTAATTTATGAGAATAATATACCTAGCGCTGTGAGTGCATTAAAAATTCCAATACACTACAAAAAAGTTCGACTATGACAAAACTCATGTAATGATTTGATTTTGTATGGGAGGTAGATTTTTTTTAGTCGTTTCCTGACATTATCTTTCTATGAGAAAGTTGTTCAGTATCATATTTCTATTGTGTGGTCATAGAGTCTAGTCTACATACGATTGACCTTGGCTTCAGAGTTTCACTTGAAGCAATTCAAGTTGTAATAACATCATAATTATGTATAAACATCTTCACGAGCCAACAAAATCTGATTGGAATTCTGAAATTTAATTAATTTTATCGTAATTTTATGATGGACCCAGTTGGGTCTGCTATTATGAAATTTATTGATGAATACCGAAATAGACAGTACCTCAACTTTTTCTCAGAAAATTGCTTAAAAGTGGCGAGACATTTTCAGAAGTATTTCTCTTTCAGCCTAGAAGTTAATATCGTAAATATTATATACAAAACATCATCATCTCATCATCTTCCTGCCCTTATCCCAATTACTTAAGGTCGGCGCAACACGATTTGTTGAACACAAATTTGGATTTGGCTAAATATTGCGACCGGCCACCTACCAGACTTCAACCCTCCTTGGGAATGCTTTTGTGGTGGATTTACCGCCACCATATGGTTGGCCCTGGATGTTTGGGTCGGGTTTATCCCTAGGTCGCCTCTTACGACCGCCACGGGAAGAGAGGGGGTGGTGCTATTCTACTCTGCCCGCACCACATGGCGTAACATAAAACTATACAAAACATGAACACTAAAAAATACAGCTTTACCGTCTGCCTAGCCCGCAAGGGACTAAGCGTGAACATTGCCTGTCATAGGAAACACAGATGTAGTGGCTCTTGGGTATTTCCCAGAGGACTTTGGTATTACACTACCACTCCAAGAGGATCTACTTCGCGGCATACATTGCTGTTTAACTTTACGTTTTGTCTTAGCAGTAAACTCCAATGTGGCGCAGTGGTCAGTACGACTGCTCGCGACGCAGAAGGTTCCGGGTTCAATTCCCGGTGGGGTCACTCACAAAGTTGATATTTATCACTTTGTGAATTTGTTCCCAGTGTAGTTAGGACATTGCAGGCTTAACCACCTGATTGTCAGAAAAGCAAGATGGGTCCGTGCTTCGGATGGGCATGTTAAGCCGTCAGTCCCGGAGGCCTGCTACTTGCAAAAGGCGGTTGAGAAACTCTGACACCAGGGTTCATCGTGTCGTTGGACGACTTGGTGTTCCACTCGAAGAAGAAGAAACTGTAAACTTAAGATAACCCGCAATGTATATCGAATTGGGATCTACAGACAGGACAATGTAATAGTGAATGAGGCAAATACCACCACGAAACGAGTGGTCTATTTTAATGTAGGCGCCGTATTTGTAGTCGAAATCCTTGTAAATGTGAATCTAGATTCTAGGCGTATACCAACGAATTTATAGACTCACACATATATCACACTATGCGAAGAAAGCTGAGCATTTTCGGCTGTAATAAACAGCTATTTATACCACTTTTTACAAAAATTTGAACCATATTGACAGGTAATCAGCCTTTTGCCTAAAATTGCAATATTCATCAACTCTCTAATCCCTTAGTAGCTTCTAACGACACGCAACTAATAGATATGCAGAAGTATCAGCATAACGTGCATTCTAAAGCACGGATACCACTTTTTCAAGGACAGACAGGTTCTTTCCTCTTTGCCTGCATTTTCGTAACCAAATTAGAAACCATATGGAACAATATCGTTTATTACGTAAAGACAACGTACTCTCCAAAGCACAGAAATTATGACTTTTTTATTTTTATTATAGAGGATATTATTAAAACTGCCACCCACTAGTCCACTCAGTGTGATTCGTAAAAGCGCAGTGTTTTTGACCTCGGCTGAATATCTGTCGACTATGGTCAACCGCATGGTGCCGATGACCATATACCAACCCACAATATCACACCCAAAGAGGGTTGACGTCAGGCTGCCATTCTTAAAAATTGCCCAATCCTTTTGCTACTCCATTCTGTGCTCTAACAAAACATGTTGCGCTGTCCCCAAACGATTTGGGGATAAGGTCAGAAAGAAGATTAATTATTACTTAATTATAGAGGATTTCCGCCAATTTCAACGCCCTCAGTCATAATTTCGCTAACTTTAAGGTGTTTGAAACTTGAGAGCCTTTTGTAAACTTAAGTAATTTGAGCAAAGTGTCGTTTGCAAAAGTTTTGTCAAGTTTGTATGAAAGTTTCGTCAAAGTTGTATGAGAGTTGTATGACAACGGAGGAAAAACTTTCGAATTGAGATTTTACTTTTAATTGATCGCCTTTGTGAATAGAGAATACTTACCTAAAATGTTTGCGAGTGTTGTCTAAAATTTGAAGCAAATACATTTACGTGTTTTTATACGGGGTGTTAGGGACGGTGTCACGAAAACTTTGCAGGCGAGCTCAGACCATGAAACTGAACAACTTTTACTATCATGGAGCCAATGGCAGGAAACGAAAAAAAAATTTTGACAGCCCATACGAAGTCAGTCAGCTGATCGTGAATTTTGTATGGGAGGTCGGAAATTGTACACCGTCCCTAACACCCTGTATAGGAAATCTTACCGACTTCAAATCACACATACCTCACAACACAACACATCAACCTACATCAGTCAACTACTACACATAAGCTGTCCCAGAGAACGCTGCAAGGCAAGATCTTATGCTTTCGCTATCGAGTCTACCATCCACCGACTCAGTCCGAAATCTTACTGACTTCAACTTATGTGTATACCTCACATCACATCAACTTACATCAGTCAACTACTACACATAAGCTGTCCCAGAGAACGCTGCAAGGCAAGATCTTCTGCTTTCGCTATCGAGTCTATACCATCCACCCTCTCAGTTACTTTGGCTTTCCAACGCGTAGAGCGCTTGCCTAAGCGTGACCTCTACGTAACCCCTTAAGACGAGCAATACACAAAAATGCGATTGTCCACCTTATTTTTTTCATGCGATAACGTTGCGCAAAATAAAGCACAAACGGACGTTACGTGCTTTTCTCACCTTACTCCACCGCCCATCGGTTTAACGAAGGATTTGACCGACTAACCATTTTTGGTGTCCACTAATTAGGCACACACTTGGTACACTACACATAACAGAAGAAGCGTACCCAACATACGCAACACAAGATACGGTAAGCGAATTTTGCGTACCACAGCTTAGTTATTTAGCCGCGTGAAATGAAACAAACTAAAAAATCTGAAAGTGGTCTCTGCGCCACGGTTCGCTGCCGTAGTGTTGCCATATGAGAAAAAACAACTTGGTAAGTTAAATAGTTTGAGTAAACGCCACATGTGTGTGCTATGCTATGCCGAGTGGTGCCGTTGTGGTGAGTAAGAATAGCATCACCTCATTCCTTCCCGTGGGTGTCGACGTGTCTTAAAAGGTGACTAAGGGATGGTTCCAACTTCCAAGGAATGGGAAGCAGCGTACCTTGTAAATATCTGAAACTTGCACTGCGCTTGCAACTCCGCCTTCTAAGCGTGAAGAGTATACCAGAACCCCCCAATTGGGTCCATGTCCAGCAGTGGACTATTGTGGCTGTTATGATAATTATGGTAAATTTTATCTCGACCGGTCCATAACTGTCGTAGTTATGAGGACGGGGCATACCTACAGACAGACAGGCAGACTTGACGAAATGATAAGGTTTTGTAGTAGACAACGATACCCTAAAAAGGCTTGCAGCCATTTCACTTTCAATAATTAGTTTTACAAAGCTCTGGCAACCCAGCCGACTCATGCAGTCACACACTTTTTGCTCGCAATTTTTAATAAACGTAGTCTGCAACTTTTTACCGACCGGGTTTCGCAGCCCTCATTCTGTATGCGAAGCACTTGCTACCAGGCGTAGTGTTTCAACGAAAAAAGACTAGATATCTGGCGAAATGAAATTAATAAAGTATGGAGGTAGGGGCGAGCTCCACAGCAGCGCGACGCAACGCGCAACATGACATCTGGCAAACAAGCGATCATGAACCGTTGTCGATGGGACGCGTCTCACGCACGTGCGTACGTATACGTATTTTGTTTTGTTTCTACATATTAATTTAATGTTAAAACATGCGTAGCCATGTCACACGTATTACGTCTTCGACGATCACTCGTTTGACAGATGCCATCTTAGGTCTTACGTCTCACATCACGTCTACTCTATCTAGCTTGCGCCTTCGGCCTTAAGTGCCTAATAAAAGTTCTAAGCAATGTGTTTGAAGTGTCATAGTGGGGGAGCTTTGGAGGTGAAATACGTAGTTGCTGTAGCAGTGTCGATTATTAGTTTAGTTATGTTGACCCCAAAGAAACTAATTTTTTTTTTTACATTACCTATATACATACGATATTTTTTAAACGCTCATCTAACTTTTTATGTTAAGGCCCGCTACTGAAAAAAGGGGGAATGTGAATCCGAGTTTAATATTTCAGCAATATTCATTCATGGATGAAATTTATGCAATTAATGTTTATGTATTGAATAAATAAATTGTAGGTGGTATCACCGCCACCATGCGGTTGACCAAATAGTCGACAGATATTCAACCGAGGTCAAAAACTCCACGTCGCCTTTTCCGGAACACCCTTTGGCACCCTATTATATCGAAACAATACTTATATCGGGATTTCGCTCGATCCAATACGCGGCGGATGTCCGCGCTCTCACGGATCCGGATCTTAGTTTCTCCTCTCTGAGGATCCGTCCGTCCGGGTTATTCGCCCGTGAAATAAAGTGTTTCAGTGAACGATCGTTAAACGTGAGACAAAGGTACTTTGTAAGTGACTCTGATATTGATATTTACCAGTTCATAACTCTTATACTTACACTTATATAGGTCGGAATAATTGTGATAAAAACATTTGGACCTCTAATACAAAATTTTTGATCAGCTGATTTGAGTTACTGTGGAAGGAATAATATTTTTTTTCGTATTTCAACCTGTTTCGTATTTCAAAGTTGGTCCTTATCACCAGCCTTTTCTAAGTTTGTGCTATCGGTTAATAGTAAAATTTCACCTAGTATAGGTAGTCACTTAGCAAATTGTTACCTATTCAATGCACCTACCCTAAGAGATCAGCAACTCATTTGCACAATACCACAATACCATATTCCCTGAGGTAAATGAGTTCCATATTTTAGGTTCAATTTTGCCTCATCGCCTTGGGTTTTGGTGCAAATTGAGATAGGATCAAAGCACAACGGCATAGAGAATCGACAATAGGCAATATTTGCAATTGGTTAGTCTTCCGAGAATTCCAGCAGCACGTCTCGTGCGTTTCTGTTTTTGATCCGTCCCCTTCAAAGGTAGCTAGCAGGCTTTCGAACTAGTGTTGTTGAGTAATGTGTCATGAGGAAGAGGAAGCGAAAGAGGAAGTAACGAACTGAAAGTTGGAGAATGATTTATTTGGTGAAGAGACTGCAGATAAGGAAGATACGTTTTATTTATTAAAGAGGATGAGGATGAGGAAGAGGAAATTGTTGAAGAAGATGTAAAACGAAAAATAGAGAGAGACATACTGATTTAATTCAGATGTTGTGTAGTATTTATAAAGACAAAACACCTAGTAATATATGAGAAAGCGGAAAAAAAGAGGAATTTTAAAATTTATTTTATGTGGAAGCGGTAGCGGATGAGGAACCTTTAGAATTATGGAACTTCCGCGTTATGAGGATGCGGAAGAGGAATCCTATCAACTCAACTCAAGAACCATCAACACTATTTCAAACACACAATATAACACAGACACAGCTAGCAGGCTTCAGGAGATCTGGAAATCGGTCTGCGCCTTTCCTATGAAATACGAGAGTTATGGAGCTACGAATAGGGACATGTTCGAATATGTCGACGTACGTAGTCAAGTAATTAAACATCAAAATTTTGCACTTTATTAAACTACTAGCTAATCTCCAGAAATATCTGATTACTTCATTTCTTATTTCATCTAAATCCGTCCAGTATAACCAAAGTGACTGTAATATAAAAATCGGCCACAGATTTAGAATTATTTGATTTTGCTGTATTTACTCAGGAGTGGCACTACCTTTTTAAATTCTATATGGTAATATATTGAATGGCATTCGTTGTGGCACTCGCCAGTGTGAAGTAAAATTTAAAGTTTTCATGAATTTGGCAGAATGATAGGCTTATAAACCAAGCGTCGCGACAACGACGCCGTCAAATTTTGACGGCGTCGTTGTCGCTGCGGTCTTGTGGAAAAACCCGACCGCATCCCATACAAACCCTGAGCTTCTCAGCGCGCTGTCAACGTGACGGCGACGCGGCGGCGTCGTTGACGCTGACGCCCGGTCTTTCTGGTATCCCCATACAAACCAGTCATTTGACAGCGACAACGACGCCGCCATGACGCCGCGACGCTTGGAAAATAAGGGTACCATAACTGCAAATTAAATATACGGCTAATCGATAATTTTGGAAACCTATCAGCAGATATAAGTTCCTTATTGGTTTTAAGTTTTCACCATCGGCCCTAGTAAAATTTCACTAACATTTCATTTTCGCGTTTCGTAGCTCTCAGTCTGTATGTTACATCAGTTTTCGCGTTGAGCCCCAACCGACAATTGCAAATCCAGAAAAGTGCTGATGTCGGCCATCTTTTGAATGTTAGGGACAGATCCCGCAAGCTGACCACCCGATATTGGGGCAAATACGATATTGCGAGCTGATGTAACGATCTTACAAATAAACGCATACTATCAGTCGATTTCGCCTTATTGGGGGTTTTCTTAAGTTTTGCCGGAGGTGCCACGAATATCGATACCTTAGCGGGAATCACACGTCTGTCAATCCGTCGGAAATTTGTTTTCCTTACGCATACGTTACGCAGCGCTGATGGTTGAATGATCGTGTGATTTCCGCCCATCTGATGCTTGAATGGTTCACTTTTAACTTTAGGCTAAGGAGTGGAATTCCCTGCCAGCGGATCTGTTTCCGGGACGTTATAGTAACTTGCGCCTTTTTAAGGCAGAAGTTAATAGGCACCACCTAGGCAAATATGCTGCAAGCAGTACTTACGTCGTGTGGTGCCGGCTTAGAATCATTCCATTTCTACCCGTGGGTGTAGTAAAAGGCGACTAAGCGATTGATCCAGGGAATGGGCAGCAGCGTTCCCTGTGAATATCTTTAATATCTTGCACTGCGCTCGCCAATCCGCCTGCCAAGCGAAGTAAGTATGGCAATACCCCCCAATTGGGGAAAGCCCATGTCCAGCAACGGACTGTTGTGGTTGAATAGCTACGAGTAAGTACCTGGTCGCAGGTATCTATTTAAACTTAAGCATATCAGGAGTGTGGTCTACAATGTAGAGTTAACTTATTCTGAAGTACTTACTTGCTCATCCCAGAGAAACTTTGACGAAACGCATTAGCAACTAAGTATTTCGTTTAAAACTTACATACAAGGTGCCCGAAACTCAACGTTCAGCTGAAACGGGTTGACTGGATTGATGATAAAATTAAAAAAAAAGCATTCCAGGCAGTTTAAAAAAAACTATGAATTTGGTCAAATTGTGACCATTTTTCGGTTATTGTGGTTAATTTTAATGACCAAAAATAATAACCACCATTTTTGAAAAATTGTTACACAATTTTTGTTTTTTTTATTCTCAAACTGTGTAGAATAGATTTTTTAATTTTTTCTCATGATGGTTACCTGCAATCAATACTGTCACCCCGTTTCGGCTTGACGTTGAGTTCTGGGACACCCTGTATATCTGCTGCTATTCCTACATTGTTAGTAAAGCATCTACTTAGTACTTAGGTGATAAATGGAAAGTAAATTGAAACATCGATTTTATTTTACAGCTGCCACATTGTGATGCCAGCTTGGAATATTAGGAACATTACCCCATTTCACATTATAGTTGTTCTTTTGTGTATTTCTGCGTGTTTTTTTGTACTTTAAAGTATATTTATTTTTAGCGTGGCTGTCGTGAGAAGCTAAAAAATGTCACTACATAACAGTAAAATTAATTTTGCCTCAATTTTGCTAATGACCCTGTGACCGAAAAGACAAAAGTTAATTTGATAATAACCACAACCATAACAGCCACAACAGTCTACTGCTGACATGGGCCTCCCCCTATCTCGAGGTATTGCCATTTTTGCCAATTCACACGCTTAGCAGGTGGATTGGCGAGCGCAATGTTGCATATACAGGGAACGCTGCTGCTGCCATTCCCAGGATAAATATCTATACGATAGTCGCTTTTTACGACACCCACGGGTAGAATTGAGGTAATGCTAAACTAACCCGGCATTATACGGCAATAATTTGATAATACTCTTCTTTTAATTATCTACCTACTGAAACGGCTGTATTCAAATGGCGGTAGTTTTCCGCCGGCTTTATGAGAAAGCACAAGTTATAAAATACCCCACTTGTGTCACTCACCCCAAGCTCACGTAGCTAGTTTAATTTCCTGAATATCCCTCAAGCTGAAGCTACTTAGTAGTAGGGGAGCCAATACAAGCAATTATTTAAGTTACTCGAGCGTCGAGAATAGTAAGTGATGTTATTCATAAGACAGACTCAAGCAATTCAATATTAATCTGTTATTTATACAGTAACCTACCTACCGTCACAATTGTGGTAAAGTAACCTGTTAGTAAAGCAGGCCTAGGCTAGGTTAGTTTAGTATATCTAATACCCAATATTATACCTCACCCTTGATGCGAATTTACGTACGTACAGTACCTCAGATTAATCTGTTAATATCGAGAAATTAATGCTTATTTTTATACTATTCGCAAACGCAAGTACTTTCGTTCTTTGAAAGCACCTATATGTTACCTAATATTAAGACCAGGTTAATTGCTGATTAGTGATAATATAAAGCGCCTAAGTATTAAGTATGAGCCGATCTGCCACGTACGCTCGAGTAACTACAAAAACTCCCTCCTGGTCGCCTCTACTATAAGTTACATATCAACCTACTTAACTGTTCCTGGGTTAAACTAACCCAGTTCTAGGATGGTAAATTAGTTACTGACTATTTTGAGCTAGAAAGCTATTTGTCTGCTTAGCTTAATTGATTGCAGCTAGACAAGTTTTCATTTGTGTTTTAGTTTTGTGGTAAAGTCAGTAAAGTTCTATTCTATTCGCCGTGTGATGCCGGCTAGAATAGCATCACCCAATATTTTCGTGTGGGAGTGGTAAGAAGCAACTAAGGGAATTGAGAGTTAATGTGTATTGCAATATTAGGCGACAAGCTGACGACCTGTCACTTTGGTGATACACAGTCTTCTTCAACATGATTCGTTTTTCGACATAAACGATTCTTGTTCGGAGTCTTGGGTGGATATTTTCAAATATGTCTGCTTGTAATATTACCTCTATATCTACTTACAAGTATGTGGCCAAGTTATAGTAAATTAACCTAATCAACTAATCATTGAAAATTTACCAAAAGCTCCATAAAGAGATGCTCGCGGGGAGCCATATATTTCTTAAAATAAAATTTAGAAGACTTTTATGATGAGCAACGATTTATCATAAAATGATAAACGATTTACCCTTATAAGTCGTGCAGATAAAAAATGGGCCCGAATTGGCAACACTGATGTTTGCATCTCTATCATAATTATGTGACATCTGAGTACGATGTCAACTACTATAATTCGGGTCCATTCTTTATCAGCGCGACTTTTAGGTACCTGCCTAAATGTTGATAAAAAATATTTTTTTGCCAGGATATCGTAATATTGAAAGAACGCCAGCACAAATACTTATTCGGATGGATGTGGGTTTTAATAATTAAGTACTCGTACAATTTTTTAAGTTTCCTCTATAGCTGGGGAGACGACGATGCTAAACGTGTATTAATTCGAGCGTCGTTGAGATCTATTGTAATGCAAGAAAACAACATATTAGCACCGGAAAATAGTCACCATAACCCGTTAAGCCACAATGGCCGTTTTTTACAGCCGCTTACGCTCTGCCTACCCCATTAGGGATATAGGCGTGATATATGTATGTATTTTAGTTAATTTATGGTCTCCTTTCGTAGTGCAGATATTATTTAAAATCGTTCCTCACCACCGCCCCGCGGGCGCGCGATCTCCCTACCCAATTTAGCGCCTGATCAAAATGTCTGAGCACTAATTAACTAACTGCAGTCTTTGCTATAACAAGCTCCAGCGGCGCCCGGCGAGGTAACTTCGCAACTATAATGTGAGGTAAATTTGAATTTATTGGACTTGGGAGTGCTTGGGAACCGATACCACGAGCTAACCAAGGTACCTACAGTATCGTATAGGTACAGTATCGAACAACTCCTTTAACTAACTTGAAGAGACCAACTTAAACTGGAATTATCATAAAAGTTTTTATGAAAAACTAATACAGGTGGATCTCATAAAGGGGTATATTGCACAAGTGAAAATAAGAAATAGAAAAGATGACGTACATCGACCGGGGATCGAACCCGGGCCGCATGGGTAAACGCCCCACCGCTCTGCCACTGAGCTATCGATGCACGGCCGATGGACGCCAAATTTACTATCTCTTGATGCCCGTCTCCAAGCGACGATCCAGCGACATCTATAGTAAGTATTTAGAACTTACTACATGGTTAGTCCACATTATGAGTGGAATTCAAACCATATGATGAAGCTTGCTTTATCAATCTATTGGGATTGTAATGCACTCACAGTGCTATATTATTCTCACAAGTGAAAATAAGAAATAGAAAAGATGACGTACATCGACCGGGGATCGAACCCGGGCCGCATGGGTAAACGCCCCACCGCTCTGCCACTGAGCTATCGATGCACGGCCGATGGACGCCAAATTTACTATCTCTTGATGTCCGTCTCCAAGCGACGATCCAGCGACATCTATAGTAAGTATTTAGAACTTACTACATGGTTAGTCCACATTATGAGTGGAATTCAAACCATATGATGAAGCTTGCTTTATCAATCTATTGGGATTGTAATGCACTCACAGTGCTATATTATTCTCACAAGTGAAAATAAGAAATAGAAAAGATGACGTACATCGACCGGGGATCGAACTCGGGATGGATTGGGATGCATTACAATCCCAATAGATTGATAAAGCAAGCTTCATCATATGGTTTCAATTCCACTCATAATGTGGACTAACCATGTAGTAAGTTCTAAATACTTACTATAGATGTCGCTGGATCGTCGCTTGGAGACGGGCATCAAGAGATAGTAAATTTGGCGTCCATCGGCCGTGCATCGATAGCTCAGTGGCAGAGCGGCGGGGCGTTTACCCATGCGGCCCGGGTTCGATCCCCGGTCGATGTACGTCATCTTTTCTATTTCTTATTTTCACTTGTGAGAATAATATAGCACTGTGAGTGCATTAAGTACAATCCCAATAGATTGATAAAGCAAGCTTCATCATATGGTTTGAATTCCACTCATAATGTGGACTAACCATGTAGTAAGTTCTAAATACTTACTATAGATGTCGCTGGATCGTCGCTTGGAGACGGGCATCAAGAGATAGTAAATTTGGCGTCCATCGGCCGTGCATCGATAGCTCAGTGGCAGAGCGGTGGGGCGTTTACCCATGCGGCCCGGGTTCGATCCCCGGTCGATGTACGTCATCTTTTCTATTTCTTATTTTCACTTGTGAGAATAATATAGCACTGTGAGTGCATTACAATCCCAATGGGTATATTGCAGTTTATAGTTCTGCCAATGTAAAGGCCGATCTGATGGCATTCGGCTGAATCATGTGGCTCGCGAGCGGAATATACGTATTAGCAATAGCTAGTTTGTCACTTGTGTTAATTATCTTATCACGGGGAAACTGTTTAGGTTAATCAATTTTCTACTGCTTTTTTTTCACGGAACTCCCCATTTTGCTAAATAAATTCCTCACGTACCAGAAGCACAGATTACGTGTACATTATATTGACCAGAAGACAAGACAGCTATCAACGTTGTGATGCATGTCATGCATGATATCGGGTATTTTCTTGTTTTGTTCACTGCTTTCGTCAAAAAACAGGAGCCGACAAATCATAAGATGCTTAGAACCGCCTAAAATAATATTGTGTTTACTTCGAAACATAGACGTTGTTGTAAGCTTTGCATAATATAATAATAATAAACTAAAGTTACAAGTTTGTCTGGGATAGTACTATAAAGGTACTCAGGGCAAGGTAACCTCAAACTTACGGGCCGATACCGGCAAAGTTCTACTACTGACTTACCTAGTTAGGCTTTACGGATATACCTAACTCTACCTAGTAGATAAATAATAATTCAGACTAGTTTATCAGGTATGGTTTCGGATTACCTATCTGCAGATTAAGAAAAAACATGATCATCATCTTAAAAAAACATCAACATCATCTGCCTGCCCATAAACAAAATCAGTCGGCTTGGGATCTAGGTACGCGAAATGTGTAGACATCAAAAGGATTTGGCAATGTTTTAAGACCGGCCGCACGACTGAAAATAACCCTCTTTGGGAATGCTATTTGTAGTTGGTATCACCGCCACCATAGTTGACAGCTGATATTCAGCCGAGAGACACTTTCAGTACCTATTTTAAGCCACTACCACACGGCAATAAAATATCACTGCATCATAGGAAGTTAGGTAATACCTTGAAATGTTTAATAGAGGTACCTACCTAACAAAAAATAAAAAAAAATTAGAACTATTGGTTGAACTGCCCATAAATCTGAACAACTTTCCAGAAGCTGTCTAACCTATAGGCCGAAATAAAACAAAGGTAGGTACATACATACCTACAGCACTACGCGCATCGCGCGCGCGCGACTGGTGAAGAACGGCTGTGGTCATCAATTGTCCTAAAATAAAGGTGCGTCCATAATGGCTAAAGCCACTAAACTACTTCTGAAATACTTTTTGAAACGAAAAACAAGACAAACACCTCATAATTTGGAATCCCGATCCCGGTTATGGTGCCAAGATGCAGTTAAAATTTTTCAAATTTGTGTGAAAAAAGAATTAGTTACTAAGCCGACATCATACTAATTTGCCTAGGTTGCTATCTACCTACATATAAACTGTACTACTTTGGTATCCGAAGTGACCTTTGAATGTTATCGTGTTTATCAGTAGCATATTAACGTTTTATTACAAAACATAAACTTTTCATATCGTAACATTTATAAATATCATTAAAATAATGTTCGATTCCAGCTGGTGAAACTATATTGCACCTATCCTTAATTAATTGTGATATGATACCTATCTAAGCTGATTACCTCGAAGCTGATTAAAAAAAAAATCTATTCATAATCATTACATATGAATGCACCTTTGGGAAGCTGTGAAGAAGTGTCCAAGCTGGGCCATCCATCTGGCTTTGATAGTTGTCACCGTGCCTCCTTTTCAGCAATACCAATACCTACCGTGTTTCTGATTTAGAAAGTAGCACGCCGCACCGGCTTGGGTTAGCATCACCCCTTCTTTACCCGTAAAAAACGATTTAGGCATACATTCTTCCAAGGTTTCTTGTGAACACAACATCTTGAACTGCTCTCGCCAATCCGCTAGCCAAGCGTGGTGAGTATGGCAAAACCCTCGAAATGTCAGGAGGCAGTTTAGCAGTGGACTGTTTTCGTGCTTCGGTCCCAGTTGGTGTCTTTGATTACTTAGACGGTAGTAATTACACAACCTTGTCAGAGGCCTGCTAGATACTTGTAGTAGGCGGTTGAAAAACTCTGACACCAGGGCTCATCGAATCGTTGGAATACTCGGTGTCCCTATTGTGGCTGTTGATGTTCATATGAACGCACCTTTAGGAAGCCATACCTTGGCCGGTGTCCAAACTGGGCCATCCATCTGACTCTGACAGATGCCACCGTGCGACCTGGCGAAACCTTTCAGCACTACTGGTGCCAGAAGATATAGGTGATGTTTTTCAATATTTCATCCAGGGTTAGAGGATTCGTAAGTAACTAAGTATGGAAACCAACAGTTTTAAGTCGAGAAGAGATCCAAATTACGGCGTGTAAGAAACATGTCTTAGTGTGCATACATACTTAAGTGATTCAGACAATGAACTACCCCGCAGAGGGGTAGTTTCAAAAAACTTGAAAAAGTAGCAATTTTATTATCATTTTAGCTACCTATCCGATAATAATAAGACTATAATCGGTTCGGTAAACAAAGTTAGGTAACTGCAGTTATTTTTTATCCCCACGATCGAATTCTCGATAAATTACGTTTTAATAGAGTTATAAAGATTAAATTATAAATTTGCAGCAGTATCTACTGCTAGCCTGAGGAGCTTTTGATTATAATATGTAGGAAGCTACAAAATAAACATACTATGAAATGAAGTAGCTTTCCCTGTCTGTCGTCGTGAAATCCGTAAGTAGGTATTCGAATTAGATTTTCTTGTAATAGTTAGAGGGATTCAAGAGGAAGTTTTATATGTATATATAACACATGTCGGGAAAATGCCTTTTCCCGCGGTAAAACGAGTTGCATTAGGTGAAACCGCGAATGGGTCGTTGGTTTATTTTAAGAATAGATAGGCTCGACGAAAAACAATCCGTTGGGTTGAACCCGTGGAAAACGCCGTCGCAAATTCGTTTTCGCGGTGACAGGAAGCTTTTAAGGTTAATTTGTGTGGAGACTGAGAAGAGAACCCCCTCAGGGCCGTTTTGCCACGGGTCCGGTTCGCCACGGGCCCTTATCCATAAAAATGTTTTTGACGAAAACTCCACAGAGGAAACATGAGACGTAAGATGGCATCTGTCAGAAAAGTAAGCCCCAGCCGTCATCGTTGCGAGGTGCGTCGCATATTGTGCTTTGTCTCTTCTGTTTCATAAATTTTAATATGTTACCAATATGTAAACGATTTCAAGCATCACAATGTCGCACGTTCCACGTCTCATGTGTGGAGCGAGGGCCTCAGATTTGTGAGAAATCGGGATTCGGGGCTTGTCTTTTATGTGTCCTTTTTTATCGTTGTCATGCAGTTGAAATTGAGTACACGGTAAATAGTGTGAATTCTGGTGTCAAAGTTTTTTAACCACTTACTACTAGTAGTAGGCGTCTGACGTTAAGTTATCATAAATAGCGGCCGGAACCGACGGCTTATCGTGCTCTCCGAAGCACAAAACCATCCTCCTATGCTTGTTTTTTATGTATGACGAACCGGGACCGTGGCGAAACGGGCCTCTAAGAACCTTCTGCAAACCTATCGCCTGCCAGCTTCCGCATCCGCCGGCGGATGGCGGATTACTCACTGTTGATGGTTCAGATAATCGGGACTCCTAATTTTTGAGTGAGTCACCGAGTCGTCCAACTACCTACCTAATTATTCTGGTGTCAGAGTTCAACCGCCTACTACAAGTAGCAGGTCTCTGACATGGTTGGGTATTGGCCGCCGTCTAAGTAATGAAATCATAGACATGTAGATAGATAGATAGATTAACACTTTATGCAGTACATATACTTCAAAACAACAATACAAAAAACTTTGAGCTAGAAGTATACAAAGGCGGCCTTATCGCAAGACAGCAACCGGGACAATTTTTTTATGTGTGACGTACCGAGATCGTGGCGAACGGGCCTCTAAGAACCACCGACTCGTCAAACGGCCCGAGTAACCCTGGTGTCTACAAGAAGCAGGCCTCTGACATAATTGGGTAACGAACGGCCGCTGTCTAAGTGATCAAATCATAGACACCAACCGGGACAATTTTTTTTATGTGTGACGGACTGGATCCGTGGCGAAACGGCCCTCTAAGAACCTTCTGAAAACCCATCGCCTGCCAGCTTCCGCATCCGCCGGCGGATGGCGGATTACTCACTGTTGATGGTTCAGATAATGGCTTTTTATAAACGCTGCTCATTTTATTTAAATACCTGGTTGACCGAGTTTCCTTGGTTAGCCAATAGATATCGTTGTTACTTTTAAAACAATTCACCAAAACCAGGTGAATATGTTCATGAAAAAAGAAACCTTATAGATCGAATCGCCTCTGTTTACGGAATTTCTGTTTTTTTTTTTTATTCAAAATATTTTATTTGATGCCGGATCGTATGATGCCGGCTTACATCACTCCATGTCGTTTCCGTGGGTGAATGATTAAAAAATGTGTAATTGACTGTACACTGTAGCTATAGTTTACCAATAGCTCAGTCAGCGAATGGCGTAAGTAAGAAAACGAGTTGGCGAATCGCGCCGGTTTGCAAAACGAGCAAGTTGGCTTACCGCGCGTACTCCGTCGTAAGAAGTGACTAAGGATTTTGAGAGTAGATGTGTATTGAAATTTTGGCAACAGGCTGTTAATCTGTCACTACAGTCTTCGGAATGAGTCTCAAACTTGTGTCAGATGTGGTGAAAATGGCCGTATTATAGCCGTTTACGCGCTGCCAACCTCGTAAGAGATATAGACGTGATATAATGTGTATGTAGGTATGTATGTGTAAAACAGATCCTATAAATGGGTAGATTGATGTGTTGGCGTTAGTACCAAAAATTTCAGAAATCACTGAAAATAATTATACATATAACCTACTTTTCCTTTTGACCGCAAAAGTCTGTAAAAAGTCGCCGTAAATTGTATTAATTATAACCACATTTCTCGCCACAGCAAGACAAGATGGGAATCACACGAAACTTCCGTTACATCGCTATTTTTTGCGCTGCGATGCGCATGCGTTAAGGAAATGCAAATTTTCATATTTACAAATACAGTTTACACCGTTTCACAAATGCATCCAGATGCTGCGTATCACACAACCACCAGAAGGTTCACTTTGCGCTAGCCAATACTTACTTTGTGGTTCACTCCACCCTATTTAGGACTTTCGCAATTGTCACTTGTTTGTTATACGGGGTGTTAGGGACGGTGTAACAAAAACTTTGCAGGCGTGCTCAGACCATGAAACTGAACAACTTTCACTATGGGGCCAATGGTGGGAAACGAAAAAAATTTTTGGACCTCCTATACAAAATCAGTCAGCTGATCGTAATTTTTGTATGGGAGGTCGAAAAATTTTTTTCGTTTCCCACCATTGGCTCCATAGTAAAATTTGTTCAGTTTGATGGTCTGATCATGCCTGCAAAGTTTTCGGTACACCGTCCCTAACACCCTGTATAGTCAGGGTTGCTACTGTCAAAGTACAAGAATATCAAAACAGCAAAATCTGAAACAAGAACGTCATAGATTCTGAGCCAATTTTAATCCCAGAAATATGACGTTCGTGGCAACCATCTTCTTAGTTATCTTGAGTTTCTCTGAAATTCCAGTTATTTCCAGTCAAAGTCAGTAAGCGTCAAAATCGTCGCTAGTACTGAGTGAGCCATCTGCGAAGTTTCCCTAATTTGTGTGTTTCCCTAATTTGTGGCACAACGCTGCATCGCTTTGCAACCGTTTGACATAAACCATATTTGTATGGGAACAAGGTAGAAATTCCTGTTGTCCTAACGCATACTTTACGCAACGCTGAAAAAGTGCAGTAACCGACGTAGCGTGTGGTCACCGCCCTATTCTTATTCAGCTTGCGGAGGCCCTTCAGAATTAAATTTTCAACATTAAAGGGCAAAACTTATTAGGCCTTTTCGCCTTTTGCCCTTTGCCGAATGGTGGTTTTTACGTGCTTGGTCTGCTCTTTTATAAATGTCTCCGTTTTCTAATTATATTCCTTAATTTATGTGAATAGATGCAAAATAAAGGACAATATTAGTCGCTAGCTCCGAAGGTCAGAAGGTAAGACGTAAGACATAAGACGTTAACGTGAGACGTGCGACATCGCGACGCTTGAAACCGTTTGCATATAAAATGTCTGACAGATGTTATGTGGAGCTTGCCCTTGTGCCACGGAACCGGACGGAGCTTACCATACCATGTCCTCCGATGCACGGAACCATCTTTATTACGGACTATCTTCTTACCTAATTTAATATTCCCACCTTGAGGTGTGTGAGTTTAACCGTGGGAACCAGGTGTGAATTCGACTTAGTATAACTTGCGGAGTATAAGTTTTAGTTAAGCAGAAACTCAAACTTGAAAGATAACACTTTAATTAGTAACTTTGTGAGTAAGTAACTGTTGGAACTGCGGGTTTACTTGTTAAATTTTACTATTATCATTCATTATAATCTACTAGCGGCCTTTTAGCGGTTTCAGCCGCAGCAACTCATTTCCCCGCGAGAAAAAGACAATTTTCCGGTATGTGTTATACATATAACCTTCCTCTTGATTCACTCTAACTATCACAAGAAACCGCGAAATCCGTTGCGTGGTTTTGGAGGAGTAAGCGAATTCCACGACAGAGATACCTACTATAGCCTCCTGAGTCCTGAGCTTTCCAATAGAATGTAGTCATTAAGGCCTGGTGTACTTTATGTATAACAAATTAAGAGTGCAACCAATGTTCCTTGGGGAAAGTTGTTCCTTATTCTTTCGGCCGCGTATGTAACTGTGTTTTGTAACCAGTTACAAATAAAGATTTAATCGCCAGCCGGTTCTGAGTTTTTCTTTGAGTCACCACTAGTAATAATTCACCCTATACAGCATGTTACAAAACAACCAATAAAGCTGAAAGGAGGTCAAGTTATTCATAAAACTGAACAACTTTCTCTATGGAACATGGGACGAAATTTGAAAAAAAACATTGAGCCTCCCATACAAAATGAGCTCCACTTGTATGGGAGCTTTATTGGTTGTTTTGTAACACGTTGTATAATGTCAGGCCGGTGACGCCCTGCCTACCCTGTAAGCTCGCCCCCCCCCACGAATAGCTGAGACAGAGTCGTAAATAACAAGCCCATTACGAAGTAAGGGTTGCAGGGAAGCCATTAAGGATATCTACAGGATGATAACAAAGCCTTGTGTGGTGCCGGCAGAATAGCATCACCCCCTCTCTTCCCGTGGGGGTCGTAAGAGGCGACCGAGGGATAAACCCGACCCAAACAGCCAGGGCCAACCGTATGGTGGCGGTTAATCCACCACAAAACCATTCCCAAGGAGGGTTGACGTCTGGTAGGCGGCCGGTCGTAAAATCAAGCCAAATCCTTTGCAACACGATTTTGTGTTTGCAACAAAGCGTGTTGCGCCGACCCCAAGTAGGTAATTGGGATAAGGGTAGGAAGATGATGAAATGTATGTATGTACAGGTTGATTACAAAGCCTTGTGGTGCTGGATTAGAACAGTATCAACCTATTAATCTCGTGGCTGTCGTTTAATGAAAAGATGCCGACAGCCGATGAGGCGCAGTGGTAGTGCAACTGCCTGCGGCGCAGAAGGTTCCGAGTTCGATTCCCGGTGGGTCACTTTCTTGGACAAATCAACTTACAAAGTTAATATTTATCGCTTTGTCAGTTGATTCCCAGTCTGGTTAGGACATTGGCGGCAAAACCACCTGATTAAACGATAGCAAGATGAGAAGGTCCCGTGCTTCGGAGGACACGTTAAGCCGTCTATCCCGATTAGTGTCTATGATAAGATAACCATATCTATCAGAGGGCTGCCACAAGGCTGCCACCTGTAGTAGGCGGTTGTTACAATCTAACAACAGGGTTCATCGGGTCGTTTGGCAGTATCCCACTCGAAGAAAAAGCGAATTTACAATATCCCAAAAGTTTTTCACTCAAGGCTTCAGGTACTACAACTAAGTTTTCCTACAACCCTGTAGGTTTGCCCTTATGGCGCAGTAGGTAATGTATCGGAACCGATGGATGAGGGCGCGGGTTCTCTGTCAACTCAGCGGGTCTGAAAGTATTGTCTCAAATACCACTGACCTGCCAACTTGTAGACGTGGCTTTGATCAAGTAATCTAATATAGTTTGAACCAAATATATATCTGGATATAAGTGGGCGCCGATCGTCAAAAATGCCCTTTTTCAAAACAATATTACTCAGTAGATATTAGTTGTAGAATTCAAAAAAAAATATATGTTGCAGTTGAGGATCTAATAGAGGGAATGGGGCATTCAGTTACACGATTTGATGAACTTTGCTCGATAAAAAAAAATTCCAAAGTTGGCTCTATTCAAAATTTATTTTCAATATTAGGCCTAAGATATTAAGTTTATAAACCTAATTTTTATACCAATCTTTAGGTAAATTGATAATCCAGGGAATGGTGCAGTATCAATGTTGTAGGGTTATATTGTAAATTATGATGTCTAAATATCTACAAAAAGCGCGAGCGGCGTGGCTCGGCAGCCTCGTCAGTCGCGCGGAGGCGCTTACGGACGACGGATGTGTGCCAAATCTTCTCCTGACGCGCGACGTAAATTGTTTTTATTTTTAGTGGAGATCAGTCTAGTGCCACAGTAGGAAAAATGAAAGCAGTATTACCACGGGTTTCAAAACTAAATTCGTCTTATTTGAATATTAAACTTAATTTTTAAAAATATGCCGTGGCATAACAAGATACAAGGACACAGTCTAACAAAGTCAGTACATCCTCATATTTTTGTAATAGTTAGCAGTAGGTATGTAATATAATGTTAAAGTTTTGGTATGATTGTAGAATTATGTTTGACTTTAATATCACAGTAAGTATTAGTAATTTATTGTATTACCAATATTGATTTATAACAACAAAGTAAATTTTTCTTTTATTTATTTCAGCTCATTGATAACTGGCACTTGTTGCGAGTTGGTTTACTCGCGCATTGATATTGTTGATATAATTAAACTCTGATAGCCAATTTATGATTTTATTGATGCTAATTAACTATAGAGAAATTATAATGATGAGTACACGCGTTATGAATGAGTGGTGATCGCGGACTGGCGGCTAATGACCTAATAATCGCTATGTGGAGTAAACTGCTGAGAGTACAATCCGTTGTGCGGTGTACAGACCGTACATGCTCCCGGGCGAGAGAAGAGGGTGAGATGAGATGATGAGTTGAAATAGCAATTGGATATTAAAAGCAACCTATGCTTAAACTAAGTTTAACTTATAAAAATACATGTCATGTTCTTATGCTAGATTTATTAAAATTCATCGACATTAATTATCGGCCTTCTGATAATTGGTGACGTTGCTTTGTCTTGTTTGATCGCAGCGTGGGTGGCGTTAGAGAGCGTCTTCAATTCAATGTTTTCTTGCGCTAACGTCAGAGTCGTGTGCGCGCTTCTTGGTTGAACTGCCGGTTTATGGATACAAAATTTCTGAACGTTGCTCTGATGTGGAATTCATCTCGATAAGAGGGACTGATACATTTATAATGTGATTTATCGAAGCGATGTCTGGAATGTATAAATCTGCTGACATCTTTGTTTCTATGCGCTTGTTGTTATGTGAGAAAACTGTGAAGTTCCCTTTGATGACGCAATCTTGCTCGATTCCGATGATGCCGGCCTTTTGGACCTGTATTGATGTAATCTGACTCCCACATATGAGTCTCAGTGCCACGTTGAAATGTCGACGTCCAAATTTTTTATTGCATTTAACATTCGACGGTGGTGTCATGCAGTTTCTTGATTGCTGATGCAGATTGTTGCTGAAGGACTGGCAGGCCAAGGAGAATATTCATATGTGAACTGAAAATTATCCTTTTGTTGCTGTAACGGTGGTTTAATATTTCCCAACACGTTTCATAATTTTCAAATGATATTTTGTAAATGCTGTATCAGCTTTTCAGCATCTCCTTTCACTTTGGTTTTCAGAAATTGCATTTTTTGCGCTTTCGAGATGGAATCATTTTTATGTATGGATTTAGTGAAAAGATCTTTGAATGATGTCCAATGAATATAATTTCCACTAAATGTTGAAATTTCCATAGTAGGCGTAGACTTCTCCCGATGTTTTTTAGCCCACATCTTGTCGTTGATTGATTTTTTGATCTCATTGTATCTTTGCTCACATGCATAATACCTTTTGTCGTTGGCGAGATCTTCACTGGGCAGTTCGCAGTCTATTTCCCAGTGTAATATGTCAACAGCAAGCCATCTAGTTTGTATGGTTCTCAGGGCATCTTCAAGCTCCCATTTTTCGGTAATCAGATCTAGATTTAACATATTGACTGCTCGTACAAAGGCTTTTATGTTTTCTTTGCTGCTTTCTGAACATTCCATCTAGTTTGCTGACATTACCTTTGTCTTTGTTGATTTTTGGATTAACAACGTCCTGTGGCTGTTGAGGCTGATGATCTCGCTGATTGCGCTGATGTTCTTGAGTTTGCTGTTGAGTCCCTGACGGTGTTCTCGCGGGGGTAGGTGAGTGCGGCGCTTGGTGAGGCTGCTGCTGTTGCTGCCAATCCATTTTAGGGGCGCCTAGGATTGATGGCTGTAGAAATGGTTTTGTTCTTGATGCACTGGATGTCTGAGTATCGCTTTACGCGCTTTTTGATAGAACGCTGCAGTTTTATCATATTGACCATCGGAAAATTAATCAAAGTTTTTATTTTCAGACGCGCTCAAGGCTTTATGATTATCTTGATATGCTTGCCAGAGTTGGTCTAGGGTATCCATCCGACATTTGAGATATGCAGCTGTCTTCTTATCCGGTAGATCGTTCTCAAATTTCGAGAATATCTGCTCCATTTCCGCAATAATCTGGTATTGATTAACAATTTGTTCCATCATGTTGATGGTAGCTGTATGATGTACTAGCTTTGAAGTTGACGCTAGGTAAATATGTTGCTAACTGTACTCAGGCGCTGTGAGTCCAGGCGCTGCTCGATGACTGGGGCTTCCAAATCACGGCTTGTATGATTGATTGATTAAAGATTTGGTTCGGTGATCAAGTGCTCTTTTTGTGCAGTTTCAGCCCATCTCAATCCTACTGGTGAGACCCGCTGGTGGGAGGCCGGCTAGACCGATGTGGCTAATTTATTTGACTGCAAATCAGAAAATTTCCAGCTAATTGGTGAAAAAAAAATTGGTCTTCTGTCCGTTTTTAAACTTGAATGCAATATGTGCAAACAACTTTGCCTTATAAAGTCCGAAAATACTAAGCACTTCCAGCACCATCGATCAGGACATTGACCTTTTTATAAGTTTTGATTAGCTTCAATTTGTTTATAACAACCTTTTACTGATTTTCAGAGTCAAAATGGATTTTGACCGGTTAATAAGCACTTATATAATAAATACCTAACCTTACTAAACATCTGTTTCAATATTCGAAAAGAAAAACTAATAATACAAATAAACCTTATTTTCCTACTGCTTTTTTTATACTGTGGCGTTCTTGCCCGCCGACAAAGGTCACCGGAGTTCAAAACCAAACAGCTCCCTCGTTGAGCGGAGGCAAGCCGCCTGGGTGCGAAAAATACCTAAATCTGCCCCAGAACGCGCGCTCCCATCTCGGCTCCCATTGACAAAAACTTACCTCATAAGGCTACCGATTAGGCTACAGTATGCTATAACGAAATATCATGTTTAGGACGTCATAACTTATATATAACCTTATATTGGTAGCCATCCGAAATCATGGCAGATTTTTATCCGACTTTAATATCTAATTTTGATTTTAAAAATTACATATAGCTATACCGTTTGAAGTATAGGTACCTTATGTATGAGGTAAGAGTTTGTCAATGAGAGCATATTATATTTTATTTTGTCATAACAAATTGTCGCTAATTATAAGTAATTCCTTTACACTAATTCCGATGACTATGACCACTATGACGTGACTGGCATTTCATTGTAGAGCAGAGCCACATGTAGAGCATGAACGTTACAGTCACGCAACTTATTTGACGGCGCCGAATGCAGCAAGTAGCCGTCTCAAAAAGTGAGGTTCTTTGTCGGCAATCTCAATATCTACCTATTAAGTACAGAGTTGAACAACTGACCAATGAAAAATTGCCTAGGTAGCGATAGCAAGCGTTCTTGCAATGTCTGTAAATACAGGGTCTATGATTTGAGATAGCAGTAAATCTTCTCACGGTCGACCCTTACAATGCTAACACGCACCCAGATTAAAATCCAACGAAAATAAAGATTTCTTCGGAGATAGAGTGTGTTGCTAAGTTGACATGAAAACTTTAGTAGTTAAGATAAAGATAAAAGATACTTTATTGCACAAAAAAAGACATAGGTATCTAAATTTGTTTTTTTTGTACATTCGGTGGCCTTATCGCCTATGTAGCTATATTTTCCAGGCAATAAAGAAACAGCAGAAAATAATACCTAGATGACCCGGGTGCAACACTAAAAAAATACAAATACTACGTCGTCTTGTTCTTCTGTCGTGTCACCTAGTCGATACCTAATCTATCAATCGTTTTTATATAACTACTATTAGATTTAATTCAACTAATTATAAACAAAAGTTTTCATACAGCTACCGAGACCGAACATGGTCTATGTTTCCTGACCATCATGGCCTGCAATGATAGACAATATCCTACTTCCTACTATCCTACTTCCTACTAATATTATAAAGGTGGATGTTTGTGTGTGTGTTTGTTACGGCATCACGCAAAAACGGCTGATTAGATTGACATGAAACTTTGCAGAAATATAAAAGGGTATTTGGAATAACACATATGATACTTTTTACCACGGAAAAATGTCTCATTCCCACGGGATCACGCATTTTCCAATATTTTTGAAATAGGTGGCGTGACTGAGCCGATTCGCGTTTTAAACGTTTTCGCCGAAAACTAACAGCGACATCTCTCGGCGAATAATGCTTTTTTCTCGCGGAATAGTAGGTTGCAGCGGGTGAAACCGCTGACGGGCAGCTAGTAATATTATAAAGGCGGATGTTTGTGTGTGTGTTTGTTACGACATCACGCTAAAACGGCTTATTAGATTGACATGAAATTTTACACAAATATTATTATTATTATTTTTATTTTGAAAACTTATTTTATCTCCTTTTGAAAGGGTTGGAAAAACCAGAGGCGCGGGCTTTTCAGCCAAGGGCCACTGATTTTAAATAATAGTTATTATTATTATTATTATTCTTGAGCAGGCAGGCAGTCGATGTTCGACTGATAATGCCTGTATCCAGTTATTTATAGTAAGTTTTCAATTGTTTTATTTTCATTTGTTTTTTATGTTCATCGAGTCTATTTTTGAATATGTTGATGTTTGGGGCTGAGACTACATCTTCTGGTAGCTTATTCCATTCATTGTCAACTCTATTTGCAAAGAAGTGTTTATGAGGAAGATTTTGTGAAGCACAAGTTTCTAGTTTTAGGTGATGGCCTCTTAGACGGGTGTTGATATCCTTCTTGAACATAGATTGGAAGTTTTGGATGTTGTAGTGCCCGTTTAAGATTTTATATGTTTCTATAAGATCTCCTCGGTCTCTTCGCTCTTTTAGAGTGCTTAGTTTCAATGTTTCTAGTCTTTCTTCATATGGTAGTCTCTTTAGTTGCCTTGGTATTTTGGTGAATCTGCGCTGTACTTTCTCCAACAGTTCAATGTCCTTGACAAAATAGGGACTCCAAACTTGAAAAGCATATTCCAGTAATGGTCTTATGTAGGTCTTATGTATGTTCAGCATCATGTCTGGAGTAAGAATTCCAAAGGCTTTTCTTATTAAATAGATGAAACTATTAGCTCTTTTTGTGATTGTGGTGATGTGATCCTCCCACTTCAGGTTGTCTTTAATTTTGACTCCCAGGTCAATTTGCTCTTTGACTGCTCGCAGTTCTACACCATTCAGCTTGTATGACAAGTGAGGATTTTTGTTGCCTATATGGAGTATGGTACACTTATCAGCATTTAGATTAATGAGCCATTCCTTTGACCAGTTTGCTATGGTATCCAGGTCTCTTTGTAGGCTGTCGTAGTCAGTGAGTGGGTTAGCAAAGATCTTTGTATCGTCAGCGAAAATGCTAACATTACATTTCAGGCAGTGAGGTAGGTCAAATGTATAGATAATATACAGAACTGGACCCAGTACTGAGCCTTGTGGCACGCCGCTGTCTATTTCACGTTCTTCTGACATAGTATCACCAATTCTGACTCTTAGTGTTCTATTGCGCAGGAAAGCCTCGATCCACTTTAGCAGTTTTCCTCGAATCCCTATGTGTTCCAACTTCTGCAGAAGCCTTGTAGTGGGGACTTTGCCAAAGGCCTTCTCATAGTCAAGATATATTACATCGACAGGCTCTCTCTTATTGAAACTATTGGTCCAAGATTCTAAACAAGATAATAAGTTTGACACTGTAGAGCGGTGAGGGCAGAAGCCGTGCTATAGAAGAGTATATAGCGCACGTTGAAAGCAATAGTGTAACTATCCGAAATTTGCATGATTTTGACTAAAAGCGCCATCGCTTTACGTTAATTTCAAAGAATATAATGCAAAAACACCTATTTTTCTAGCTATTTTACAAATGTCTCGGTAAAGTAGTGACGGTATGTATTTTTTACCATTTTGGCGTTTCGTTAAGTGTAATAGTGAAATATTTTGTATAGTGACGCGTATGCCAAACAACCTCGAGTATATGCTGAGAGGTAAAACGTCACATTTTGTATAATTACACTATTACATTTATTTTATCTTGACGACGCGATAGAGATTCTCTACAATAACGTCATTATCCATAAAGTGACAGTGTTACGTTTAAATTTTGTTCAGAAATGAAGTTAAGAGTTAAAGATAAAGCGTAATTTTGATTATAGTGTCTATGTTACTTCACAAATTTATACTAAACATTGGACACAAAGTGTCATTTTAGGCTTAGTGCCACTTTTCCTTTTATTATTTTATTAGAATTGGAACATGTATAACAAACTAAATAGAACTTTTACGTTTAGTGTCTTTTTGAAATATTCCAAAATTATGTTTAGCTTTCAAATTTATGTTATTTTGCGTTTAGTGACACTTTGTTTTATAAATTATTCAAAGTTTTGTGGAATATGTCTTAATGTAAGCCTGAAATTTTATGCATTAGGCCAGTGTTAATTGAGTAAATTGATCACAACGACTAGTTTTTTTAATCAATAGTGTATTTGTATCCATACAGTCCTACTTTCTTTAACACTTTTGAAGTAATGTATTCAACCAAATAAAACAAAATGGACATTTTGGTGATAATAACTTTACGTCTCATAAATTTTGGTTTGATTTACTATTAATTTAGTTCATAAAGTCTGATTTAGTTTAAAGCCGGTATTCCTTTAATACAAAGGAGATTTATTAATCTATTTAGAAATCAGTAAGTAATTTATTGTGTTTTTGAGGTGAATTGATGTGATATAGAAACCCCTAATGAATGGTTAACACTGACTTTAGAACTGTCTTCTCAGACGAGGGGTAATACGCTGAAGAAATATACTTAGCATTCAATCACATAATAGCCTAATTCGTTCGGTTAACTCTACTAATTATTCAACGTAGTAACGTTGTTTGCACAAATGTAATAAGAGTGCAAAGAAAATCCACAAGATTTTCTTTTTAAGCAGCTAAATTAGTAAAGAAGCTAAGATCATTAACTCCTGCCTGTACATACAAAGTCAGACGGCATTTATAATATTATGTACCGCGTAATTTCAAAGTCAACGTTAAAAATATACAGAGTTTTCTTAATTTGAAGAAGTATTCCATTTGTTGTCAATTAAGACATGACAGGTGCTATGACATGACTCCAGATCTTTATAATCTTATAAATGGAAATAAGAAATTGGAAAAATCATTAATCGACCGGGGCTCGAACCCAGGCCGCGTGACCCTACCTTACCTTGTTTTAATTGTTCGACGGCTTCACAACGTTCTTTTTGTCTGCCAATATAGGTTCCTGTCTGCCAACACTAGTGGCATAGTCCCCGTTTTCAATTAGTTAATTTAAGTAAATAGTAGGTACAGTAATGCCTATTCTTCTATTTTATTTATTAAGTATTTTTATTATTAATTTTCGTACACATGCTAGATACCTTATTATCTCTTATCTTAGGTACTGAATTAAACTAAATAATAAAGCGTACGTGGTTTTAAATATCAAAAAGTATGGTTATACCACTGCAAGCAGGTACCCGGTACAGTTATATTGGTAACAAAAATATGAATAGAATTAACGAGTTACTGTCATTGCAAGTTCTTTTCTGTTTGCATCATTCAGATGAGATTGTCTACAGGAAAGATTCTAAGTCAGTAGACGGAAAATATATTCTGTATTGCTTGAAGACAATTGTTTCAAGAAACTCTGATAAGGTTCATCAGCTGGTTCGTTTCTCAGCCAGAGTCTCTCTCGAAAAGAAGAAGAAGTTTTATGAGTTAGCTGTATTAGTAATAATCGTTAATCTTATCTGTGTTCCGTTAATAGAAGAGTTAAGTAATATTGATAGGTTAGGGTATTTTAGTCCGTAAGTGGTGCAATTCTTAATTTTTTAATTTTACACTATACTTTTAATGATACATAAAAAACCCAACAAGATACATTGATATACAAAGGGCGAACTGCAATACTTTTAATGAATACAAAATTATACTTCTATAGAATTATAAAATAATAACATATGGTTTTTAAACGTAAGGACCATAAGTTATATGCCGTACGATGCCGGCCTAGAATAGCATCGCCCCAATTCTCCATATAATGGGCAGCAGCGTTCCCTGTAAATGCAACATCTTTTACTGCGCTGGCCAATCCGCCTGCCAAGCGTCGTGAGTATGGCAATACCCCCCGCTAGGTGGAGGCCAATGTCCAGCAGTGGACTGTTGTGGCTGTTATAGTTATGGTTAAACGTAAGCACATTGTGTAACGAGCACTAGTGTCCAATATAATCAAGCTATCAAAAAACTTAACCTCTGGACCAGATACACCCTTTTTTCGCCTCTGACAGCACCTAATATGATGGGAAATGGGGTGATGCTATTAAAAGCTCGCATCACGTGACATATTATTTGCTTTTTTATTAAATTTAGCTAGGTTTACCTTTCTGCATTAATTAATCTTGTTTCACTATACTTATGTCACTAAACGAAAATTATACTCAGTTTGAGTGCAATACTGTCACTATACAAAAAAATACAAGAAAAATATAAATAAATAATTTAATTATAAATATATCAGTTCGATATTTATACAGCTTAAAAAGAACTAAAAATCTTATATTTATCAAAAACACCGAAGTCTGTAAGTTTTTAAGTCATGTAATAATGACAGTTGAAATTTTTCAAAATTTGATTCGTCCATTTCTCAAAACAAGGTTTTTTGGATAGTGACGGTAATGGTTTCAACGTGCGATAGAATATGAGTGGTTTTCTGAAGTGAAAATTTTACGTGTCCTGGCTGAAAACGTGGTGATGCTTTGCAGTTACGACTGCGATTTTTTTTCTCAAGATAAGAGACATATGTATTTACATCTAGCCACATAAATAATGTTTGTAAAGTTATTAGTATTTAATAGAATAATCAATACGTACCTCATTCTCAATTTCGGTGGCCTGTCCCCAATCCCTTTTTTACAACATTTTCATCTCTCAGATAAATCATGTCCAAATTACGTAACAAAAGGTCTTCTGAATGTGTTATGTACTAGTTACCCTACGTATTAATACATAAATATGAATTTTTGGACGCATAGTAAATGAGTTGTATGAAATCTAGTTTTGTCCCAGCAAAAATACCAATTTCCGTGGCCGTTTTGTTTCACCGTTTTTTTTCCACACCGTCAATATTATGTAGATTATAAAACCCCTCCTCGTAACCTATGAAATATGCTGTTTCTGGCAGTGTAAATTGTTTTTCTTTATATTGCTACATTTTCCCGTCAAAAATAAAAATATATGATTTCCGCGCACTCGGAACAAAAATGTGCAATTTCGGTGATAAAGATTTAAATCTATTCACATGAATGAAAAATTCTAATTTAATGCATGCAAATGAGCCTCTGGTTTACTATAAAATAACTACCAAAAAACTGAAATAACCTTTATAATGAACTTTATTTTTTAAAAAAACCTTGTGTTTCCAATTTCGCTGGCCTAATTTCGGTGCTTTTCGATGGCTTTTGTTGGTGCTTCTAAGGCACCGAAATTGTATCTATTATTTCAATTTGGATTTAAATGAGTTTTTAAGGAATAATAGCCATTTTGGCTTCAAGTCGGTCAGCAAACTCAGCCATGCTTTCCTACTGATCAGCTAGATAGGAATACTGCTGCCCCATGCTCGCCTTTGTAAAGGACAGCGGTTAAGTTTCTGCTCGCAGCACTATAAATAAGCACACGCCAATGTCCAGGCCTGAGGCAACCTCTGCTCCTAGCGCTGCAAATGCATGCCTGTAAGTTAGCTGGCTAGTTCTTTGTTGACTGCGCTGCTAGCAAGTCGCTGGCAGATTTGAGCTTTGCTTTTAATTCTGCAAGCAAACGCCGCGCAGGTCCACCTGACTGGGTTTGTGACTGCACATACTCGAAGCGCTGTAAAAAAAACTAGCCAGGCCCGCCTGATCTCTGGGTAGGCCTGTAGCCGCCTCTGCTGGTAGTGCTGTAAGTAATCAAACTCTGTCAACTTCCACTTACCTACCTGCGTGATTTGTGGCCGACTTTACTTCCAGCCCATTTAGTAAACAACGGCTTCTCTTACCAACCAGCCAGAGCAATAGTCGCTTTCGTAAGCAGCGCTGTGTTCAAAAGCCACCAAGGCTCGTCTGCCAGTTGGGCTGCGGCTACCTTACTTGCAGACTACAATCTTGCTAGATTGTGATTACTTCTGGTTGCAGCACTGCAAAAATCGCCGTTCACGCTCACTTCCCAGCTGGCTAGGTCTATGTCGAAGTGCTGCAAGCAAACTGTCACACCCGCCTTTCTGCCGGGAATTTCTTCTTGCAGCCCTAAATGCAAACACTGATTACGACCACTCATTGTCATCCTTGGTCTCCAGTCACCTTTTCTTTCAGCGCAGCGTAGCAAGCAAAATCAGGTAGGAACTACTTTTTGAACACAGCTTGGACTGAGGTCGCATTCCTTGCAGCGCCTCAAGGCAACGCCTTTAACGATCACTTTTAACCAGCCGGCTATGTCTCTGTTTGCAGTGCTGCTAGCCAAGGCTTTCACCCTTGCCTTCGGAACGGCTAGATCTCTGCTTTTGGCGCTGCAAGCTAACACCAGTTAGTCCTACTTACCTACAAGCTAGGTCTGAAATCACCTTTGCTTGCAGTACTGCAAACCCCGAACGGACCATACTCGTATATGGACCGGAACCGGACCAAACACTGATACCGCAGAAAAACTGTGTAAGCCGTTTTGTGGGACTATGTACATAGATGTTACGTGAACTTGAGCTTAATTTAATAAATAAATATAAAATAAAACAAAACACCCCCACGATTTAGCATCTACTAGCGTCACTACCAGCAATCAGCATGCATCAATGTAAACGAAACCGAGCCTCACCAGACTCGCCTGCCTAACAGCTAAGTTTGAGCCCTCATACTTGCATCACTCATCAGTATTACTACTATAACAGCCACAATAAAGTCCACTGCTGAGCATGGGCTTCCCCCTAGTAGGGGGGTATTTGCCATACTCACCACGCTTGGTAGGCGGGTTGGTGAGCGCGATGCAAGATGTTGCAATGCGATTGCGAAATTTATTCCTTAGTCACCTCTAACGACACCCTCGGGAAAGATATGAGGTGATGACATTAGAAGCCAGCATCAAACGACTACGGCATCATCAGTATATTATAAAGGCAATTCCTGCTTGGATTAAACGTCTATTGTCAAGAGCTTTAGCCAGTTCTCTGCATCAGGAGTGTAATTTGTATTTATACAACCGGAAAACCGCAGAGGAACATTCATTCATAACGTGGCAAAGGTTTGTGGCGTGGCTAAGGTTTGGTCAGTACTTGTGTCACTACAACACAAGCACGCAGCGCAGTACGCAGCGCTATAAACAACCGATCGGACTCTTCTGCCCTCCAGCTAGGTTTAAGGCCACCCTAATTGCTTCACCATAAGTAAACTTCGGTCAGACCTGGCTTTCTCACTTGCACTGTCTACGCTCACATCTCGGACAGCAAGTTTGCGTTTGCCTCTGCTGATCTGCTTGCAGTGCTACGAAAAAAGGCCGTATCTGATCACCTGCCGACTGGCTAGGTCTGTGATTGAAGCGTTCCAAGGAAACGCTGGTCAGCCTCGCCTTCCCGCCTAGTACGTAGGTCTGCGACTGCGACCACACTTCTGCTGCTGCAAGTAAACGCCGGTCAGGTCCACCTGTCCGCCAGCTTGGTCTACAAGCATCGCGCTTGCACTCCACTGCTGCCAGATTTCTAAATCTCTGCTTGCAGCGCTGCAAGAAAACGCCGTTCACGCACGCCTGGTTCTGAGGCTGTCTTTGGTCACCGCGCTGCAAGCAAACGCTGATCAGGGCCACTAGCCTACTGGCTGGGTTTCTGGCCGTCTGCTTGCTGTGGTTGTAGTTGTGGCAAGCTAACCTAAACCAGTTTTGCCTTCTGTGCTTGTTTCTGCTTGCAATCCTGCAAGCAAACACAAGCCAGGATAGGCTCCTCGCCTGCTAGATCTATGGCAGTCTCTTCTTGCAATTTCGGTGCCATAAATGCAATTTCGGTGGCTCAAAATAAATTTCGGTGTCATGGCAATTTCGGTGGGCGAAATATCTCATTAAATACTAAAGTTATAGATTTTTCCTTAAAAATATGGATTAAGGAAGTGAATATTTCAGTCGACATAAAAAAATTATAACATAAAACCCAAAAATGAAAAAATCCACCGAAATTAGGAAAAAAATGCACTTGTTGAAAATGCCTCATATAGAAGAGTAGAAGCCGAAATATAGAAGAGTATATAGAATAACACATAGGCTATTTTTTACTACGGGAAAACTTCTTATTCCTACGGGATCACGCATATTCCAATATTTTTGCAAAGGTGGCGTGACTGAGCCGATTCGCGTTTTAAATGTTTTCGCCGAAAACTAACAGCGATATCTCTTGGCGAGTAATGCTTTCTTCCCGCGGAATAATAGGTTGCAGCCGGTGAAACCGCTGACGGACAGCTAGTGCAAAATAAAACAAACAAATTGTCTTCATTGGCTGTTTTTGATTGTGTCATACCTAACTTTCTTTTTTCTTTGTTCGATCAATTGTGTCATACCTAACTTTCTTTTTTCTTTGTTCGATCAATGTTTTTGGGAAAAGTTATATCTTATCTTATCACCGCCTACCCTGACCTATACAGGCAATATTTGTGTTACAAATTATTAATTTATTATAATACCAAACTGATATGAGATTGATCTACAATGCCTGCTAATCAGTAGTTTTCAGTAACATTAAAACCGCGAAATAATAGCCTATTAGTCAACTGACGACCAAACGTTAATTTCGATCCAATTTATATTAATGTGTTTATTAGCTTATTTCAAAATAAAGAAGAGTTTACATTAGTATGTATATTAAAATAAGTTTTACCTATTATGTGTGCCAGCCAGCAATAGTGAAGTTTTTCCGGACAAACAAAAGACTGTTATGTAACGTTTTTTCTTTTTGTCATTTTCGATACAACGTTGGGAACTTAAGACCGCATGCTGGCATTTTTATACTCTGTATTCAGTTTCGCGTAGTCATGAGGTTTTTTCAGAATTTGGTAAGTAGGTATACAATGTGCACTGTCCCTAACTATTCCCTGTTAATACTGGTATAAATACGCGTAGTTTGCCTGCGAGGTGCAGTGGTCTTTTTTCAGTCAGCATGATGCTGGCTTTGTCTTCTTTACTGCTCCTTGCGGTGGCCGGCCTCAGCGAAGGCAAAACATTATCAGGTACGTTTCTTTTATTTTTTTGCTCTGTACATCTTGCTTAGCACTTCAAAAAAAGTCTTTTTGTTAGTGGGACATTGCGTCATCCAACGACCCAATGATCCCTGGTGTCAGAGTTTACAATAAACGACTGATTTTGAATTTAGAAAAATATTCGACGGAAATACCTGCCGAATCGTCTTGTTTTTTCGGCGATGGCTTGTTTGGCAAGCTAGTTAAAAACAAGCAACTGACTAGTAGGTATCGAAAAATGTAGAGAGGGGGGTAGTAGGGTATCATCATCATTGGCCTCATACGTCTGTGCCAAACGATTTATTCAGTGCCTGAGGAAAAAAAATCATGGCTGTATAAGCCGATACGGGGTAGTAGGGTACCCTTCTTCCTCATGGCCAAACTATGGGTACACAACTACGGACAGTGATTCAGCACGGCGTCCCTAACGCCCTCTAAACTGACGAAAAAACACGGAAAAGGATCTAAAAGGATTAGAAAATTGAATTATGGCCATTTGGTCGACAAAGTCTTAGTTTATGTTCCTTGTTGCAGCCCCCGAAATACAATGGCCCGAAGAATACCACTTCAGGGGCGAAGAGATTGAGTTGACCACCGGTATCATCAAACCCTTTGAAATATGGTAAGTTGATTGTCCCGATGGCGTAGTGGATAGTACGTCTGCCTTCTACGCCGAGGGTCGTGGGTTCGATTCCCACCAGACACGAATATTTTGTAAAGTCAATTTTCATATATTTGTGTTTAGTCTGGGTGTTTTCTATTATGTGATATGTATTTATTTACAAAAAAATATATATATCTGTTGGCTAGTTCCTATAGTACAAGCTTTGCTTAGTTTGGGGCTAGATGGCGCTGTGTGTCTCGTCCAGGGATATTTATTTATTTATTTTAGTTAGGTAGACTTTATTGTTCATATCGTTCGAGTCGATGCATGACTCGTTAAACGAAGACTTTTTTGTTGCCAAACCTCTTAGCCAACTCCTAGTAACGCGGATTTTCCTTCCTGTTCCGTAGGCCCATCGTTAGTAGACGCTCGAATGCCTGCCAAACATCAAAAACCTCCCAAATATATAAAGTACTCTATGAACATCAAGGCAAAGAAACAAAATTATGATTTTTTTCTGTCGCGTTCCGACTGTTTCTATTATTGTGTTCTCTTTGTGTTTAATTATTAAAAGTGATTGAAAGGACAGGCAAGTCTGTGATCCTGCTGTAGATGTGATACTATTCAGCTACGCCACCACGATTCACCTCAGTTTTTTCTTTAACCATAGCAATGTTTCTGGCATTTTTCCTGTTCCAACTGCCCTTTGCTCCTTTTTTATCGTGGGCCCCGCACTCAATGTACTGACTGATTAAATATACCAAATACGTACATGATTAATAATATAAATATGTTGGAGGTTTTGGGGCCCCAATGCAATTAAATTCATTAATGATCTGTCAGCGCGTCCGGCAACCCTAGAGTAGAGCTGCCAGCTTTTTTTATTTTATTATTACTGCTGGACTCTACATTAATCGGTCCCGGGCTTCGCATCGACCTATTCTGGTGGTATGATAGCGCGTTCTGCCAGCGCTGGACTCGGTACCGCTAATAACGAGGTGCGAGGCTCACTATGGGTGGTTGTTCAAACAACCAGCCCAATCTGGGCTTACGAGTAAGAACGAATCGGACTATGTCTACCGGGTATATGCCGGTAGTTGCCATGAGGACCTTCCCCGCCGGCGGGGACGACGGTTGCTTGAAGAGCTTGTGGAGTGTGATCTACTCGCGTTGGCTGCAGCGGCTGCTAATGTGATGGAATCGTCATCATCAGAAAGGACGTGTCGTCATCATCAGAAAGGACGTGAAATGCTGCCAGCGTGCTGGGCATCGTGCCTCTTGGGGACGCGCTGGAGGACGTTTTTTATCTTTGACGGAGGATATTTTTCTATTTAGTTTCTTTAAGTTTTATCTTGTATCAATGGTTTTCTTGTATGGTATAATATGTATAATGTACTGATTATTATTCCAAACCAGGTACAGCACAGAAGTAAACAAATCCCGCATCGACCTATTCGGTGGTACTATCAGCAGATACTTCTACGGACCGTACAACGAGGGCCACTATGGAAAAATCTATATGGTAAGCCTAATTTCCGTTATAAAGAACACTTGTCGATTTGCACCTTTCACAGTGAAGCTGTTGATAACTTTGTTAATGATGATAGCGACGATGATGATGACGAAGATGGTGATGATGATGATTCTGTGCTTACTTGCACAGATCCACCCTGAAGTGTCGCAGGATGACACCCAAACGGAGGTCAAGTGCGAGGTGATTCCGACCTGGAGAGATCAGAGGGACTTTCTGCCTGACCTCTATGAGTTTGAATTTGCAGGTATGCACACGAAATATCATTTTTAAAGGCAAAGTACCGAAGCTGACCCTAACCATCTCTCCCTATCCTACATGAAACAAAACCGTACAATATGACGTACTCGTAACTAGCTCCAAGACGTTTAAAAAGGCACTGGCAAACTTCTATAGTAGAATGACAATGTGCTGAATCTTCTAGGACCACACGGCAATTCCTTACATTTCATATTTTTCGGCAGGTTACGAACCGTACGAAGACAAAACTGTACAGATTTGGAAGAAGACTGAAGAATTTGAAGGTCTGATGAAATATGAAGAAGAGCTTATTGTGGAGGAGCTGAAGAACGATATTTCTGTACCTCTTCAGTAAGTTATAGCAAGTTTGTGACACTATCAAATCACATATCTAACATAAAAAAAAAAACAATAGTAAAATGTGTTCTGGCGATGGGCAGGACATTTGGCGAGATAGAGTGATGATAAATGGACAAAAACGGTCACACAGTGATGGCTAAGAAATGGTCGATATGCTGAAAAGACCACGCGCTTGATGGTCCGACAATATCGTCAACATAGGATCTCACTAAAAAAGCCTGACACAGACCATGAAGATCAAGCACTGTAAATAAGAGGCCTGTACCCGCAGTGTGTTTATATAATATGAACTTAAGATGATGATCATGATTCATGATGATGATGGTTGTCAAATTATACATAAACAGGTTTTTATTCCAGCCACTACAGAAAAACATGGGACCTCGAGGACGGATCCCTGAAGGAAGACACCGCTGTGAATTACTTCTTTTTCAACGAAGAAATCAACAAACAGGATTTGGATGCCGACGCACACCGTACGTATAATCAGTAATCACAGATTTTTTACTTTCCATACGGTATTCACTAATTGGTAGGTACTACAATGACTTAGTGACATAGACTTGGTGCATAAAAGACTTGGACGTAGACACAGGCGTAGACTTAGCTATACAGGATATAAAAAAATCAACGGCATATATTTTAAGGGGTGAATCAGCGCATAAAACTGAACAACTTTCCTTAAGGAACGTAGTACAAAACATGAAAAAAATTGGACCTCCCATACAAATTGATTCGGCCAGCTGGTACATTTCGTATGGGAGGGAAAGTTGTTCAGTTTAATGGGCTGGTTCACCCCTTAAAATATTTGCAGTTGTTTTTTTTTTACCTTATAGACGTAGAAGTAGGCGTACCTACATGTACAAAAACACAAAGACGTAGACATTTTTATTATAAGCACTTTCTGTACAGGAATATTTTGTCATATATGTTAGTTAGAATAGATCAGAACTTTGTTCGGAATGACGGGAGCAAACCTGCGTATTGTAAATTCAGTAGTTTTGACCGAAAAACTTACCATTTTAAAATATATTTATGTTTATTTAGATGCCGACTGCGAGGAATGGAGGAGATTCACGGACGAATTCTACGAAGCCATCAAATACCTGCATCCATCTATCGAGAGCGATGTCGATGTAGCTTTCCACAGGTAATTTAAGATCTGGAACTTTCTCCAACTGTACATTCTTAGTTTTTAACTCAAGATATTGATATTGTTTAGCAACTCAATGAAAGGTTTCGTAAATATTGCAATAAGAGTTTTTCGTCAAACAATGATGGATGACTATGTGGTCATGCTAGGTTTACATGTTGTTCTTGCGATTTGCGATACTTGTGTGAATAGTTGCATGACTAATGGATTGATTATTAACACTAATGATCTGATTATCATCAGGTTCAAGAAGCACCACAACAGAGCCTACGAAGAAGAAGATGATGAGCATCAAAAGAGAAAAGAGATTTTCAAAAGGAACTGGCGGTGAGATTTTCTAACCAATATCATAATACTTACATCTACTCACACTTGCAGCTTTGAAATCGTCATTCACTTAGTATAGTAAATAGACAAAACCAACTAACCAATCATTTTGTTAAATATCTCTATAACAATTCACCTCCGAAGCATACGTCCTGTTGTTAAAATTATGTTATTATTCTCCATGATTGAAGTAGCATAGCACGGATCATTTCTCATCCCTTCTTCTTACCTTAGCTACGTTTTACGGCTCATTATGAGCAGAAATAGATAAAAATATTTTTGATTTGGCACCGTGCATTGTTACGACCAACAAAAACGTAAACTTATTTTTCCTCAAGATAATTTTATCTTCATCATGTGTTTCAGCATGATCGAGAAGCATAACGCGAAGAAGCTCGGCTACACCCTCGGCTTGAACCAGTTCGCTGACAAGACCATGAAAGAGCTGGCCTACCTGAGCGGCACTGGAATCCCAAAAGATCCCATTCGAGGAACACACGACTTCCCGCATACTGAGTCCGAAGTTGACGACATTATGACGGATCTGCCTAAGGACTTTGATTTGAGGATGGAAGGCGTTATTACTCCTGTCAGAAGTAAGTTGCCTATCGTCATTAATACAAGTAGGTACTGAACGACTCACTTTCCCGAAAACGCTTAGTTCAACAGCATACAACACACCTACAATAGCATTCCCAAAGAGGGTTGAAGTCAGGCAGGCAACAGGTCATAAAACATAGCCAAATCCTTTTTCTTCATAATTTTGTGTTCTAGCAAGTGATGTTGCGCCAAACTCAACCCAAGAACTTGTTTTTTCTTTAGACCAAGCCAGCTGCGGATCCTGCTGGGCGTTCGCGACGGCAGCTACAGTGGAAGGAGCACTCGCTCGCTCTAACGGAGGACATCTGATAGACCTGAGCGAGCAGTCCCTGGTGGACTGTGCCTGGGCGTAAGTAACCATCAACAACAATACAGAACAAAACAGTCTACTACTGGACATGGGTTGTGGATACAACTGGGCTTTCCACAGGCTCGCTCTAACGGAGGACATCTGATAGACCTGAGCAAACAGCCGCTGGTGGACTGTGCATGGGCGTAAGTAATCATTGACAACAAAAGCCAGAACAAGTCTATTACTAGACATGGGTTGTGGATACTGCTGGGCTTTCTAATCGATTGCTCTAACGGAGGACATCTGATAGAACTCAACATCTGTTGAAAAAATCTGTTAAATTGCTAAAAGACGTAAAATAAAACAAAGACGTTTCAAAAAGTATTTCAGCAAATGCCCCGACCCCGTATATTATACTTATGTGGATCAAAGAAGATTTTTTGTTTGATTGATATCTGTAGTGCAAAAATCTGAAAATACTGCATAGTAGTGTAGGAATAGATGATGACTGATGTTGAATCTGTTGTTTACAGATACAAAAGTCACGGATGTGGTGGTACCGAAGAGATCAATGCTCCTTACGAATTCCTGATGAAGCATGGTCTCCCCACAGTTGAGGAATACGGACCCTATCTTGGAGAGGTAAATCTTCTGCTAATACGATCTTTGACCAATGTCCTTTTGGGAAAAATTTAATAGACTACGATAAACTTCCTGAGGGATCCTCATGCCGAGTGATGCACAAAGGCCAGCTCACAGAAGCCATAAAAGTCACTGCCGGAGTAAAACAGGGCTGCTTGCTGTCACCGCTGCTTTTCTTAATAGTTCTGGATGACGTGATGTGTCGAGTAACAAATAATGAAGGGAGGGGACTACCCTGGTTGCGTGGTAAGACCCCAAGTAAGACCCTCGAAGACAGACTTCGCGGACGATCTTTGTTTGCTCGCCACATATCGTGAACATCTTCAGTCCAAGACTAACGACCTCGCTAATGCTGCGGGATGTGATCGTTGACCTCATCGATGCGACGCGCATCTCACGTGTGTAGACGGCGTCTCTTCTGTTTTATACATTTTATATGGAAACGGTTTCAAGCATCGTGATATAGCACGTCTCACGTTTTCATCTCATGTCTTATGTCTCTCTTGTGGAGTTAACACCGAAGTTTACTAATTTTATTTATTTTTCCTTCAGGACGGATACTGCAGAATCGTCAACATGACCGAAGTGTACCACATCAAGGGCTTCGTCGGCGTCACCAAGAACAGCGCCAACTCCCTCAAAGTGGCAGTCTACAAGTACGGGCCGGTCACCATCGGTATCTGGGTCTCTGACCGCATGGCCTTCTACAGGAGCGGCGTCTTTTACGACGATGAATGGTTTGTTTGTTTCATCACTCACTTCTCAATGATATCCAGCTGGTGCAAAGGGCCCAAACAAGATTCTTCAATATTTCTCTATCTTGCACTATGATTTCATCACTAATTAATTATATTCAAAATAATGTCTCATTCATTTGCAACTTTCGTGATTCTAAACTTCTAAACAATATAAGATTTTTTTCGGAGATTTTTGTACTTCAGTTAGGCTTTCGGTACTGTCAAAATTTTATTGTTTTATTATTATACCTACTTACTTTTGACAGAATAGCTAAATATTTTTTCGGGCCGCTTTAATTTCACCCCTTATATGTGTTTCTGTTGTGACTTATCTTTAAAACACTTCCTATGTTAGGTATAGGTATTTTGGAAAATTTGCAAAATTTTCTGAAAATTTATCTTTTTTAAAAGCTTTTATTTAACTTGCAGTGTATGTATGTATGTAAGTAAAAATGTTTGTTCGGGTCAAATCTTGCAACTCAATTTTGAAGCAGATGTCCTCAACCGATTGAGCTGAAATTTTGTATACACGTATAGTTCGGATGACAATGCATGGCTAGTTATATGACGTCATTCTAAATCTATCATGGCGGAATATCCAAGATGGCCGACAAATAATTTTTGTCGCACTCCTACAATATGGGTGTCAAATGAAAGGTCTTGCTGAGTACAATTCAGAAAATAATATGGCGGACATCTAAATATGGCCTTATAAGATAATTTACAATATGAGTGTCTGATGAAAGGTATTGCTGAGAATTACATATTCGAATTATAAGTTGACATCACTCTTAATTAACTATGGTGGACTTCTTAAGATGGCAGAATATAATTTTTATGCTTTTTTACAATATGGATATCAAATGAATGGAATTTTTCAGAATAACTCGAAAAATAAAGTGACGTTTACGTCACTCATAATCATAACAAAACCTGATATGGCGGACTAAAGGTTAGATGGCGTATTAAGTTTATTATGTTTTCTTACTAATGCATTAAACTTTGCATCTAAAGATACATCGCTCGGAAAATTAATTACATTCAATGTCGCTCGATAGTTCAAGATACTATAAGATGCAAATAATGTGCACGTTTCGCATACGGGCCCGGTGTGTGGCGCCTCTTGTCGTCACTGGTAATGATGGTTCGTACAAATTTTATAGCAAGCGATATTTTATATGATGATAGAGATACTTTATTTATGTAGAGATAAAATATTATAGTATCTTTACCGTATGTGACGCCCTTTTGATTTGTAGTGATTGATTGAGTCAGATTACGGTCAAGCTCAGCTACAATTAGACACCTTATCCGGTACGGGTTGTACGACATAAGAACGACTAAGTCCAAGTAGTGTGTAACTATAGCTGAGCTTTACCGTACTATGACATTTACCATAGGACATTTACACATACATTTTAAAATCCGAACTTCATAATGTTTCGAATTCATTTCGAACTCCAATCAACTTCAAATTGTCTCGAATTTTATAAATGCGTTCTTTATTTAAAATATCTAATTTAGTAGTAAGCCGTACAAAATCGCTGAATTTTACCTAAGAATTTGCAAATTTTCTTAAATATTTCGAATGCTCTAAAAGGCTCATTGGTATCGTATTAAAATAATATTTACTTACGAGTTTAACTGAAAGTTGTGCTTTTTAGCAAAACTTTAGTAAAGGTAGTTACTTAATAAGCTTTACTGCTTAGTACCGTCGTACTTAAACCAATATGGGTAAAAAAGAAACATCGACACAAAAGAAGAGACGACTAGAGAAGGAGAAATTAAAACGGCAAGAAAAACTGTCCGCCGAAAACGATGACGCGAAACGCCAACGACTTAGCCAAAGGCGTGATCAGTATAATAACAAAACAGGCGCTCAACAACAGTTGCAACTTAATAAAGCTAAGGAACGCATGCAACAGTTAAGAGCAACGGAATCACCAGAACAACACAATGCAAGAGTTGCCAAAATTCGCCAGCACGTGTCTGAATTACGAGAAACCGAATCAGATGAACAACGCGAGGTTAGATTAAGCGCTTCACGAGACTACGGTTCTCAAGTGAGAGCAGGTGAAACCCCTGAACAACGAGAGGTTCGTTTAAGCGCTATACGGGAGTGTAATTCTCAAGCGAGAGCAGACAAAACCCCTGAACAACGAGAGGAACGTTTAAGCGTTATACGGGAGTGTAATTCTCAAGCGAGAGCAGACGAAACGCCTGAACATCGAGAAGTTCGCTTAAGCGCCTCACGAGAGCATAATTCTCAAGTAAGGGCAGGCGAAACCCCTGTACAACGAGAGGTTCGCTTAAGCGCTTTACGAAAGCATAATGCTCAAGTGCGAACAGCAGAAAGGTCGCAAGTAGACACTTTTAACAAAACCATTAATACTTTTTGTGACAAAATATGCGAGATTTGCACTAAAATGTGTTATCCGAATCAAGTCACAAATCACAAAATAAATTTAAGTCCTGCTTCGTACCTACCTGCAGAATTGACAAGTAAAGAATCCCTATCACTATGCCATCGCTGCAAGAAACACCTTACAAGCAAAAAAACTACAGCTCCAGCTAAAGCTTACTGGAATAATTTAGATGCTGGTGAAATTCCTGATGTAATAAAACAATTGACACAACCTGAGCAACGCTTATTATCAAGGATTATACCATTTGTAAAGATTGTTAAATATGACGGTCTATTTGGGCAATACGGGTTTAAAGGGCAAGCGGTACTATTCGCACAAGATATATTTGAATTCACTGAAAACTGCCCAATGTTTTACCTAGATCTACTGACAGTATAGGTATGGTAGTCATTACAGAACATCTAGAAAATTTAAATATATCGCGAGAGTATAATATATCACGTCCACGTGTATATGAGGCATTGAAATGGCTCATAAATAACAATCCCCTCTATCATGACGTAATAATAAATAACAATGCACAAATATTGCAAGATGACCTTATTCGAGTATCTCAAGCTATCAATGATGAATATGCTCAAAATAATCGACAACAAAATCATCAGCCACAAAAGTCCACATCTGGGCTCCCTCAAGATAGGAATCAAACATTAGTAGAGCCTACTACAGCATCAGCTACTGTCAGAGAAGCAACCAACCCTGATGATGCTTATACACTCATCAATAACTCCATGCGCATTCTACGAGCGTCTTGGCATCAAGGGAATTATCAAGTTTTTAATACAAGCCATGCAGGCAGGCAATGCTGTGCTATGGTGTTGGCAAACATTACAAGAGCTGCAATATTATCACCACATTTATGGACTAACAACACACTTAATATGAATATGCTCGAGGGGGACGCAATATATGCACAAATAAGACAAAAATCAATTGATAATCCACTCGTACCTCCTATTGATGAAACAGGCTATTTAGAAGTTCGTCACTTCGGTGTCATAAGGGACAGTTATATGATGTATAATTGCTCCTTTAGGATGGAATACGACGAGGAAACAGATCTAGTTGGATGTTTGCGAGATTCAGTGAATGATCCAGATTTCGGGATGACATTAAAAAACGCTCTAGCGACAATGTTCACAAACCACAAAGCCGGTGTTCTGATTGCCACATCAAAATCGCTAGGAGTCATGAAGTATAACAATAAGTACTACTTTACTGACTCCCACGCATGTGGCCCTAAAGGTGCAAGCGCCTTTGATGCAAATGGCAAAGCTTGTGTTATTGAATGTGGTTCTCTTGATGATCTTGTCCGAGTTTGCAAACGCGCTACTGGATCAGACTACGAACAATACACCCTCAACCACGTAGACATTCATACGACAGATTTAGCAGGCAGTGCAAATATTATTGCAGAACACAATACATCACCAATCAACACTAATCAAACTTCACAGCAAGATCAAAGAATATTAATATCACCAACATACACACCAACAAGATCTCAATCTGAAAATGAAACAAACATGATTTGTGAAACTGAAACGATTCCCCCAGATTTCAGCAATGCCTTCCTTCCACAGCACACGACCTACAGAAGCACAAATATTTACTTCACAGCAACATCGAAGGGTACTCATATCACCAACATACACACCAACAATAACACAATCTGAAAATGAAAAAAACACAAACAGCCAAATAGAAACGATTCCTGTACAGACTTCAGTAATGGCTCCTATCGATAACACACAACCTACAGAAGTACAAATATTAGATGTTTCAAATAATGTCAACAAAATTACGAGAAAAACAACAGATAATATTGTTAATGTGGCTCATGAAAAAAAAGCCGAGGAATTTGCGTGGTTCTTTCTGCTTCCTTATGGGGTAAATGGACTTAACGAACCAAGAAATATCAAAATTTCACCACTTGATTATTTCCAATACAGAATTTTAGGAAACGATACTAGGTTTCAACGAAATGATTATTTGTTTTACGCATTATCAATGTTTGAGTACCATCGTGTAAAATCAACAATTTCTGCTTGCTGTAAAAAAGTCGAAGGTCAAGATGGAAAAGTTGAAGATGTTCATCTTTACCTTAAAAACCTTAGAGGCTCAGCGGCATATTGGCGAACTGCATTAAATGAACTGTTGGCACAAATACGATGTCTAGGGCCACCAACTTACTTTTTAACCTTTAGCTGTAATGATATTAACTGGTTAGATATGCGTAAAGCTCTCCTTATTGCTGACGGTCGAGCATTGGAAAATCCGCAAAATTTGGACAGGATAGCTACACAACAGTTAATTGAAAAGTATCCTGTTATAGTAAGTAGACATTTTATGTATCGTTTCAATGCCCTTATGAAATTTATGTTAAATAACAATCAAGTTTTAAATGGCCGTATAAAGGATTACTGGTGGAGGATCGAATTCCAGAATCGCGGAAGTCCTCATGTACACATGATAATTTGGGTAGAAGATCACGCATCCTTTGATACGGATGAGGGGTTGCATCAGCTCGATCAAGTATGCAAGTGTGACCTGCCGCCTGAAACATCTGAATTGCACGATCTGGTTATACAAAATCAGTTATATAAACATACACATACCTGTTTTAAAAACAATGTTGAACCACCAACATGTAGGTTTGGTTTTCCGAGAAAAGAATGCGCTGAAACTCGTCTCGTTTCTCATTCATCAGATGAATTTATTCGTAATGGCGGCAGAATCTGCATATTAAAGCGAGGGCTAGAGAGTGCATGGGTGAACAATTATAACGAAACTCTTTTGAGAATTTGGAATGCGAATATGGACATCCAGCCATGCGGAACCAATGAGGCCATTGCATTTTATATAGCGAAATATGTTTCTAAATCTGAACCCACTCAGCTGGATAGCAGTGTTGCTCAAGCAATTCGGGAAATACAACGTGAACAAACAGATATATCGCGTAAATTATTCAAAGTTTGCATGCGGATTTTAAAAGAACGACAAGTCTCTGCTTGTGAGTGTGTTTATAGGCTCTGTCATTTAAATTTCAGGGATAGTTCGAGAAAGTGTACCTTTCTAAATACAAGAAAACCAGAACAGCGATACAGGGTTCTTAAATTTGATTCAAATGGAATAGCTACCGGATACTGCAGTAACATATTCGAACGATATGAAAAACGGCCTTCACAACATCCTGACTACGATTTCGATAATATGTGCCTTCTGGAATTTGCAATGCTTTTTGAACCACATTATGAAAAGTCAAACCAAGAACTTGAAGAATGTGTTGATACTTATGAACCAGAAAGGCAAACTAGAAAGCGACTACTCACACTTACAGACAATACTAAAATGGTAATCAGGAATGTTCCTGCCGTCGTTCGTGTGCCATATTTTATAGCTGCCAGTGATGCTGAAATTTTTTATTATAGTTTGCTTCTGCAGTATGTTCCTTACAGAAATGAAAGTGAATTAATCGTTGATCATGACACAGCGATGCAAGCTTTCCTGGCAAGAGAATCTGATCTCCGCACGACAAACTCCCGTTTAGATATCTTTAGAGAACGGGACAGACAGCTTGAAAATGCTTTTAACCAAATTTATGCGTTTGAAGTTCTGAATCAAGAAACCGAACAGGATAACATTGAAGAAGATTTGGACATACCGGAACTACATATGACCGACGAAGAATTTCTGAATGCAAGAAGAGCAATGAATATTGGACAAAAGGATGCATTTTTATTCATAACAAGAAGTATTTCAGATCAGTTAAACAACCAAAATGAAGAGCGGTTAAGGTTGTTTATAACGGGTAACGCTGGAACTGGCAAGACCTTCCTCTTCAACTTATTAAAAAATCAAGTAAATCGATGTTACGGTAAACAAGTAGTAAAAGTGTGTGCGCTTACTGGGGTGGCAGCACGATTAGTAGGAGGATGCACATTACATTCCACATTAAAATTGCCTGTACAAAAAGATGGTAGAATAGTGCAAATGCCTCTTTTAACAGGTAATTACTTGCGTTTAATGCGGCAACAGTGGCAACATGTAGAGTTTTTATTTATTGATGAAATATCAATGGTTCCGTATGAAATGCTTTGTATGGTGGATTCTCGACTTAAACAACTTAAAAATAACGAATCACTTTTTGGTGGTATAAATATTTGTGTGTTTGGAGATTTAATGCAGTTACCTCCAGTGCGAGGAAATCAAGTATTTGACCAACCCTTAAGATTTGTCCCAGCAACACACCTATGGCGTTCTTTCTCGTTAATTGAATTGACTGAAAATATGAGACAACAAGGTAGCACAATTTTTAAAGATCTCCTAAATGCATTATGAATTGGTGAACTTCAATCAGAACATTTTGCGATTTTAGTGAATCGGTTAAATAAAGAACCAACTGGCGAATTCACGATTGAAAAAGCCCTGCGAATTTATCCTACTAAACAACAAGTATGTAATCACAACAAAACTGTTCTCGAACATTTCCGAGCTCGTGGCGTAGCTATTAACAAAATAATAGCACAGGATAGCCTTGTAGATTGCACTCGTAGAAACGACAACATGGATTTAAACAATATTATACCATCTGATATAAACAAGACAGGAGGGCTACCTAAGGAGTTAGAAATATTCGTTGGGGCCAAGGTGATGTTGCGTTATAATGTAGATGTATCCAAAGGTCTGGTAAATGGTGCCATTGGACATATTACAGAAATTATATGGCCCTGCTTTCGACGGGCACAAATGTATGATACTGACATACCATCTGTTCGTATAGACTTCGGTAAAGACGGGGTTCATCTAATTCAACCAAAGACCGTGCAATTTCCAGCAAAATATAGTCATGGTACTGCAGAAAGAAGGATGCTGCCACTCATATTATGTTGGGCTTGTACAGTACATAAAATGCAGGGTAGTACCGTCGACCATGCCGTCGTATACTTAGGATCGAAGCTCTTCGCTGCTGGTCAAGCTTATGTGGCCTTAAGTAGAGTAAAATTTTTAGAAGGTCTCCTTATTGAAGAGCTGGACTGTACAAAATTAACCGGCAAATGACCCTGTAATAATGATGCGTTAAATGAGATGATCCGACTAAGAAACCTGTCCAGTGATAGCTAAAAAGTAAAAATAAATTTAAAGTAAAAAAAAACTTTTTAATCAAGCTTTTATTTGAATGCGCTAAAAAGAATAAAATAATACTTATTCTCCTCTAAACTTTTACCATCAACTTATAACGTCATTTCATTACAAATTTTATATGATATAAAAGCTTGTCGCGAGATTTTAACTGTTTAGATCAGTCACGTACTGCCTGAGGTAAATCAAGTAACTTGATGTAATTGATTCTAATCTTAGTTTTGATACTCAGATAAATTTACGAGTGCACCTCGCGACAAGCTTTTATATCATATAAAATTTGTAATGAAATGACGTTATAAGTTGATGGTAAAAGTTTAGAGGAGAATAAGTATTATTTTATTCTTTTTAGCGCATTCAAATAAAAGCTTGATTAAAAAGTTTTTTTTTACTTTAAATTTATTTGTGTGATAGATATAGTAGGTAGGTACATTTTGATCTTATCGTAATCTATCAGACTTTTGGTTTCATGCTAGGCTATAGCCCTTCTTTCAATTCCACTATAACATGAACATTTCTCGTACCACCAGCTACAAGGACCCTGAAGCGATGAACCACGCCGTCACGCTGGTCGGCTACGGCGAGCGCGACGGGCAGCTGTACTGGATCATCAAGAACTCCTGGGGCGAGAGGTGGGGCGAGTCGGGATACCTCCTCATGTCGGCCAAATCGAACAACTGCAACGTCATGACCACCCCCTACTACCCGATCGTATAGAGTACTTTTTCGAATATTTAGGCCATATTTGACACCTGTCAAACCTTTACTAGAGACTTGTCAACAAAGAAAAATAGAGCTTATGTCATAGCGTTAACAGGATTATGACAGCCGTCAACGTCATGACCTGCCTCGATAGGGTGGTACCCTATCGTTTAATCTCGGGTAACTTTCAGGGGCTATCTTCACAGATAGGACGTTCGACAAGTGATAGTCAGTTGTGTAGACGGCGTCTCTTCTGTTTCATACATTTTATATGTAACAGTTTTAAGCGTTGCGATGTTGTTCAGGTTCCCTTCTCATGTCTTACGTCTCACCTGTGGAGCTGCCTATGAAGCCAATTTTGGCAGCTGTCAAAATGATGCTAATGCTTTGACATGTGGTCACTTTTTCTTTGTTGATAACAAGATAGGGCTTAGACAGCTATCAAAATTGTCTTAATTTTGACTTGTATTGAGTATCAGAAACAAACAAAGTCATCCATGTAAGTAAACCAATTTGTTTTTTGAATATCAAGTATTGTAAACCAAATCCTTCTATCTTTATTTTTCATTGAAAAAAGTAAATTGAATTTTGTTTTTTCGTAATTTGTAAAATAAATTGTATTTTGTAACGTGATATGATATTTGATACTCAAATTATTTGATTGCGATAAAAATGTTATGACCAAAGCCAATGATTAAGGACAATGTGATTATGTAAATAAGTATTTATTTTAGTTATAAGTTACCTAGCAATAAATTCCACGTTTTACTGAAAGTTGATGTTTTAATTAATCTGATAAGGCTTTCGACAGTCTCACACACTCGGCGATATTTGCAGTTCTTCGCAAGCAAGGGATAGAAGACACATTGTTTTAAGCTTTTAGAAATAATCTACGCAAATAGTACAGCCTCGAACAAATCAAGGTCCATCATTTAAAGAAGCAAGGAGCTCCCCTTTCCTCTAAATTGTTTACATCTACCCTGGAAGAAGTGTTTTAGAATCTGTCAGTACGAGTGCCTTGGGAATCTGGGGCATTATCGTGTAATCGGTAAAAGATGTCTGACCAATCTCGTTTCGCCGACGAGACGATATTGTTCAGCAGAAGCAGAAGAACTCGAGAATCTGCTTCAAGTTTTGAATGCAGGTCGAATGTCACATTCAGAGGACCAAAAGACAGCTCATTTATTACCTTTATTGAAGTCTTAGTGTTTTTATTTACTTTTGTCTACTGCAGTTTCTTTTTTCTTTAACTATCTTCAGAATTAGTATCAGATTTCATAATTTTAATGTTTAAGAATTACGTTTATGATGTCTTGGTGTAATTTTTCAACTACTGGTTGCACCTGTAGAATAAAATATATATTTTTTAGAGAATCTTTAAAAAAAATCATTCTTAAATATTTTTAAAAATAAAAGCGATATTGATAAGATCGGAGATAAATCGATATTAAATGAGGAACTGTCCAAGGCCACGTTAATGAAAATGAAATATTAGGAACGGAAATAGATGGCGCCTTCTATTACCAAGAAAAGTGGAGTAAGCAGTGATGGATTGCACCATCTACATTTTCTTTTGAATAACGCGACCCTTTACAATTTTTCATATCGACGCTTGAAAGGCAAAATTATCTAAGCGACATCAGCGTAACTTTATAGGAGAGCAGTTCAAAGTTTGGATTTTCAGAAAAAAAATCGTATAAATTTTTGTGATAGTCCTAGAAGCCTAGTTTTTACATATTTGTTTTGTTATTTTTTTACCCAAATTTTAGTATACATATCAATAAAGAATAATGCTTAGTTTTAGAGTTAGTGTCGCTTGGTCAAAAATTACCTAAAAATAAATACAGGCAAATTTGACTAACCGACAAGCTGGGAATGACAAAGGTACGGTAAAATTTTAATAAACACCTTTTTTAAGAATTTACGACAGAGTAAAAGTTGCCTAACTAACATCAAAAATACTTCGAATTTGAGGCAAAACTACTTAGGTTACAATTTTATACTAAATTCTTCCCGGCAATTTGACTTAAATAACATTTGTTACAGAAAATTTACCTAATTATTTAATTTAAGTGATATATCAATAACAATAAAAATCAACACTAAGGTACACAGAAGCCTATTTCAACTAGGATCATCATCACATTAGCCTATAGCAGTCCACTGCTGGATGTAGGACTCCCTCAGGGTACGCCACAAGGCACGATTCACCATCCATTTGCTACCAGCCGGTCTTTTTCATCGCCATCAGTCCATCTGGCCCGTGGGAGCCAAAAGCTATGCTTGCTGACGCTTGGCCTACACTCGAAAACCCGATTACAACATCGTCTATCGTTTCTACGGCAAATGTGACAAACCTACTGGACATTTAGAAGATAATCTCTTTCCGGGCCTTATCCATTACCGAGATCTCTAACATAGACCTTTTCGTCGGTCTGTGATGGATACATAGCCGGTGGGACAATTTATTTGTCAGATTCCACGTTTCGTCTCCGTTAGTCATCACCGTACATGATAAGACACTCCGATTGAACATCTTGGTCTAAAAGCATGGTGAATAAGGTGGCTCCAGAATAAGACGCAACTTCCAAAATGCTACCCAGCACAGCTTCACTCTTCTGGTGATTTCAGCCTCGAAATTGTATCTTCCTATCTGCAATGTTTGCCCAAGGTATTCGTACTTCTGGACAACTTCAAGGTCTACTTACGTCCTACACCTACCACGTATATTGGCTCAGGAACGACTTCATGTTCATTCACAATTATTTTGCTCTTGACCAAGGTCATCCTGAATTCAACATGCTTCATTCGAGACCGTATATAAACAGGACAGCATTTTTTGCAGATCCTGAAGCAATTTGGCCATTATGACTATGGCGTCGGCAAAGCGGAGATGCATAAATTATTCGCCGTTGACTTTGATACCCAACTCATCACACTGTCAGGTTTTGAAGACATCCCATGGCATTTTGGTGAAAAGTTTTAAGGATAAAACGTCATCCTGTTTTACATCTCGGTATAATGGTATGGAACTTGTTTTGTGGTTTTGTACTTGAACGGGGGTCTTCGCCAATAGGCTTCTCCGCACCTCCACATACAGCCATTCGACTAGGCACGGCTGCAAGGACACCAGAACAGCCCAGGTTTCTCTCGCTGTCAAAAGCTTTCTCGTGGGCTACAAAAGCCATACGCAACGGTTGGTTGAACTCTTTTGACTTCTGTATTTTAGGATGTGATCTATTTGTACTAAAGCCTTTAGGATACTCTGCCCGTCCCAGTGGTTGTAAGGCGTCAAATCTTAGTCGTTTTATTACGATCTCGAGAAAAGTCTATAAGACGTAGCTCAGTAGTGTAATCATCATCATCATCAACCATTCAGGGTTGTCCCATTTGCTATTACGGAGATGAAATTGTCTTTTTAACTCATCAAATCCAGGTTTTTCACTAGCCATTACTACAAACACCTAGGAAATTTCGTCCGCCCAATCCGAAAGCCCATTACTATTTCTGAGCCACTGTCATAAGCTTTTTTCGAGAGTCGCTTTGAATGGTCTGGCATCATTTTTTTGACGGTTTCTAGCTACTGGAACAGACCGGGTCTTGTAAAGGCACTGTGGACCGCATTCACGCTGTACGGAAGGTTTTACAGAAATCAGAATAGTATGACCAACCGCTTTGTGTGGCTTTTGTGGAGTGGACTACAAGCAAGCCTTCGACTTCATCGAAACCTGGATTGTTCTTGAGTTTTTCCAACGACGCCAAGTCGACTATCGATATCCCCACTCCACAAATACTGAGAAGCCTGTAATTAATAGCAACGATATGCGTTCCAGTATATAGCCATTCAAAGTAACTAAAAGTATAAGACATTACTTTGCGGAAGTCCATCTTGTTGAAAGTGATAAAAATATGTTTTGCTTCTTCCGCACTTATGAGTGAACCACACTCGCGAACGCAACTTAATGCACCACAACTATCGTTTTACACTCTACAAGTATACTTCCACGGAGTATCCTCAGGAGATCATCGACAGTCACGTTCCGAGGACCGACTAATAAGTAACTGCCCCTGTCGATTAAGTTGCGGTCGTACGTGTGGTTCACTCAGCAGCATAACTTGCCATCATAAGCGCGGAAAAAGCTGAACATATTTCTATCACTTTTAACAAGGGCCATTCAAGTACTGCGAGGTGTAAAACAGGGTGACGTTATATCGCCCAAACATTTCACCAATGCGCTTGAAGACCTTAGCATGGAATGAACTGGACAATTAAGTCAACAGTGAATACCTCACAATCTCCGCTTTGCCACCTACATGGGCAAAATCATCAGAGAGGAACATAGAATCGCAGCAGGTCCTGTCAAAGGTGTTCAGTTTAAATACGGCCTCGAGGCGTGATGGACTTGGGATAAATTTGGAAAAGACCACGGTCCAGCTCAATAGCTTATTTCCGTCGAAGGTGTAGTAGACCTTGAAATTGTCCAAAAGTATGAATACCTTGGGCAAAAATTGTACTTAGAAAAAGATAACATTGAGGCTGAAATCTCCAGAACAGTGCGGTTGGACTGGGTAGCATTTGGGAAGACGTATCTTGTTCTAGAGTCACCCTCCTCGCTGCAATAAGGTGTTTGATCAGAGCATCTTACCGCTCATGAATAATTATGCAACAGAGACATGAAATCTGAGAGAAAAACTGGGACACTGGTTACATGTCATTCAGAGAGGAGATGCTATGCTAGGGACCTCGCTAATATGTCGAGGTTAATCCAGAACGATTATTCGAAGACCAAAGTAACGGATATACTGGAAGTAGAAGTGTAGCAAGCTAAAGGTTCAGTGGTATGACCACATCTGTCGTAAAAGCGATTGACGACGGTGTAAGCGGGTTCTTGAGTAGATGCCACGCCCAGAAAGAGCAATGACTTGAAGAGAGCAGCTAGTAAGCGTACCCGTACAGCGTACCCTGGTGAGGCCCACGTTTAGCAGTGGACTGTTATTATAGGCTAATGTGATGATGACCACAGAAGTAGGTAACGAGCTAAGAAACTGAATGAAGCGAATGAACAAAATTTCTTTATAATCTGATTTATTTGTAAATTCTACTGAAAGTTTTTGGACTTGTTACATGAAAAGTGCATTCGTCATAATTGGCGACATCGTAATCGAAGCACGCGCGTGCATCCCAAGCGACGCCCTGCCATGCACTGAACTATCTAAGTAACTTAAACTCTAGATTCACTGTTTGCACAAGCGACTGTTCGTGTGTCATCCGTAGGAGTAACCAACATTTTTATGTAAACTACTTTAAATAAAAATATTCCAAGCGCCTGTACGTGATGCTACCATAGGTTCTAACCGACATTGGATAATCGTATTTGGTCAAGTAAAAATTGTCTAAATAAGAAAACAAACCTTTGAAAACGGCGGGTAAAAATTTACTAAGCGACAATCAGATTTATTTTTAAGACAGGTAATACGGGGTGTTAGGGACGGTGTAACGAAAACTTTGCAGGCGTGCTCAGACCATGAAACTGAACAACTTTTACTATGGAGCCAATGGTGGGAAACGAAAAAAAAATTCCGACCTCCCATACAAAATTCACGATCAGCTGACTGACTTTGTATGGGAGGTCGGAAAAATTTTTTCGTTTCCCACCATTGGCTCCATAGTAAAAGTTGTTCAGTTTAATGGTCTGATCATGCCTGCAAAGTTTTCGGTACACCGTCCCTAACACCCTGTATATACTGAACCAACTGAATAAATAAAAATTATAACAGGCATTTTTAACTAAACGCCAAGCACGCAGAAAAACGGGTATGCAATAATTACTTAAGTGATGAAAAAACGAGATCTTTGTAAGGAAAAAAATAGCTATGCGCCTTACACTGTGTTGTCAGATTGAGGCAAAATTGACTAAGTGGAGGAAATACTGTTCAAAGAGAACGGTAAAATTTGACCAAAGTCAAATTTAGCATTATTTAATTTCGATAACCACCAAATTCCCAAAAATCGTCGAAAATCGTGTCGGTTAGTCAACCGAAAAAAGTGAATTTTCGTGAATTTCAAAATGTCTAAGCGACAAAAAAGTCATCGTAGAGAGACGTGAGTAGGACCAAACGACGCAGAAAAATCAGGCGATTCCAACAATGTATATAACTCAATTTGGCCAAAAATGTCGCTTAGATAACACAGGCCTACAATGGTTTTCCCCTTTAATATCTAAATACCGTTTCCGATAGATTATGATACACTGATTATGGGAAAAATAGTAAAAAAAATCCATCACGTCAGTTTTTTTTAAATTTCAAGACTTAGATTTTGCTTAAAACCGCCCGGAGAGTACAGTAAAAAAATAATTAAAAAAAAATCAACGAGTTAAATCTAAATGTTACTACATTTAATGAATCTATTAGTATGATTAATATAATTTCAATTCATAATGTGTTAATCACTACATGATTAGTATGAGAAATATGTTTTTGTTACCCTAAAAATGGGTAATTTTAGGCTCGTTTACTAATGGTCCTATTATTAAGAGATAAATAGATTGTTTAGTACCCTTTTTGTATCAGTCATTAGAAGAGGGTAAATGAAGGTGATTATAATGATTTTTTAGTATAAATACCCACAACATTTTAAAAATAATTACAGTTGCTTTACGCACTAGACAACCAACGTAAACTTAAAAATGTCTTCACGAAATTGCTTAAATTCTCCGAATAGTTTTTGTTATATTTGTGGTAAATTTATGCCGGTAAAATAAAGAGCAAGCATAACAGACTTCGTAAACTGAAAGAAGGAATTTTTGTTGGTCCTGATATAAGAAAATTAATGAAGGATGAAAAATTCGATGAAAAACTTTCACACATTGAGCTTGCAGCATGGATATCTTTTAAGGAGGTTGTGTAAAATTTCTGAGGAAACAGAAAAAGCCCTGACTATAAGCATAGTGGCCAAAATGATTACAAATTTCGGCTTGATGGGCTGTTCTATGAGCATTACACTTCATTTTCTGAATTTGCACACTGACTACTTCCCATAAAATTTAGGAGCCGTTAGCGATGAACATGGTGAAAGATTTCATCAGGACTTGAAGGACATGGAAAAGAGGTATCAGGGAAGATGGAATACTAGCATGTTGGCGGACTACTGTTGGCTCCTGAAGCGAGATGAGCCAAACCGAAAATTTAAGAGAAAATCACAAAATAGAAGCTTCGCAGAAAAAAGGACAAGATTTCACAAAGATGAATAACATGTTTTCGAAATGAGCACTTATTTATAAAACATATTTTGATATTTATTTATTTCTTTACTACGTACTTTCAAATAAATATATTTTTTTGTAAATAAGGGTATTTTTTTTGGCAATTTTCTTTCTTTGTTGATTATGAAAAATCTGGACGTGATGGCGAAAAACTAATTACATATTCGTGATCAGCGTGTCAAATTTATCCAGAATCAGTCATCAGATCGAAAAGGGGAAGTTATGACTTGAAATTTGTAGGCCTGTGTAATTTTGCCTTTCAAGCGTCGATATATAAACTCACTTTTTTGTCAAAATCTTCTGTCATTTCAAGCATTTTTTGTTTCACAGACTGTACAGTCTGGTGTTGTACAATTGCATCTACCTCTCGCAAAATCCTAATCAAGTTAGCAGCTTTATTATTGTAAACATGTATGGCTGGTAGAGATACATTTATTGTAGAATTGGTAGATGGTAAAGTTTTACGCTCGTTATGTATATTTTCCCGTCTTCTGACGTTCTCTAGCAGTACTTGTTTAGTTTTGTGTATCCGAACTAGCTTGAAGGAGATTCCTGTAGCTCTGTCAAATATTACGTCAGAAGTTTTCGTACCGTGAGGAACTATTCTCTTTACCCATCGCTTTTTCAATCCTTTGTTCAATCTAGAACTCTCCTCGCTCTGTCTCTGTAAAAAATCTAACAGAACTTCCTTGTCAAACTCATCGCTGGCAGTTTCTTCTAAAATAACTAACTTCATTGTTAGATCTGGTTATTGTGAATAGTTTCGGTGTGATTAAGATTACATTGAAATCACAATTAACTAAAATATCTTACAAACTTACCATCCAATTGTGCCAGAGTAGTGAATGAAATGAAAACGCATTTTAAATTATGAACAGAGCATATCATGACTGGTTCGTTATTTTCGTTAAAAGCCTCCTTAATAATATTTTCTGCTTTGGAAGCGCCTGCTCTTCGTAGATGATAAGTGTGTTCTTCTTCTTCGTGTTTTTTGTTATTTTCTGATATACTATAGTTAAGAATGTCATGGTGGAACATTTCAAAGAGTGGTGCCATCTAAACAATATAAACATTAATATTATAAGTATTTTATACATACGAACCTACAAAGAACCCTTTCATATTCAAAGGTTTTTAAATAATTTGTAGTGAAATTCTGTGTAACATAATAATTAATAGGTGTTTCAATGGCAGTCATATGTAAATACTTACGTTTTCTACAAAATATTCAAACTTTTTAAGCATTCTTTCTTTTAAAGATTTTGAATACGATTCACCATGATACTGTTCAATGACTGCATCCACCTCTCGTAAATACATTATCAGATGGGCAATTATTTTACATTTAACCTGTACGACCGTTAGAACCACACTAAATGTATGTAACGAAGTTCGTAAAGAGTTGCGTTCATTTTGTATACTTCTTCCATCCTCTGATTTTTTTCTAGTTTTGTGTAACCAAACTAGCGGTTTAAAAGGAAATTCAGAAGCTCTATCGAATACAAAGTTATCGTTTGTTTTAGAGTAAGGAACTATTCTTTTTATCCTATGCTTTTTTACGGCAGAACTCTTGTCGTTCCGTCTGTTATTTAATTTGTTCACCAAATTAGTTCCTTTTTGAAGAAAATCAAAAAAATCTAGCTTGACAAATTCTTTATCTTTTTTCAAAATAATTTTATTATTTGTTTCTATTATTCTGGGTAGTTTTGGTATTATTACCCTTTTTTGTAAATCTGGTAGTGTCCTTGTGTGAATAAAAGTTGATATTACAATGAAAAAGAATATGAACATATCAAAATTAGTCATTTCGAACTTGAGACAGATTGTGAATATTAATAACACAGAAGCAATATCAATTGCGTAAAAGTTAATAACCGTCGTATACCAATCATGGTATTCAATTATGTATTCAGTAGATACTTGCCGGAAGCATTCTATGCAAAACTGATTGAAACTTTGAAAGGTTCAATTATGCTATTAATTATTTGGAGTGCTCAATAGGATGCTCAGTAAAACGATGTTTTTGAAGAATGGTTGGTAAACTAGCCGTGGAAGTCCAGAAGTGGACTGATATAAGCATACAGTAATCGTCACGTTCTAATTTCGGTGTAAATGGCCGTTTTTACCCCGCAAGGCGAGGCGATATAGGCGAGATAATATGAATGTATGTGTTGGTACCTATATGAACATTCCTACATTGATGATTACTTCACCCTTCACTTAGCGTAAAGAAAAGTATTTAATACAAATTTAAAAACAGAAAGACGAATTAACGAATTGACGAATATTAGCACCAAGCATATTTTTTTATTTGTGGATGTTTCTCTCTTCGTGATTTAATGTGCTTTTTCTATAGCATTTTAACACATACGTAATCTTGTAATTTTAATCTGTTCTTCACGATTAAAATTGTGTTGTACTCTTAGCCGATACTGAAAAAGTTATAAAAATAGTGAAACAATAAAAAATAAGTTAAACGGATATATGTATTGGGATTTTCAATGCACTCACAGCACTATATTATTCTCATAAATAAAAATAAGAAAAGTTTAAAAATTTATTAGCTTCGGCCGGGACTTAGCAGAGCAGTGGGACGGTACCCCACGGTCCCGGGTTCAAGTCCCGACCAACGCTAATGAATTTATCAGCTTTCCTTAATTTCATTTATTTGGATGATAATATTAGCAAAAATCTAACGACTGGTTGCCAGTGTAAGAGTAATATAAAATAAAGCGTAATAAAAAGTAAATCATCATAATATGGGATTATCCCCGCAAAGTGGACTGAAGATTATGATGATTATACCTACCTTGTGTTTGACAACAGGAGACCCAGAGCCAACACCAGAGCACAAGGTAGGTATGACATCAAGCGGCATGGAGGTATCGACTGGATGAAATGGGCACAAGATCACCGAGAGTGGAAGAAAAGAGAAGAGGCTTATGCCCAAGAATGAACCTCGAACAGGCCATAACGATGATGATTTGATAACAGCATACTTGCTTACCGTTTATGTTCCAAAGTAGTGAAGATTGGATTAAGCACTTTTTATATTCATTCGAGTTCCGCTAATGTTCACCCGATATCCAGTTGGCTTCATATACACTGGGATCTTCTATTTTAGAAGCACCTTGCCTTAATGCATGAATGTCGTTGTCCCCTGCTAAATAGTTGAGGATGTCTCGGTGCATCATTTCAACTTGTGGTCCTATCTGTACAAAAGAAAAATATAATATTTTTTTGTTTGTGTGTTGTTTTCGAAATGGGGCTACAAAGAACCTTTTTACTTACAAAGATTTAAAATTTTACTGAGTTCTCTCTACAAAATAATGAAATTGCGTGAAACTCTATGTAATGAATGTATACCTAACCTATATATTTATGGTCCGCGCGCAATCTGATGTACATATTTGTATTGTCATAGCCCGAGCGGCGACTGGTCTAATCCATACCTCACAAAAGAATAGAATAATTTAGCTATGTACGGGTAGAGGAGCTCGAGTACTTCGGATTGGTCGTGGTCTGCCGCGGCGCAGCTTGGCACGTTTGGCGGAGTAGCTAAAAGTTTGCCCTCTGAAAAAAGTTAAAAATATCTCATCGAAGAATAGAATGAAAATATATCGTACCGATAGCTTGCTTGAGTCTGCCTACATATATACTGGTCTGCCTGGCCACAGCCTGGCAGTTTTCATCCGACCACTTTTACTTTTTAGTAAAATTTTATCTCTTCGAATAAAAGAATAAAATATGTCGTACCGATAGCTTGCTTAAGTCTGCCTAGAAAAATACTGGTCTGCCTGACCACAGCCTGGCAGTTTCAGATACGACCACTTTTACTTTTTTTTGAGAAATTTTTATTTCTTCGAATAACAGAATGAAACTAAGTTGTAATAATAGTTTATTTAAAGCTGAACACATATCCCTTGGTCTGCCTGAGCTCAGTCCGGTAGTTTCTCCGATGCGATCACTTTTCACTCTCAGTAAATTTCAATTTTAAAGGACCTGACTTTGTTTATTAGGGAGTGGGCCCCGTCAATAAAATGAAAATTTGTCGGTGTATAGAAGTGAGATTTACAGAGCTGTAATCTCTCAATGTCTAGATGAAGAATAAGTATGTTAATTTCAAGAATCTACAACTTCAGATGTATTCGTAGTAATTATTTCAAAATACAATACTTCGGAAAACATTTTCTTCATCTGGACATTGAGAGATTACAGCTCTGTAAATCTCACTTCTATACACTGACAAATTTTCATTTTATTGGCCAGGCCACTCTCTAATAAACGAAGTCAGGTCCTTAAAATTGAAATTTACTGAGTGAAAAGTGATCGCATCGGAGAAACTACCGGACTGAGCTCAGGCACCAAGGATATGTGTTCAGCTTTAAATAAACTATTATTACAACTTAGTTTCATTCTGTTATTCGAAAAATAAAAATTTCTCAAAAAAGTAAACGTATCTGAAAACTGCCAGGCTGTGGTCAGGCAGACCAGTATTTTCTAGGCAGACTTAAGCAAGCTATCGGTACGACATATTTTATTCTTTTATTCGAAGAGATAAAAATTTTACTAAAAAGTAAAAGTGGTCGGACAAACTGCCAGGCTGTGGCCAGGCAGACCAGTATATATGTAGGCAGACTCAAGCAAGCTATCGGTACGATATATTTTCATTCTATTCTTCGATGAGATATTTTTTACTTTTTTAAGAGGGCATACTTTTAGCTACTCCGCCAAACGTGCCAAGATAGCAGAAGGCAGACCAAGATTTATAAGCTTTACTAAACTGCTCCTATCGCTACAGCCATGTCTCATTCTATTCTTCGATGAGATATTTTTAACTTTTTTCAGAGGGCAAACTTTTAGCTACTCCGCCAAACGTGCCAAGCTGCGCCGCGGCAGACCACGACCAATCCGAAGTACTCGAGCTCCTCTACCCGTACATAGCTAAATTATTCTATTCTTTTGTGAGGTATGGATGAGACCAGTCGCCGCTCGGGCTACTATTGCTTTCGAATGCCATCAGATAGCGCGCGGATAAATTTGTTATCTGTTATAAATGTACATACTTACTTTTTTCTCATAATCTTCTAACGTTCTAAGCATTTTTCTTTTTAAATATGGTGTCTCCAGCTGTCCTACAATTGCATCCACTTCTCGCAAATGCTGGATCAGATGTTTACCTTCTAGAGTGTAAGTTTTTATTGCCGGTATTGACGATCTACTCTTCTTAGCACTAAATGTGGCCCGTAAAGCTTTCAACTCATCTTGTATACCTTCCAGTCTTGGTATATCTCTAACATTGTCGGGTTTTATCTTTTTGGTTTTGTGTATCCGAACAAGTGGTTTAAAAGAGGTTCCTGTAGCTTTGTCATATATTACGTCAAGAGATTTTTCATGGTGAGGGACTATTCTCTTTATCCAACGCTTCTTCGCACCAGATTTCTCCTCATCCTGTCTGTTTAGTATGTTATTTACTCTGTATTCTAAATTAGCATTGTTTTGGAGAAATTCTAACAGACCTTGCTTGTCGAATTCTTGACTAGTAGCTTTTTCCAATGTAATTTCATTATTACTTTCTATTACTCTGTATACTTTTGGTATTATGACACTTTTTTGGTAATCTGAAGGTCTTCTGGTCTGACTTAAAGTTGGAATGAGTATTATAATCATAGAAAATAAATAATAATTTATTTGAGTCATTTTGAGTTGAACCCTTGTACCTAGTATTTTTGAGAATTGAGAATATTAATGGAAATTTTGGGAAAACAAAAAAAAAACGGTTGAACAAAAGTTAATTGTCATCGCATTTCAACCATGATATTAGTATTATGGTCGAAATACAATGGTCATAGAAATAATTATAAAAGAAAAGCTATTAAAAACTTAAGTCATAATCGATACATAGAAAATAATACTTCCTTTGAAAACATTATTGCCTGACTTAAAGTATTCATCATCAAATAGTTAAGTTGGTCATTTCAATTTAGAAGGATTGTGAATAGTAATGAATAGTAATAAATAATACTGAAAATAAATATCGGTTGCATAAAAGTAAATTACATAAAAAGATGATGGATGGATGATTACTATTTATGTCAAAAATATTTTTCGAATTATATTTTTGGAAATATTTTTAATTGGTTTATGCTTGATGTAAATAATTTTTAATTTTATTCAGCACTCGCGATTTTTATCACACATTTGCAGTATTGAACCGGGTTGGCAACACCAACAGAAGGATGCTATTGAGTTGCATAGTTTGCTATAAATTTATAAATACAAGTTTATTCCTTGAAACCTGCCTTATAATTGAATAGAAACAGTCCACAATAACCTAAAGATCCTTTCACTGAGTCTATCGCGATTATATTTATTTATTTAACCATTTATTGCACACAAAACATACATAGGAACAATTTACAATGAGACAAGACACAAAAAGTTTACTTATTTCTAAAAATAAATTATGTAATTAATTAATTATGGAACTAAGTTTTCTGAAATAAACTTTTTGAATTTGAATTTGAAAAAGAAATTTCTTACAGCAAACCTACACAAGTGAGACTACCTACATAGATCGAAACGCGGATATGACGTGCACAATAACAAAAATATAATATTTATGTAATTTACTTGGATTTTAATGCACCTCATATTTCAACAAATTTTTGAGGCTATAAACTCTTTCTTCGACGTAAAAAGAAAGCTTCGGGTCAAAAATCATCATGTTACATGCTCTCAAGCTAGGTACAATGTTTTACGCAGCAGTGGACTTATATAATATGTTAATAAAGACAATGATATTTTTTATAAATTATTTATTTTAAGTATACAGAATTCACCCCGATATTACTTTGGTACTCATATACCTTCACAAAGATAATTACTTGGTTGAAGAATGATATACTATTTCTACAATAAAATATAGGTAGACTTCCATTTCTTCCATCAGAAAATTAAGCATCATGAACAAAAAATCCATAGCTATATCGCTGCGTGGATAAGACAGATTGATAGAGAGAAAAAAAACTGCATATTCTGCACCAATTGAGATTAAAACAGTCGATACCTTTAGTAAAATTCAATTTTATGATGTCGAAATTCGAATTCATGTTATGTTTAATAATATAACTATAACAATATTTGTAGGTACAATAAATATGTTTTTGTGGATGTTTCTCTCCTCGTATATTATATTCTTCTTCAATAGTGTGGCATTTTTACACATATATTAGTAATCTTAATTTGACCTTCAGGACAATAATTATGTTGCAAGGTTTTTTGATACTGAAATAGAAGTAATAATTATTGAATAAGAATCAATTTTACCTTAAACCGTTAAATTTGGATGATTTATTGAAGAGGGGATTCAACTGTGAAGAGAGAAGTCTATTATAAAACCTGTGTGTTGGGAAGTATTTGATAAAAAGGGCCTATGATTTGCAAAGTGTATGCACAAGCATTATTCATGTGTTAACTCTGTAGTTGCAAAAAATAATTATGAAAAACTTTCACAAGCTATATAAATTACTTCTAACCGAAAATGTACAAAATTCTATGATAAACTAGTTTTCCTAAAGATAATAGGCTTCAAAGCAGAAAGCGGGGCTTGCGGCGCCAAGTAAAATGGTTAAAGCAGTCGTAAATTTTGAGAAAATATAGGACCAAAATTATTTACAATCCAAACTTCTGGAATGAAAATATGTCAGATATGGTCTCCTCTCCTCGATAAAATAGCCTGGCCAGCCCCGAGGCAGTGCCTTTATTTTTATTTTTTTATCCCGCCCGAGCCGCGTCTATACTAGGACCGCAAAATTGTTATAAGAAAAAGAAAATTGTGTCATTCAATTTTCTTTTTTTTACAATGACTTATCATTATTTTTGTAATGACTATCAATAAGTGATATTTTTTGTATCCAACATTGAATAAATGATTTTGTATTTTGTATTTTCTCATACCCTCTCGAGGAAATATGTCGAATATTTTTCACCCTGTGTATTTACTAACTGCAAGCAACTAGTTGCCCATACAAAACAAAGAATACGATAAAATAAAATGAATTATCACTTGCTAGCGTGTAAACCAAAAACACTGTATGTGCGAGCACCTAAGTTTTGAGAAAATTAGCAAAAACGTTTTTTATTGAAATTTGCTTTTTTTATGAATAACTTAAAACATTTGAACTTTTTTATGACTTGAACTAATGGATATTGGTAATACCTTACTAGCCATTCCAATTTTACACAAAATGACATAAAATAAACAGAAATATAATTAAAATACAGTAATCTGCTTCTGCGTGATGAACATACAGCATAAATATTGTTGCTTTGTAAAGCAAAAACACTGTATTGGTTCATACAGTTTATTTCTTTTACAATAATACTGTAGCGCAAAGTAGGGATGGAGTTAGCCTATCAGCAGCAGAGTGCTCTGATATGGTTGCAATGACCTCTAACATGGTTGCAGAGTCCTCTGACATGGTTGCAGCGTTCTCTGACATGTTTGTAATGACCTATGACATGGTTGCAGGGTCCTCTGACATAGTTGCAGAGACCTCTGACATGGTTGCAGAGTCCTCTGACATGGTTGCAATGACATCTGACATGGTTGCAGAGTCCTCTGACATGATTGCAGCGTCCTCTGACATGATTGCAGAGTCCTCTGGCACGGTTGTACTGACCTCTAACATGGTTAGAATGACCTCTGACATGAATTCAGAGTCCTCTGACATGGTTGCAATGACATCTGACATGGTTGCAGAGTCCTCTGACATGGTTGCAGAGTCCTCTGACATGGTTGCAGAGTCCTCTGACATGGTTGCAGCGTCCTCTGTCATGATTGCAGAGTCCTCTGAAACGGTTGTAATGACCTCTAACATGGTTAGAATGACCTCTGACATGAATTCAGAGTCCTCTGACGTGATTGCAGAATCCTCTGACATGGTTCCAGAAATATCTGACATGGTTCCAGAAACCTCTGACATGGTTGCAGAGTCTCTTATATGGCTACAATGACCTCTGACAAGGTTGCAGAGGCCTCTGACATGTTTGCAGAGGCCTCTGACATGGTTGCAATGACCTCTGATATGGTTGCAGAGTCCTCTGACATGGTTGCAGAGTCCTCTGACATGGTTTCGGAGTCCTCTGACATGGTTGCAGAGTCCTCTGACATGGTTGCAGAGTCCTCTAACATGGTTGCAGCGTCCTCTGACATGATTGCAGAGTCCTCTGATATGGTTGCAGCGTCCTCTGACATGGTTGCAGAGTCCTCTGACATGGTTGCAATGACCTTTGACATGGTTGCAGAGTCCTCTGACATGGTTGCAGAGTCCTCTGACATGGTTGCAATGACCTTTGACATGGTTGCAGAGTCCTCTGACATGATTACAGAGACCTCTGACGTGTTTGCAATGAGTTCTGACATGGTTCCAGAGACCACTGACGTGGTTGCAATGAACTCTGACATGGTTCAGAGGCCTTTATTGTGGTGGCAGAGTCCCAGAGTCAGAGTCTCTTATATGGCTACAATGACCTCTGACAAGGTTGCAGAGGCCTCTGACATGGTTGCAGAGTCCTCTGATATGGTTGCAGAGTCCTCTGACATGGTTGCAGAGTCCTCTGACATGGTTACAGAGGCCTCTGATGTGGTGGCACAGGCCTAAAATACGTTTCCACAGAACCCGACCATTAAGTAAGGTTACTTAGAAATAGAATCATTCGAGATTTCGCATTCGGGGCACGCGCAATATTGTAAAGGAGAAACACTGTAAGTGCGTTTACAGTGTTATGGCTTTACAAAACATGGTTATATGCACATACAGTTTTTTTTTGTTTGTCTATAACTTCAATTGTATTCACTTTTATGATGAAATATTAAGTCGAGGGTATGTATTAGAGTCTAAATAATGTAATTAACCTTATAGAGCTAAAACACTGTATGTGACACTTACAGTGTTTTTCCTTTACACGCTAGTGCTGTCGAAGAGGAGACACTGTAGTGGACAAAGGTGTATCATTTTAATTTTGACGAGCATACAATTTTCTTACCGTCCAATCATTCCAAAGTGGTGCAGGCGGGAAAAGGACATTTGAGATCTCTTCCGGCTCAACCGGGACGTGCACTTCGGCAGATATCCATTCATTTTTCTCAAAATCATCATCAATAACCTGCTCTATTTTAGGAGCACCTGCTCTCAACGAATGAATGTCATTGTCTCCTGCTATATAGTTGAGGATGTCACGGTGAAACATTTCAATCTTTGGTGCTATCTGAAAAATTAAGTAAGTAACATTTTTGTTTTTCTTATATATAGTATATAGATAGGAGGTTAAATTATGTGAAACTCTGTGTTATTCGTCCATTTAGTTGCTATCGGCTGTTTGGCTGCTTGTACATAAACTCCCTTTTGTTAGATTTACAATAACTTTAGTATGTAGCTGACAATTGAAGTTATCAGTTACATTCCTGCTTTTATACTATAAAAATAAATGGAGTGTACTTACTTCTTTTTCAAAATCTTCCAAGAGCCTCAAGAATTTTCTTTTTAGATATGGTGTATCCAGCTGTCCTATAATTGCATCGACTTCTCTTAAATGTTGGATTAAATGACCTGCTTCCTCAGTATACACATGTATGGATGGCAGGGACGCCTTACTTTTTTTCGCATCAAATGTAGCTCTTAAAGCTTTTTGCTCATTCTGTATATCTTCTAGTCCTTGGGTGTCTCTAAAATGTTCTAGTCGTACATTTTTTGACTTGTGTCTGTGAACAGGCGATTTCATATAGCCGGGCACTATTCTCTCTATCCATTCCTTTTTCGCACCGAAACTCTTTTCTTTATGTCTGTCTAGTACGTTATCTACTCCGTATTCCATTGCATTGTTTTCAAGGAAGTCTAACAGACTCTGCTTGTCGTATTCTTTGCTGGCAAGTTTTTCCAAATTAATATCGTTTTCAGTTTCTAATATTCTGTAGAGTTTTGGTACTATTACTCTATTTCCATGATCGGAATTTCTCTTTGCCTGACACAAAGTTGGTGTTACTAATAAAAATAATGAACAAATAAGAAATGTTGTCATTTTGGATTAAGGTTTTGTGATACTCTTACGAAAGACTGTGAAAAATAATTACACTGATAAAATATTGGATGCGTAAAAGGCAATTATTATCGTATTTCAGCCATGATATTAAATACATACTAGCCGGAAGCATTGACTGTGAAACTGATTAAAATTTCAGGAAACATTAATAATAAAAAAAATGAATGAATGGTGTCGCAAGTTCATAATAATAATAAAAATAATTAACGTATATAAAATTCTAACATTTCGGATAGAGGTATTTTAAAGCTACTAAAAAGATATTGAAAAATAATAATAGTATTCCAGATATAATATTAATAGCTTTCAGTTATAAGGTCGTAATCTTGACTTGGTATCACAATTAAATGAAAAGAATAGATACAAAGTTGTATCATACAACATTATTTACACTTACTTCGTTTGCCACTAGGTTTAATATAATTTAATTAAATGCACATCTTTTACAATTTTACTGTAGTCTGTATTAAACGATCATTTTATATACTTATTAATTCAACGAATATGAAGCAAAATATAATACGATAACAATAATAATACGACACTTATAATTTATTTGCCAACTCTCTTCTCGTATATTCGTGTTCTTCTTCAATACATGTGACATTTTAACACATAATATTAACAATCTTGGGATAAGGGCAGGCCTATGATGATATAAGTAGGTAATCTTAATTTATCCTTCAGGAAAATCATTATGTTGTAAGGTTTGCTGATACTGAAAAAGTAGTAAAAATAGTTTAACAAAAATACACTAATTTAAATGGTAAAGTTTATGATACATCAAACTAATTTCTAGCATTAGTTGCCAGAGTATGAAAAAATACAAAATATATTTTTTTATGAATGGGAATCATAAGACCTTGTAGTGGACTGAGGTTTATGAACATGGTTTTGACTAAAGCATAAATAATCATACCGTCCAATCGTTTTTATGTGGTTCAGGGAAAAGGATACTTGTTATCTCTTCTTTATGAATGAATGTCATTGTCTCCTGCTATATAGTTAAGGATATCACGGTGAAACATTTCCACCCTTGGTGCTATCTGAAAAATAGAGTGACATTTATATTTTTTTATATGTAATATATAGTAAGTTAAATTATGTGAAACTCTATGTCATGCGTCTATTTAGTTGTTATCGGCTGTTTGTCTGCTTGTACATAAACTCCGTTTTATAGATTTACAATAACTTTAGTATGTAGCTGACAGTTGAAGCTGTCAGTAACATACCTGCTTACATAGTAAGATACTGAGGTTGTTGATAAAAATAAACGGAGTGTTCTTACTTCTTTTTCAAAATCTTCCAAGATCCTTAAGAATTTTCTTTTTAGATATGGTGTATCCAGCTGTCCTATAATTGCATCGACTTCTCTTAAATGTTGGATTAAATGCCCTGCTTCTTCAGTATACACATGTATGGATGGCAGGGACGCCTTACTTTTTTTCGCATCAAATGTAGCTCTTAAAGCTTTGTACTCATTATGTATATCTTCTAGTCCTTGGGTGTCTCTAAAATTTTCTAGTTGTACATTTTTTGACTTGTGTCTGTGAACAGGTGATTTCATATAGCCGGGAACTATTCTCTCTATCCATTCCTTTTTCGCACCGAAACTCTTTTCTTTTTGTCTGTCTAGTACTTTATCTACTCCGTATTCCATTGCATTGTTTTCAAGGAAGTCTAACAGACTCTGCTTATCGAATTCTTTGCTGGCAAGTTTTTCCAAGTAAATATCATTTTTAGTTTCTAATATTCTGTAGAGTTTTGGTACTATTACTCCATTTCGATGTTCAGGAATTCTCTTAGCCTGACTAAAAGTTACTAATAAAAATAATGAATAAATATGAAATATAGCCATTTCGGGTTGAGTTCTTGAAATAATAATTAGTGCTCTTGAAAGATGGTGGAAAATAATTACACAGAAAAATATTGGTTGAGCTAAAGTCTATTATTATTGTAATTCAACCATGATATTAAATGGGTAGATACTCGCCGGGCAAAAGATCAATTTCATGTTAAATTTAATATTTTAAGTTAACAATAAAATGAATACCTACATGAATGTTAGGAATGTTGATATTGTAACTGAACTCCCATCCTCTTCAATAAATAAAATACGAATGCGCTGGTGCCGTGACCAGGATAGGGAAACCTGATTTTCCATTTCCAGAACCGGTTTGTTTGTCTGATTTTCCAGAACTGGTTTTTCCGTCTTGGGACATGGTACAATTTGTTCTTCAACAACTAGAGCGTGGTTAAAACGTGGGTCAGAAAACGCAGTTTAATGGCGAATTGAAACAATAGTCATTGCAGATTTCGGGTCGAGCTCTTTTAGTACCACCACGTACTACCTACCTACTAAGAAATATTGTATGAAATAATGGGGTTTTTGACTGACAACACGCTGACAGTTCACATGAGGTTCTTTAAAAAACGGTTTAATGTTTAAAAATTCTGGCATTTAACGTCATTTACCAGTAATTTTAATGACGTCAACACACTTACTATTATACGAATTTTTTATTTAAATCTTTAACTTTGTGTTTTGAAAAATGTTGATTTAAAATTACAGTGTTTTTAAGCGTGAAACGTTTGTATTTTTGTAGTTATCCAGTCAAGTATCCTATTTATCTACCCTGAAAAAATATGGGTTGTGTAAAAGTGAATTATGTAGATGATATTCACATCAATTTCATGGGCCGGAACGAACAAAGCTGAGGAAGCCTCATTTTTTTTTCATATGTCGAAGAAAAGTTTCTAATAAAAGTTGTTCAGTTTTGTGAGTAGAACACACCCTTTAAATATTTGAAGTAATAATCATCATCTCACCGCATGTCTCATTCCCACGGAATATGGGTTATCTATGGAACTCAGAACTAGGATCTGCCACTTAAATAACAAACGACTATTTAAATAAAAAGTTTTGTTTGCTTTTTTTATAATTTTATTGGAATGACACGAAATATACAGGGTGTTAGGAAAAGAAAGTATAGCTAAGTGTCTTGACCATGTTTAAAAACACAATTTACAAAATCTTTTTATTGAAATGTTCAGCCCTAGGTCTGAGCGTGACATAGCCCGTCGTTACAGTCATATACAGCTGCGGTTGCACCTTTGTAGACCTTATTGCACGCGACGATGGAACGGTACAAATTTATCCGAGCAGTAATTGACTGTATTATAAGGTTGAACAGTTTAAAAAAAGATTTTTCTGTCTCGTTTAATATTTTTCATAAAATGTTTGAAGTAGCTGAACTTACTTTAATATACTTAGGACATGTTTGATTAACAGTGTAAAGGAACATACTACTTTTCCTAACATCCTGTATTACAAGTAATTATAATATAAGGCAACATCTCATCTTACGTGAATGAACCAGATGTGATGTCAAAAATAATGTTAAAATAACTATTATTAAATTTATTATTTTTTCAAGCTTAGTCTACGTCATCAACGCCATCTGCGGTAAAATTGGAAAATTTAATCCTGTGAGCAAAAAAGAATAAAATTTATTTTTTATCACGACTACCCTTGTTATTTTAAGCTTATAGAGTCGTGATAAAAATTAAATATGAGTATCCTTGTTCGTTTAATAATTAAAATTTAAAAAAGAATAAAATAAAATTCTATTAGCAAAAATTAAATTAAATTAATTAAAATAAATATTGTAAAACAACAATTGGCAGACGATCGCGCAGGACAGGGACCAGTGGAGGGAGCTCGTTTCGGAGGCCAAGATCCTCTTTGGGTCGCTGAGCCAGCGGAGTTTTTTTTTATACATATTACAACCATCCACCAACGCATTCAAAAAATATAACTAGCGTTAGAAGAAACGAACTGTATGGCGGCCGCTTCTTCCGTTAATGGCAGTAAAAGTTTTTTTTTTTCGGTTATCTATCACTTCGCAGAACTTTGCCCCACTTACAAGAATCCATTAGGAACAATCCATGTCTTTCAGTTTTTAACATCCAAGTGCATCCAAGAACAGTTATCTTTTTTTAAAAACATAGAGCCTCTAATAAAAACACGCCAACCACGAGTATATGGGGTGAAATTTTACTAGTGACCGATAGCGAAAACTCAGAACCGGCGAGTGATAAGGAACAACTTTCCCCAAGGAACATAGGTCGAAATACGAAAAAAAATTTTGGACCTCCCATACAAAATTGCCGATCAGCTGATTTGAGTTACTAAGGGAGGTCAACATTTTTTTTTCTTACTTCTACCTATGTTTCTTGGGGAAAGTTATTCCTTATCACCAGCCGGTTCTGAGTTGAGAATGAAATTCAGTTCGTTTTTCTTCCACGCTGCTTATACCTTGTTATGATTTTCTGCAACTCCATCCAAAGCTTTTTGTAGCTCACGTAGAGTGTAGTCTTTATTACGATCTGAAATGTATAACTATTTAAGAGGCTACTATACCGAGCTGAAAGATCGTGAGCTGTCAGTTGATAAAAATATTTCTATCTCATTTATGCATCCCACCCGTCCCGCAGCCGTAAAAGAGACAGTTATAGCTTGCTACCGGAAAATTTGCGTTCTGGGTTTACCAGGTTCCCCGTTCGAAATCGCCACCAAATTTTTTGATAGTGGCATTATTTTGCTGCCAATAAAATATTCTATGCCCGTATCATTTGTTTTGCTGAAATTATTGTCTCATTTAGAAGATACCAAGGCGTAAACTTGGTGATAATTTTAGAGCATTTTGCCACGGCCATATCTTTTTTTAAATGCATTATTACAACCAGAAAAAGAATATGGAGCATAGATCTAGTCCAGAAGAGTTACCTTGCCAAAAATTGAGTCGATCGGTTGCGAATTGGCAGAGGGATACATTGAAAGCGTTTGTATGAAAAATAATGACTATAGATCCCTCTTAAGTATTAGGCACTTGCGATTATTTTTATAAACATTCTGTATTGTATATTTTTTTCTTCAATTGGTAGTTTTTTACTACTTAATCAGAAACACCTTGTATAAGCAAGCTACAGAGTGCGCGTATCGCTCCGCGCCTTACTGTCAAGCGTAAGCATAAGCAACAGTTCCACAAATTCCTACTTCAGTATGAGAAGTATAGATAGAGGTTCAATAATGTTATCTACTGTCGTTTTGCTACTGATGGACAGAGAGATTATGTTCGTACTAGTGCCACCGTTTATACCCAGAAGGGCGCACTTTATAGCTTGTTTTGCTTATACATATTTTATACAGGGTGTAAGGGACGGTGTACCGAAAACTTTGTAGGCGTGATCAGACCATGAAACTGAACAACTTTTACTTTGGAGCCAATGGTGGGAAATGAGCAAAAATTCGCCCATACAAAATTCACGATCAGCTGACTGACTTTGTATGGGAAGTCAGAAAAATTTTCTCGTTTCCCACTATTGACTCCATAGTAAAAGTTGTTCAGTTTCATGGTCTGATCACGCCTGCAAACTTTTCGGTACACCGCCCCTTACACCTGTATATACTCTAATGTTCCCAGTTCCTATCTTTGGTATACCAACCTGTAATCACGATAAACCTTGCCCTCGGTTGTTCAGAATACTGCTCGAGCTCCTTTCTATTTCCGTTTGTCGAGACCATGTTTTCGCGTTCATCATCAGATCGCGCCAGGTCCTTGGCGGGAACAGCGCTTTCTAATCCAGCTATAACGAATCCATTTAGGCCCCGTTCACACATGCGACTTTTTTGTCACGTGACAGTCGGCAATCCCATTCACTCTCGTCGGGTAGAGAGAGAAGTCCGTTTGTCGCCCGGCCAGAGAACAATAGCGCGCGACAGAGAAGTCGCATGTGTGAACAGGTCCTTTGTATTCAAGGGCTGAACTAGTTTATCAAACTGAACAACTTTCCTGGAACATACAGTCCAGCAAAAAAGAGTAAAAATTAAATAAAATGGAACTAAAAAAAAACATACTAAATTGTTGCCATTCATAGACGATGTTGCCATTTAATTTTGAAACATACAAAGTGTCGTCGAAACGCCCTCATTTTTTGTCTACTCTTTTTTGCTGCACTGTAGGTCAAAACACGGAAAAACTATTTGGACTTCTCATATTAACCGAGTCCAAAGCATTTTTTCATACTTTGACCTATGCTCCTTGGAGAAAGGTTTCATGAACTGTTACATATAGCCCTCAAAATATTTGCAGTTGATTATTTTACACTTTTTTTGGATTTTTTAAGCCTCTTTAATAGTTATATTCTAAGGTTACCTGATCCCAAGATCTGTTTGTATACGATCAATGCAGTTTCTAATTGCTCCAGTAGAGGCGCTGCCTACATTGAAAAAGATAAAAAAAATAACTATAGTAGGTATCTTCATAAATAAAATGTACCTTAAACTCTGTGACAGCCTGTCAGATGCATACTTAAATAAAGAACAGCCTTATGTATTATTTTTTTTTCATCAAATATACATAAACAAATCTTACACAATATAAAGACACCGTTAATCCCTATGAGTTATGCTACCGCTATAGTTTTAAAAGGGCTAAAATAACGGTGATCGTACGTCATTAAAGCGCACGACAGTGCGTCGACCAAGTTCTGAACACGGGCTGCGAGCACACAGTGCTTAATTAACCCGAACCACTTCGAGCTACTTATGACGTGGTGTAGATGGCAGTTGTTTACAGCCGTTTACGCTCTTCCTACTCCGCAAGGGATAAAGGCGTGATATATATGTATAGAAAAAGTTTTACTTAGTTTAAAGTATACTTACGAAACGATGTATTTTATCCAAAATATTGTGCCATTCTTCGGTAACAGGATCGAGGTTCACTTCTTTAATTTCTTTGTCTATTTTCGTGAGATATTTCAAAACGTGTTTAGTATCAAGGTTATCTTCATTATTACTTGTCAAACCTTCAGACCCTTGTTGGTAACGTGTCAGTTTTTGCAAAATTAGATCAATATCCTTCTTTTGGCCCTGTGAGTTCTCGTCAGTGTCATATGCTACTTCACGCAAATATTTAAAAGGGATCCCTCTTTTTTTGTATTGCGTCTTGGCATGATTTATCAAATAACCGACAAAATTATTCGTTTTATGATTAATCACATCATGGACGCCTGGTTTAAACTTTTTTATAAGATTATGGAACCGTTGTTTGGAACCATGGGTCAGTGAGAATATTACAAAAAGAATTAAAATTGTCTTTGATACTCCGTTTGAAAACATTTTACAGTTTTCTTCAAGTGACTTGGTAGGAGTAGCAACAAAAAAAAAATAATTAAATGTTTAATCATGTTTGTTTAATGATTCATTTTATCTAAACAATTTCAGAGAGCAAGCCAAGCATGGTATTAGATAAGTACAATCGCTAGCATCAACCTTCCCATAGAAACAACGAACATATGGAACTGATTTACTAGTATTTGTATAAAAAAACACAATATTACTTGTTGTACTAATACCCTTAAATTGACAGGTTTACAATGCTGGTGATAGTACAATAAGCAGCACCACGAGTAAAACATTTTTATGGGCTTGGAGGTAGTGACAAAATTCCAAGGACATTCAGTAAAGAAATGAATAAAATTTTCAGAATTTTTCAGAGTGATTGCATTTAGAGCACTGATCTGCTAAAGAGGTTTTTTTTGTTTAAATTGTAGAATATCTTTGAAGTGCTGTCCTTTACACCCTGTATAGAGCCCTTGCACCTTAATACAACTTAGCAAGACATTTAAATCATGGGTTACTCAAATCCAGTTATTAATCAAAATCCAGTTCTCATATTATGCAAACCAAATTCCTTTGAGGGATTCTTCTGGTCTATAAGTCCCAAAAGTCAAAGCAAGGTCTAAAATAATAATATTCATAACGAAACTTTTTTTATATATCTAGTAATTTCTTCGTAAATGCAAGATCGAAACGCTATTATAATTTACACAACTTGATTGTAGGTGTGTACGTTAGGTGCTATCTACACACGTGAGACGCTAGACGTGAGACGTACGATGACAACTGTCAAACCCTAATTCAAACTACAGCGGTTGTGGTAGGTAGTGAAACTCAATCGCTTGACAGTTTCGCTTAAGTCTGAATAGAGCTTCTCAGCCGTCGAAGATGAGACGCGCGATTTATTGGTGCTGACGGCGTCTTATCTGTTTCAAACGGTTTCGAGCGTCGCGCATTTGCACATTCACATCTCACGTTTTACGGCTCACCTGTGGAGATAGCGCCCGAGATTAGCCTCACAGTACTAAATTAAACGTAATGTGTGTAATGGTAGGTAAGTTATAATATTTTGTAACACAATCAAGCTCAATTACTTTTTGTTACCATCCTATTAGCTTAGTTCTCGCGTGTAGTTAATTTTCTTAACCTTGATGGAAAATGTGATACACATTCTACTAAATGACTCCCAAAATTTTGTCAGATGTGGTGTAAATAGCCGTTTTTTGCAGCCGTTAACACTCCGCCTACCCCACATGGCATATAGGCGTAATAATGATAGCATGTTGATAGAAAATGGAAGATAATCCATTTCACATTACGACACGATGACGACTCCAATTTCGAATTCTGAATTTTCGATGGAGAAGGAGCACAAAGTAAGTATTAGCATAGTATTAGCTAGCGCAATCGAAGGAGTGAGCTGCTGTAGCCCAGCCCAATTTTATTAAACTTATATTTCTTTATTTACTTATTTACAGGTTCGAGAAAAAGATGGTACCGCTTTCAGTTCGTCTTGGTGCCGTGCCCATTTGTGGTTTGTTGTAATTAAAAAGAAACATCTACTTTATCTTATTTATTTAGCTTATTAAATACTTATTGCGTAGTTACTATTCAGAACTATTATATTTATTTTATTTCCTTTATAATTTATTGCCATTTGAAAAACGATACCTCCTTCGGTCAGAATACCTTACCAAAAACAATCAAAGATATCGTCCAGTCTGCTCTGTAGAGTCCATCGAGTCTATAGTTCATTTGCGGCGGAATCACTCTATTTAACACTACATTGCACTTAACCAATAGCACTGTTTAGTTTTCAATTTCACCCAAGCAAACCGTCAACTATGTTTCCGATGATGCCGTTGGTATTCCTGTATGTGGTGCCATTTATGCCAAGACTGAAGGGTATCTTGTCATCTGTCTGCAGGTAGTACTTTCCCGTCGTACCCGGCTTGGAAGGGAAGCCCATGTAGCTGGAAAAATTAAATCAATTAGATGGGTAGAACTAGGTACTTACAGGATGATTATGAGTCTCCGTCATTTTTCACCTCGAGAGCCATACGAACTCTCGCCAGAATTTATTTAGAGACGAAACAGATATTATATAAAACAACGTAGGTGGAAGTGGAATACTGTACACAAGACCAATATTTCGATGTCAGAGTGCTTTAAGTGAACGTTTCGTTTAATAAAGTTGATTCTTTCAGATACTCATCACAACCTCACAGAATCGAAGTGAATAAGAAGAGCCAGAACCTTATTTTGATGACTTTGTTGGTTTTTCGATCAACCAGTTGGATTGTACCTGGATTGATTTATGACTAACCTTATATCTCGGTGTCCCACACGAAAAGAAAGAAGATCTTCGCAAGATCCTTTCTTGAAATCCTCCCAGCTGTCACATTTGACAGCCGGGAACGCTTGCTGGTTGACGACCGACTCTGTGAAGTATTGCCAGGCGCGATGGTGGCTGCAGTGGGTGGTAAGGCAGCCTGGCTGCTCTTGGCCAGCATTGGGGTAGTAGTCCACGTCACCTGAAATTAAAATTAAATTGAAGGTATTAGGTAGGGTATGCGCCGTATCATAGTCTCAGAATGACTCAAGGCTCTGGTGTGTCCTACCAGACATGGCCTACGGTACCGAGACGTGGAACTTGACCTCTAAACTGGCCTACCGGCTGCATGTCACTCAGAGTGTCTCCGAGAATTATAAAAATGTCTATGCTCGGGATCTCAATGGCTACGGTCCAATAAAAGCCAGATGACTAAAGAAACGGACATAGGTTTTAAATTTAGCAAGCTAAAGTGGCAGTGGACTATCCAGAAGACTACTCACCAACAGCTTCAAGAAGTCCCTTCACCAGGCCATCTGTGTGTACGACGTCAACGAAATCAGCGTCAGTCTTCTTCAGACGCAGTTCCTCATCCAACCTTCCGAAACAAGGGCCGGCGGGGTCCAGGCCTGTGATTCTGTAAGGACAAGTTTTAATGTTGTATCAGGCGTTACTTTGCGGAAGTCCACCTCGATGAAAGTGATAGAATAGAACTTTTCATGTTTCCATATTATTGTGAATGCTAGGTGGCATTACCTGGCAACTTTCTTTCCAGTGAGTTTGGTGAAGGTCTTCCCGGTGAAGCTGGCTATGTGAGCGCCGAGACTGTGCCCGATCACATGGATCTGAGCTGGGTCTACTCCATCTAATAAAACAAGCAAATATACATATCACAGCTGTAAGAAAACAGTTGTACAGACTTTGGTAATTGAAGTGTAGCAAATTGGAGTGATAATGGGCTGGTCGCATTTGTTGTAGATCTGATGCACGGTAGAGTAAGCGGGTTCTCGAGGGGAGGCCATAGCTCAGCAAGCGTAGCGTTGGGCGTCCTCCGGCCAGATGAATTGATGACATTATATTAAGAGAGCGGCTGATAACGACTGGACGACAAAAATGGGAGATCACACATTATGGCGTATGCTGATGTATGTGTGGGGGATTTTGTAGTCATCATTATCTGATGATCTCCTCAGCCACATCTACCCACGGCAGGGTATAGACCTCTTCTCTTTTACGCCACTCCTCTCGTTTCTGTGCCAATTTTATTCATTGAGACCTGGTCCATTTGATTTGATGATGTCATCTGACTACCGATGATGAGTCGAAGATGTAGGTAAGCGGATCACGGGATTAAGGTGGAGGTCGCCAGGATACAGGATGCATGGTGGACCAAAGCAGTCACAGAGTGGTAGCTAAGGGGAGCAAAAAGAGCATTGGCCAGACCATCAGCCCGAAATAGTAGAACTTACGATCAACCATGGAAGCCAACACCTTGCCAAGTTTTTCTCCTATAAACCGGACGTAGGTTGTGGAGCGCAGGTACATGCTACCAATGAATTTGCTGCCATCCAGAGCTATCACGTTGGATTTACCTGCAAAAGGACGTAGGTTCATAAACTTATTTTTATCTGCCGCAGAAGGAGGGTTATGTATTTCGAGAGTTATATGATGTTTGTTCACTGTCTGCCATGGGTGAGGAGTTGAGGACAGACAGACAGACTCTAAGATTCAAAGTCTCTGTTTATTTAGTGAAGGATTTGTAAAACTATGTTTTATTTGTCTGCACGTTGGCGCTTACCCTGACTAAATAACGCCTTTCTGATGTTGGTGAAAGGTTCCTTGGTCGGTTTGTCGGTGAATCCATGGATGAAGATGTAGAGCTTCTGGTCTTCATTGAAGTCCTTGGCTTCAGGGATCGTCTGATCCGCGTATTTGATGTTGAAGGTTATGGTGTACGCTCTGCCGACGGGAAACAAACATAAATCTTAAATCATATTCAAGTGTGTATACCCAAGTTTAGTGATGCTAAAAAATAAAAAAGTTATATGGAATTTAGTTCTCAATCTGAAGTTACCATGAAAACTATAACGGATGAAAACGATTTTGCTGTTTGTAATACAGCTGCAAACAAACCAGCAACAAAATTAAATTTGATCACTCGAAAACTGATATTTCATATTTTTTTGCTTATAATGTTTACGTAATATTGACTACAAAACATTATTCGTGGGCGAGTCTGACACGTTCTTGGCCCGTCTATTTTATATCATACATTTTATTTAGGAAAAGCTGTACGGAAACTTAGTTTTACCTTAGAAAAACTAGAAGGTATAACTTACGGTGTAATGAAATCGAGAGTCAATTTGTTGAGGTCCGGTTCTTCTCCTGTGTCGATTTGGTCGTACTTTACTCCTATAAGCCCTTTCACAGTTGAGCCTGTCAAGATATCATTATTAAGACGCAACATAGACGCAAGCAGAAAATAAAGAGTATACAGAAGGTCTTTAATTGACTCTATTCAGGGTTTTCATGAAAGCCAATTGTTAAAAACCTCTAAGTACAAGAACATCAAAACAGCAAAATCTGATACAAGAACTGGCAACCATCTTCGTAGAGAACAAGCATCGAAATCGTCGTCGTTTACCTAATTTGTGCTTTCACTTTCACCCTTGTTTGAAGAGTTCGCTGGTTTGAAGATATGTATCGAAAGACTTACACGCAACATCAATGCCTTGGAAGATGGCAGTGTCGATGGGATGTTTAATGTCCGCCACATCTTCGTTGATCTCATGCCCTACGTCATCTATCAAATCTGCCAGGCCTTCCAGATTTTTCTCCGCTGAAAACAACACAATCAATTAGGAATACATACATACAAATATAATCATGTCTATATCCCTTGCGGGGTAGGTAGAGCGTAAACGACTGTAAAAAACGGCCATTTACACCACGTCTGACAAAAGTTTGAAAGTAATTCAGAAGACTGTGTATCACCATAGTGACAGGTTGTCAGTCCGTCGCCTATACTTACTTGCAATACACATTAACTCTCAAATCCCTTTGTCGCTTCTCACGAGACCCCCGAGAAAGATAGGGGGTGATGCTTGCTGTTCTCAGCCGAAATCACACAGCATTCACATCAATTAGGAATAAATTATTACAGGAAGGAATTTAGTTAGTTTAGTACCTAGAGCAGATTATCACCACACGAAAACATCGATAAGATCGAGTGATAGAGGGCCACCGGTGGAAAATAAAATAGCTTTTCCTAAAATAATGAATCACCTACCTACCTTGCTGCTGGAACTGTGACGTGAACTCATCAAAATTCCCGAAGATGCTGTCAGTCTGAGGATCAGGTCTGGCCAGTGAGGCCGCCAGCAGACCAGCGAAGATCACTGTCATCGGAATACTGTGAACACAAGGTCGGTAAGGTGAAACGTCACATTATACAAACGAAAAACTGGACTTCAGTCGACTTAAACATGAGTAGCAAAGCAACTTTTTTCAAAAAATCTGATGTGAAATGATGAAGGCACGCGGACATTTGTCGCAAAACTAGTTATGGTTATAAAATAGGTAATAATTAAGTAAGCTAAAAGATAGTTAAGATATAATTTTAGTATAAAGTGTAGGTATTAGCGGTATTATTTGTTTTTTGCCACTTACCGACTCATTTTTAAACACTTGACTCAAATCAGGTGGGTTTTTAAATATATTCGCTTTTAGCAGAGCAAAAAAATTTGCTGTCAACCATATTTTAAACACTGATGACCGAACTACCAATTTCCGCATTTATATGTATACCTACCAATAATAAGTAGATATGTACCACAGTATTGTGGTAGATACACGTGTACCTACTATGTGTTTATTTTTTTATTCTATGGTAAATTGGGGTAAACTGAAACAGGGGGCACAGTGAAACAACCACAATAATAACTTCTTATTAATCTACTGTTCAAAAGAGATAAGTTGTCAGTTCGCTATCGTAGTGCAATGTTTTGTTTACTTTCGAATGTATTGTTTTTATAAATAATTCGGTGACTTTTTGATAAATTGCTCTTTGTTTTCTTGAAAATCGATTTGAAACAAAGAAGGTTTGCTTGTGGTGAATTTTTAAATTAGGTATATTTAGTTAATATCATGTGACTTAATATCGTGTAAAAAGTATTGGAAAAACAAACTTTATTTTTATAGCCCATAAGCTCTTCTGTTACATATTCAACACTTGCGATTATCGGCACTTTGTGAAACTCTATATTTATTTGACCTTTACAAAAATACGTGAAACGAGTACAAGCGTTTTCATGCAAATCATAAAATCTACAAACTAATCTACTGTTTCATTGTGCCCCAACTTAACCTATATATAAGAATTAAGTAGAGCGAACAGAACAAATACCCTGTCAGATTCTGTGAATCTAAACACCATACATTATGAAAAGTATAGTATAATTTGTAAACAATAATACGAGCGTAAAAGAATAAAAATCTTACGCGTTTTCGCTACGCTCACTGTGATTGACGTTCGTAGGTACGCGGTACAAAAAGCGGTGTTTTTACAGTGCTGTCCACAAATGATTAGATTAGCACCATTCCGGTAAATTCTGGACTGACATCCGCACGGAAATACTGCGTAGTGTGCCATGTTCTGTGGTTTTTCTATGCGATGTTATACAACTTCTTTCTTCAATAACACTGGACCAGAAAAATCTCACCTGTAGAGGCGCGCCGCGACCGTAGTGTGTACCACCTAAGCACAGCAGCACAACAGCCTAACCACTTTAGGGATCAACTTATACTGGTTCTTAGTACTTAACTGGATGGAAAACCAATTTAAGGTGATCCCTTAAAAGAGCTCTTAAGTGTAATGTGCTGCTGATACCTAGTATCACGAGCTCATGACATGACACGACAAATTGCAAATTAGTTTTGAAAAACAAAGACATCGTGTGCAAAACAAAGCCTACTTACCTAGAAAGCATATGTACCTATCTAAATATTAAAGAGTCGAAATGAATTTGCGTCACAAATCACTATTGATCTTTTACTGTTTACTGTAAACATAACAGAAAGTTCGAGTTAACAAACAACTTTATTATACAGGTAGGCAGCTACTTACCATACAATATATATATCTACATATATCACGCCTATATCCCTTGCAGGGTAGGCAGAGCGTAAACGGCTGTAAGAAATGGCCACAAATGTCTGACAAATGTTTGAGAGTCATTCAGAAGACTTGTGTATATTATCATAATTTTTAACTAATCAAAAACAACCATTAAATACCAAAACTATAATATTATTTTTATTTTTAATATGGAAAGTTTGCAGTTGATAGAGGTGGCACTAGTAGCTAGTAGTGACGTCATAAAATATGATAGAGAGGCAAACAATACCACACAATACAATTCTGGATCCATTCTTTATCTGCACAAGTAACACCTACTTATTGTTTTGTACCTCGTATAAGGCTCGGTATACGACACCCTTAAATGAAGGTCACTTACGGTACACAGCATTTGTGATTGGTATAAAAGTTTTGGCAACGGGAATGTGCAGCAAACGCATAAGGCATCGATGTACGCCATGAGGCCTCTTGTAATGGTGAGTAGCCATATTTGAATTCATAATGTTTATTGTTTTTGGGTTCATTGTATTGTGGTCATATTTTGTCGAGACTTAGGACAATCACTTTGAGAGCGTTAATCACTAATCTAACAAACGCTAAATAACACATTATTAATTTGTTAACTGACTTAGCTCCCATTCTCTAAACTAAAGGACCAACTTTTAAAGGTTTCTCTTAGTATTTGTATGAAAACACAGTGTAATTTGGTCCCATAAATGGGTAAGGATGATGTACAGGCGATGCGATACTGAGTGAAATTATACTAGTGACCGATAGCTAAAACTTTGTTATATTCTGTGTAGTTGAGCAAGTGATTTTGTGTCAACTCCCCTCGGTCTCCCCTTTACCCGGTACTTCATTTTCAATATCTACTTTTTTAAATGAAATTATCACGAAGGTCTACTAAATTCCAGCGTTTCTCTCTTCCAGACCCTTCTTTTCATCACAGCATTCCTGCACCTATCTTCCTCGGCGCCAGGATACTCAGACCTGGAGACGTGGCCGCATCAGCTTCACCAGCCTCTGTATACCGACCAGAGGAAGCCGTCGGACCAGGGTGCTGTCAAGGTAATACAACCCACCATCTTCATCCAGGATACATGGCTACATCAGCTGCACCAGCCTCTGTATACCGACCAGAAGAAACCCTCGGACCAGGGTGCTGTTAAGGTAGGACCTAACAGTATAAAAAAATTACAGCAATTTTTTTTATGTGAACCTGCCCGTGGAACGGAACATCTTCTAATTGAAGTTTGGAGGTCAGCATTTTATATGGGAGATCCAAAGTTGTTTCATATTTGTCGACCTATGTTTCCTGAGGAAAATTGTTCAGGGCTGATTCACCCTTTCACGTGCCAATGCCCATGCCATGACGCGTGTCAAGCATTTCTTTGTTTGAGATGAGCATCAAGCATTAAACTAAAATGTCAACAACTGGACATGACCCTGAGAACTCAGTTGGTAGAGTCACATCACAACCCCGCCGTCTCCTTAATTTGTGGTAGAGTGGTGAATGAATGGAATGGAACGATTATTACAGGCCCAGGTTCAAATCCCAACCGCATTCCCAGATGAAATCTTTGTATTTCATTTTCAATTTATATTCGTATTTATATTTTTCTCAGAGTGAAGGTTGAACATTTAATAATCATTGTCCATGTAAAATAAAACGCCTTGTATGCCATGTATGTACCATGCCAACCCGACTGCCTGGCCCAGGGATTGTCCAGCAACATTCGGTTTGAGACGACATATTAGGATTTTGAGAACATGGGTGATTGGGTGGAACGATATAGAATATCCCGGGTTCAAATCCCAGCAGCCCCAACCTCGGTTGAAATTTTGTAACCATTTTTTAATTTATTGCTATTTTTTTCCAGGGCGAAGGTTGCAAGGGAGGCAGGTGTCCACCCAGCGTCGGTTGCGAAGATTGCCAGTACGCCATCCCGCTTAACACGTTTGATAAGAAACACTTTGTTAGCAATTTAAATAAATAAAATCATGAACGTTAGTCTGTCTAATAAATTAATCTAGCTTTTTTAAATCAAAAGTTGCTAAGATAGGTACTATTTTTAACCCTTAAGGCCCCAAACTAAAAAATCACAACCAGAAGGAGAGTCAGACATCTACAGTACGGTCATTCGAATAGGCCATATTTGACATCTGTCAAAAGGAAATTAATGCTATGACATAAGAACTCTTTTCCTTTGTTGATTTGCCCTCTTGTATGAATTTGACAGCTTACAAATATATAGCCTATTCAAACGGCCTTACTTTATTATTTTAGTACTGCGCTAACGCATGCGTCTGCGAAACTTGCGTTGCGATATTTTATCGTTGGTGTTTAAGTATCTGGCAGATATTGTATGCATCTGTCAGATGCATGCGTTAACGCAGCGCTAAAATAGCGCAGCGATGGATGTCAAAATGCGGTACCCGCCGAAGTCACAAATACACTGGTTTAGGGATGAGTGGGGCGATATGAACCAGTGATCGTGAATACAAACATCTTTTTCTATAATTATTAAGTTTTTTTTTGCGTCCGTCCTATTTTTTCAAGCTTCACACGTGAGAATGTAATTTTCCATTGCGCTCGTCAAAAAGCATCAACGATAATGATAAGATAATGAGTGTTACTTATTATTTCCACACACCATTTACTCAAGATGTGGTTGTAGGGAAAGGGCAGAAGGGCGGCCATTTTAATTTTAATCTGATGGAAACTATCGCGGCATAATATGTTATTGTCGCACAAATGTTCTCAAAGTCCACAAGCGGTACAGTCGGGTTCGTAAAGGCTTTTCTTTCCTTTTCGAGCGGAAAACCGAGTCATTCAAAAGTGAAGCTTATCGTAATCAAGAGATCCAACAATTGAGAGGTTTTGAGTTATGTAAGTCAAAACTTAAGGTCAAAATAAAGACCGAGCGCGGCAGCGTCGTAGAGCGCCTTCAACTTGACAGCGTCGTTCATAGTATGACTAGTTTGTATGTGGATGCCAGAAAGACCGGGCGGCACGCCGCGCCGCGCACTCCACGGGGAACCACAATGCACGACATACTCAATGCACAGCAGGTTAAGGCACGGCAGCGTATTGTACAGCAGATCATTGTACGACATGATGGATGGATGGTCTTGAAATACGGGCCCGGACCGATAATGTACAGGGGTGGAAATGGAATCAAAACAAATGACGTCACAGCGGATGTAGTGATGTGACAGAGTTGACTTTGATCGACTTATCGACTAATTATTCGAACATGACATGCAAGGCAACCCACGGAGGGGGGGACGGGGGGGGCGAAGCCCCCCCACAAGGGGGGGTTTGCAATACAAAAAACACATTTAACACAAATCCGACACAGTAGGTTAGGTTAGGTTAGAACAGTGACCCCCTGGAGCGAACGAAGTGAGCGACCAAGCTTACTAAAGAATATATTGAACATAAAAACAGGAGGAGAAATGCATACAGGGTGTTAGGGACGGTCTAACGAAAACTTTGCAGGCGTGCTCAGACCATCAAACTGAACAACTTTTACTATGGAGTCAATGGTGGGAAACGAAAAAAAAATTTCGACCTCCCATACAAAATTCACGATCAGCTGACTGACTTTGTATGGGAGGTCGGAAATTTTTTTTCGTTTCCCACCATTGGCTCCATAGTAAAAGTTGTTCAGTTTGATGGTCTGAGCACGCCTGCAAAGTTTTCGTTACACCGTCCCTAACACCCCGTATAATATTATCGATCTAGTCACATCACTATTCTACCACAACACGTGATGTCTCCATCCATCATGTCGTGCAATCCACCCCCGTACACTTTCGGTACGGGGTGATGGATGGCGACATTGTTTTGATTCCATCCATCATGTCGTGCTTCATCACGTCGTACATTACTCTGACGGCAAATATTATGGTTTACAATACTATGTTGTACATTGTAGGGACTCCACTCCACTATGAACGACGCTGTCACGTTGACGGCGCACTATGATGCCGCCACGCTCGGTCTTTATTTTGACTTTAAATCAAAATGGAGTAAAATTAAAAGATCTTAAACCTATTTTGTACTTTTACCTACGTAGAATGTTTGTTCCATTTTCTGCAGAAAAATGTTAAAAGTTTTAATAATATAGCGTTTTCGCCCATACAAAATTACTTTCGCCCATATTTTTTCCAAATTACTTGGTTTAGGTAGTCTAGGTAATATATTATTTTGATCCAGATTGTCATGAACTTCCCAGACAAGTTCCTCTAGGTACTAGTGTGAACTCCAATTCATCCATACAAGTTATGTTGACTTTATAAAGCTTTTCTGCACGACAATCCAATGTTGCTCCAAGATTGCAAAGTAACCTCGACTGTCACCTAATAAGACTACTATACCGCTATACTAAAAACGCGCCAGTCGCTGGCTGTATGTGCGACGCGCGTGTGCCTCGCAACATCGAGAAAGAAAAAAAGAAAAATTCCGCGCGCTTTTTATCAGAACTTTTTACTATGACAAAAGAAATTACCAATATACAGCCTAGTTTTGAAAAATAGTTTGCATTAAAATGTGATAGAGATGTGATGTTTATAATCAAAAATGGATAGTTTTAAGTGGATTTTTGGTTGTTTATTGTGTTTTTTAAACATGTGCAACAGCCGAGTGCCATCGAGAAGTGACGAGGGATATCCCACGGGACTTATGTCAGTTTGTATGTGTTTATATTTTTATATTCAACTTCTAGACGCTTAGTTACATCGAAAGGTATATTATGAATGACATAATAAATAATCACCTACCTATAACTTGGTAAACAACATTCCTCGACGTTGAGACAGTTTCTTGAAATAAGTGAAATTATCTATTTCACACAGAAAAATAATTACCTACTTCGTTAATTCGTAAATACCTAGCACTTTTATCAAATACTTCATTAATAATTATAAAAAAAACATGAAGATCTAGGTCAGACAAATACAAAAATAAAAGACACTGCCCCGGGGCAAGACAGGTTAAATGGCACTTGGTAAATTTTTGACACTTTGAAAATATTGAAGGTTTCTACGGTACTTAGGCCTATTACAATTTTTTATATTGGATAATAGGTAGGTTAATTATTGTTTTATTTAGAAAATCTAAATCTGAAACCTAACACTATCTCAGGTCTTAAAAAGTGCCCATCAGTTATACGGGCTTTCGAATTCCAAGGATTAGGATCTGATTTATGTGTATTCTGTACAAAGTGAAGGACCCATTTGATAACAGAAAGGCTAAATCTCTTCAAGGCTGTCCGCTTTTGGAGGTTAAACGTTTGGTCCCAGCGCAGCGTAGTCAAAGACTATTAAGCTTTAAACTTTAATGGCACGAATGATGAAAACTAGTGTTAGAATTTAAAGAAAAGGCGTCTTACCCAGTTAATAGGCTGTTCAACAGACAAGTCTCGGTTTTCGGACAATCAGGTGGTTCAGTCTGCAACGTTCTAACCAGACTGGTAACAAACTCACGAAGAGATAAATATCAACTTTGTAAGTGACCCAACTCGGAACTTTCCGCGTCGCAGGCAGTCAGGAAGGTTCTGTCTGATGTGTGATGGATGATAATGATTGGTGATGATGAGACCTCATCAGGTTGAACACCAAATTTTAAAAAACTTGTCGTGTTAGGTAAACAATTTTTGGAAATCTTATAAATTTATTTATTTTGATTTATTCAATTTATCGCGGGTTTTCATCGATTTGACTACATTCAATCTGCAAATCCTGCCTGCGGTGGAAAATTTTGTAAGATTTCCAAACACCTCATCTCATCAGGTTTTGAAGCGCACACATAACGTGCCCTCCGAAGCACAAAATCGTCGTTCTTGCGAATAATCAATTGATTCAGTCTGCAATGTCCTACTCTGTGTTAAACCGTAACAAATATAAACTTGTGAAAGAGATGTTAATTGACCAATAGTGTTGTAACACATGGTTAAGACCTAGAAAGTAAACAGAATTAACACCGCCATTAAGATTATCATGGTCAGACGTTAGTATTTAAGTCCGTGTCGATGACCTCAAGGCTAGGTATCAGAAGCAGACATTTGGTTACAATTTGGTGCCGTGACCAGGATAGGGAAACCTACAGGTTTTTTCTTGGGACGTCGAAATCAGTAACATATTTGGCGGATAGGTTGTGTAGGTAGGATACGAGGGGTTTGACATCAAAACAAGTAGGTGCCTAATTTGAGATTGACGCATGTCCAAAACAAAATGTAATATGAATGTCTCGACCACTTTTTTTTTTACCACAGCTAGCAAGAGCAGCAACAGTCAGCGAAATTCTTTTGTCAACCAACAATGTCAAAACATAGTACCTATGGGAGCTATACTAACTATAGGTAGGCATACCTATTTATGTCAAATCATGATAACAAGGAGGTACAATATGTTAATTAATAAACAAAAACATCTTTTCCTACCCTATAGGTAAGCAAACAGAGTTCATTGAACCCGGTTAAAATTAACTATAACGAGTACATTCTCACCGATTGCAATGAAGGTTAACACATAATTCAATAGCATGGGAAACTACTCGTATACAAAGAATTATCAAGCGATCTTTTATATCAAATTAAGTACACACACATCAACTCACGCTTTTACTCCATGCGAGGTAAGCAGCGAGCTTTACCGGCTCTTGACGAAAGATGACATAACCGGTTTTCTGTTGAAATTCTTAATTTTCTGCGTGCAATTGAAAATAAAAATAACTTGTTTTTAGTTTATTTACCTAAGCTCAAGCTCTCCGATTGATTGCATAATATTATGCTACAGAAGGAACGTTTTCGTTAGGATTGGAACCAGCACTGCAAATAATTACAAATGATTTATAAAGTATACTGTCCGCATTCTTGATGACATCTGTCAATTTCCGGCTAACGGGTTATTGCGCGTACCTACAAACCATGTTACGATACAGTAAACAAAAGAGCGAAACTGTTCCTTATGTTATAGTTACGGTGGTGATACGTGGTACTAGTATTATTTCATTGCATTAGGAGTTTTGCACTGTATCACTTAAGCTTTTTGGTTTTTTCTTTATACTATTTCGTTTATTATAACACAAGTTTTGGCCTCACGTTTTTGTGTACATACCTAGTTACTTACATAAAAGAAACATAAGACCGCGTTCTAAAATTAGTAAAAATAGATAAATTGTCTACATTTTGAGTATTCAATATTTTAGGAATTCAACATTTTGGTCCTAAATAACCTACCTACCTACATATAGTTTTATTCGCTCTACATCCGAAAAAAAAATCATTTTTCAAGCTGGGTTTTACAACTCATGGAAATGTGAGTAAGACATTACAACAAACATACAGGTCACTCGGACAGTAAGTAATACCTACATAACTACAGTATTTCGACAGATGTCATCAAGCCTAGCGATAGCATGGTGGATTGTGCGACATTCCCAGCATTTTGCAACTAAGTAAGCTACAATTAGGCTCTAGAATAGTTTAGACTTTTTAAGTTCGACTTTCTTAATGGAAGACAGGCAGAATGCATGAAATTATAGGGGATTTAAGAGTGATGATAAGTAAGCTACAATTAGGTGGCTCTAGAATAGTTTAGACGTTCATAGGTACTTTTTAAGTGCGACATTCTTAATGGAAGACAGGCAGAATGCATGAAATTATAGGGGATTTAAGAGTGATGATAAGTAAGCTACAATTAGCTGGGTATAGAATAGTTTAGACGCTCATAGGTACTTTTTAAGTGCGACTTTCTTAATGGAAGACAGGCAGAGCAGACTGCATGAAATTATAGGATTTAGAAATGATGATGATGGTCAGTTGGCCGAGTGACGAGCGAGGAGGGAAAAACCGAGTGTTGTGACCTGGAACATGGGTCAAAATACGAAAAAGAAGTTGACTCTCCCATAGTCAATCAGCTCGGCGATTTTCATATCGATTTTTCTTCATATTTCTACCTACATTTCATGGGAAAAGTTGTTCAGTACCTTGACCTCCTTTCTTCTTTTTATACTCTATTTGTTACTCCCTGTATAGATTTAATCTTAATCTACGGTATGTTATTAAATATGTAGGTACCTAACGGTTAGCGGATATAAATATTCAAAATAACCGGAAATACTAAAATAACTAAAGGAAAGCTACAAGGAACATTGCTCAATAGAATATGCAAATTGTAGTTATTTGGTTATTTGTAGATATTAAAATATGAGTAAATGTTTAGTAGTATAACTAATAGTATACCTTACTATTAGGTAGATAAATACTTTAATTATAATTATTGTACCGTTCGGCTACAACACCTAGTACCTAACTGGTATAAGTTCGAAAACGATAATTTTAGAAACTAACGGGTCTATTTCAAACATTCTCTTCGTTTCCCTTGATAATGCTTTGGTCTGTTTTCTGTGTTGGTCCCTACCTACGATACCTACGTGACTTTGTAGCAACCTCTGGGAACTATAACACGAAGCTCACTCAAGTGGTTCACAAGCAAGGTAGACGCAATAGCAGTTCTGTACATATCCGCAAGATGGCGCCACGTGAGAGAAACGGCCAGAACAATGGGGTCTGAAACGCGGTATCGAAGTGTTCACCGCGCAGTGGACTATAGGTCTCTTGGCCACAACAACCGGCCAGGCGGATAGCTACTCTTTTCCAGACACCACCTGAAACCTTCCTTTCTGCCAACTGGCATTACCTCCTGTCACCCACCATAACTTTTTACGCAAGTCAGTAGCTATCTACCCCGCCTTTTTACGTGGAGAATCCAAATTCGAATCCCGTCCGTTCTCGATGCTTAGTGTTCTTGCGAATTTAACCTGGTTTGATATTGGTGTTTCCAGGCCCAGGGTCTACGAAACCAGCCACGATACCTCACAGCCAGCTCAAGTACCTCTTCTTCGTGGTCCAGGGCCACGGGCAGAGGTCAAAATATACCTACTGGAATGCCGTGGATATCGCTGAAGACCCAAGGATTGACTTCCGAAGGTGAGGACCTGTTCTTTTAGGGTTGAAGATTCATCGTGGCGCAATGTAATGGATAGAGGTCCAAATATACCTACTAGGTTTCCGAAAATGAGGTGATGGTCCTCCACAAAAAAAACACATAATTTTGTTTATGGTGAAGGCTATTTGCTGAGTGGGTAGGGAAGAACTCCACTAACAGTAACTACAAGTAGGTACTCAACAAATGGTCTAGATGGCGCTTAAGACAAAATTGAAATAGTACAAACTACATACAGCGCGCAAACAATTCTTTTGTTGTCCTCAATCCCCTGGTGACAACTCCCGCCCAAACATATTGTGGCTACTCGCTCCATTGACTCTTACCTACTCAATTCAGGCTATAAACGAAGAAGAAACTAACATGTAAAATCTGTGATTCCAGGAGGACTGTGGTGATAGCGCTGGGCTACCTGGATGGCAGCGCGTTCCCTATCGCTGGGATGTTCTCCAACGAGTACGAGGCGAGAGGGTACAACGTCATCATCATCGACAACCAGAGATTCGCCACCGTCCATTACTACTTGTGAGTAACTGCAAGTTTAGAGACTGAACATTTAGAAAAATAGTTAACAACGTTGGCCCTAAATGAGAGCCCTGGTGAAACCCGTAATTTAATACATACGTGTAATAATACAGAAAGGACCATCTTATAAATTAGTTGAGTAAAGCGTAGCAACTAAATCTTTGAGAACTATAAATTCAATAAACAAAAAGATCATTATTGGATATCATGATGTACTTTGTTAAATGCTTTTCAGAAACCTGTTACAATATTATTAAGTAGATCTACGCCACTACTCATTCAGGACGCATTATTAAATGAAAAATATGATACTTATTGGCCTTCTCTTATATCCACTGAACTGGAGAATAGTGCTTATAATAACATTCGATGTAATACCATTCGATATAAGCCTGATATTTCCAAGGCATAATCAAGCCTTATATTTCCAGGGCATCCCGGCTCATGCGTCCCGTTGGCCGTCACGTAGCCGAAGTGCTGGTGCAGCTGATGCAACTAGGCCTGGACCCTGGCAAGCTGGAGGTGCTGGGTTTCAGCCTGGGTGGGCAAACGGCCGGTTTTATCGGGAGACATTTTCAGAAGCTAACAGGAAGAAACGTGTCCAGGATAACAGCGTTGGAACCTTCGGGGCCGTGCTTCAGGACTCTGGGTACGTAAAGCAGTCACTTTAGGACCTTCTTTCCTCCTTACCTTAGGTAGCCGAAGTGCTGGTGCAGCTGATGCAGGCCTGGCAAGCTGGAGGTGCTAGGTTTTAGCCTGGGTGGACAGACGGCTAGCTTCATCGGGAGACATTTCCAGAAACTAACAGGAAGAAACGTGTCCAGGATAACAGCGTTGGAACCGTCGGGACCATGCTTCAGGACTCTGAGTACGTAAAGCAGTCACTTAAGGACCTTCTTTCTTCCTTACCTTAGGCATCCGAAGTGCTGTTGTAGCTGATGCAGCTAGGTCTGGCAAGCTGGAGGTGCTAGGTTTTAGTCTGGGCGGACAGACGGCTGGATTCATCGGGAGACACTTCCAGAAGCTAACAGGAAGAAACGTGTCCAGCCAGGATAACAGCGTTGGACCGTCGGGGCCGTGCTTCAGGACTTTGGGTACGTGAAGCAGTCACTTAAGGACCTTCTTTCTTCCTTACCTTAGGTAGCTGATGTAGGCCTGGCAAGCTAGAGGTGCTGGGATTCAGTCTGGGCGGACAGACAGCCGGCTTTATCGGGAGACACTTCCAGAAGTTAACAGGGAGGAACGTGTCCAGGATCACAGCATTGGAACCTTCGGGGCCGTGCTTCAGGACTTTAGGTATGTGAAGCAGTCACTTTAGGACCTTCTTTTTTCCTTACCTTAGATAGCCGAAGTGCTGGTGCAGCTGATGCAGGCCTGGCAAGCTGGAGGTCCAGGATTTTAGCCTAGGCAGGCAGCCGGCCGGCTACATCGGGAGACACTTCCAGAAGCTGACAGGGAGGAACATGTCCTGGTCACAGCGTTGGAACCTTCAGGACCGTGCTTCAGGACTCTGGGTACGTCAAGCAGTCACTTAAGGACCTTCTTTCTTCCTTCCCTTAGGTAGCCGAAGTGCTGGTGTAACTGATGCAGCTAGGTCTGGCAAGCTAGAGGTGCTAGGTTTCAGCCTGGGCGGACAGACGGCCGGCTTTATCAGGAGACACTTCCAGAAGCTAACAGGAAGAAACGTGTCCAGGATAACAGCGTTGGAACCTTCAGGGCCGTGCTTCAGGACTTTGGGTACGTGAATCACTCACTTTAGAACCTTCCTTCTTTTTTACCTTAGGTAGCCTAAGTTCTGGTGTAGCTGACCAGAATAAAAAATATAAAACTGAATGTGACTTTACAACACTAATGTCATCTCGGAACAGTTAAAGTCATAAAAGGACACTTAAGCCACCTTGGGTCACAATATTTCCTTTTGGCTCACTTTGGGTCACAATATTTCTCTTTGGCTCACTTTAGGTCTCCTTTCTTCCAGGCCCGAAAGACCGCCTGGACGCGTCCAACGCAGATTTCGTGGAGGTGATCCACACGAACATCGACGGGTTTGGCATGGCGACGCGGATGGGCCACGTGGACTTCTACGTCAACGGGGGGGAGTACCAGCCCTCAGACATCACCATGTTCCCCTGCACTGTCACTTGTAGTCACTTCATGGTGCTCACGCTGTGGGTTCAGGCGCTAAGGTATACTTCCAAATTGTTGGTCAGTAAAGCTAGGTAGGTATTTACATAACGGCTTCGGCATGGCTACAAGGATGGGCCACGTAGACTTCTACGTCAACGGCGGGGAGTACCAGCCCTCAGACATCACCATGTTCCCCTGCACTGTCACTTGTAGTCACTTCATGGTGCTCACGCTGTGGGTTCAGGCGCTAAGGTATACCTACAGTCTCTTACATGAAAGACTCATTTTGATAATAATTAGACTGGCCAAGAAATTAGAACTACTTAGCCTGCCAAGTTGCATAAATGCAACATTGAACAAAATTGTATGACAGACAGATCATAGACAGCACAACCGGGACCGACGGCTTAACGTGCCCATCCGAAGCACGGAACCATCTTACTTGCGGACAATCAGGTGGTTCAGCCTGCAATGTCCTAACCAGACTGGGAACAAATTCACAAAGTGATAAATATCAACTTTGTGAGTGACCCCACCGGGAATTGAACCCGGAACCATTGCGTGGCAGGCAGGCATACTAACCACTGCGCCACATCGGCTGTCACATTTAGTAACTTCTAGTAACTTCCAAACAACTAGTCAGGCAAATCAGTATCTCCCAAGTATCTCCTCACAACTGGTCAGGCAAATCAGTTACCTCCACACAACTGGGTTAGGCAAATCAGTTATCTCCATATATCTGGTCAGGCAAATCAGTTGTGTCCAAATAACTGGTCAAGAAAATATGGTAGCTACCTACCAGCTACAGACAATTTAAATAATAACCCTTCAAGTGTGAGGCGTCTGATATGTGATGCCCAAAGTGACTCTTAATTTAAGGTTAACACTGATTTGACAACTTCATCACATTAATTTCAGGAACCCTAGGAAATTCATCGCCTTGAAATGTGACAGCATCCAGCAGGCGAGGGAGGCGGATTGCTTCGACAGGGTCCCATTGGAGACCAACTACATGGGTTTTGGAGTGGATAAGACTAAACAGGTATTTGAGCTAAATGTGACAGCATCCAGCAAGAAAGGGAGGCGGATTGCTTCGACAGGGTCCCATTGGAGACCAACTACATGGGTTTTGGAGTGGATAAGACTAAACAGGTATTTGAGCTAAATGTGACAGCATCCAGCAAGAAAGGGAGGCGGATTGCTTCGACAGGGTTCCATTGGAGACCAACTACATGGGTTTTGGCGTCGATAAGACTAAACAGGTATTTGAGCTTAATGTGTCAGCATCCAGCAAGCGAGGGAGGCGGATTGCTTTGACAGGGTGCCATTGGAGACCAACTACATGGGTTTTGGAGTCGATAAGACTAAACAGGTATTTGAGCTTAATGTGTCAGCATCCAGCAAGCGAGGGAGGCTGATTGCTTTGACAGGGTGCCATTGGAGACCAACTACATGGGTTTTGGCGTCGATAAGACTAAACAGGTATTTGAGCTTAATGTGTCAGCATCCAGCAAGCGAGGGAGGCGGATTGCTTTGACAGGGTGCCATTGGAGACCAACTACATGGGTTTTGGAGTCGATAAGACTAAACAGGTATTTGAGCTTAATGTGTCAGCATCCAGCAAGCGAGGGAGGCGGATTGCTTTGACAGGGTGCCATTGGAGACCAACTACATGGGTTTTGGAGTCGATAAGACTAAACAGGTATTTGAGCTTAATGTGTCAGCATCCAGCAAGCGAGGGAGGCTGATTGCTTTGACAGGGTGCCATTAGAGACCAACTACATGGGTTTTGGAGTGGATAAGACTAATCAGGTACCTACCTAATGCCGATAGCCGAATACAGACATCATCATCACGATTTGTTAAACATAAAATCATGTTGCAAAAGGATTTGGATTAATTTTACGACCGGCCGCCTGCCTGGTGTCAACCCTCTTTGGGAATGCTATCGTGGGTGGTATTTATTACCGCCACCATATGGTTGACCGTAGTCGGCAGATATAGTCAAAAACTCTACGTCGCCTTTTACGAAACACCCTGAGTAGAAAAGGAGTGGCAGAATTCTTAGCCGCTACCACTCGGCATCCGAATACAGACATATTACGCCTATATCTCTTGCGGAGGAGGCAGAGCGTTAACGGCTGTAAAAACTGTCATTCACAAAAATATAACAAAACTGTTATTCACCCACCATAGTAACAGGTTGTCAGATTGTCGACTAAAATTGCAATTCACATCAACTCTCAAATCCCTTAGTTGCGTAAAGATATTCAATTTCCCCTCTCAGTTTTCGCAGTGCTGTTTCTTACACCCTGTTTAATTTTTTACTTTTTTTACCGCGTAAACTTGTGAATCGTAAAAATACTAATGTTTCTCTTTATATTTCAGGGTATCTACTACCTATCCACGGACAAGCTATACCCGTATTACTTGGGTGAAAACGGCTTGAAGCCCGAGTTTGTATACTGGAGACGAATATCAGACGTGAATGAGGGGAACGAAACTGAAATATACACGTAATATGGGACTGGTGGTTAGTGGTTAAGGAACATGTGATATTTATTTTAGATATTAAATAGTATATTTTGTGTGATCTATTTGTTGTATTTTTTAATCAAGCTCCCTGGGAATAACCTACTTGTTACCTCATTCATAAAAGAAAGGGACCCGAAATGGCAGCATTTGTTGGCATAAAATTGTTGATATCCTGCTCATACATTATGAAAAGATGCAAGAAAAATCGTTGATATTTCGAAGTCCTCTTTATAAAATTCATATAGTAAGTTAAAATAAAACAGAAATAAATTACCTTAACAAAGTTTATTTTCTTAAATGTATACAATATTGAGAGCAAAGGAATGTATCTACTACACAGCCTATAATCATAATGTCATGATCAATTTCATAAGTTTTCTAGCTACTATCGTGAGATTGCTTTAAAATTAACTACTACAGTTAAAGTAGCTAAAACATGGCTAAAACTAATTTATACTTCAACGATCTACGTTTACAAAATAAACTAAATGGCGTTATTAACACGCAAGAAAAAAAAAGAAATAAAGGACAAAGAAAAAAAAGCAAACAACTAATCAGAAAAAATGTACTGCCAAATAACTGGTCAGGAAACGTAGCAACTGCCAAATAACTGGTCAGGAAATGTAGCATCTGCCAAATAACTGGTCAGGAAATGTAGCATCTGCCAAATAACTGGTCAGGAAATTTAGCATCTGCCAAATAACTGGTCAGTAAATGTAGCATCTGCCAAATAACTGGTCAGGAAATGTAGCATCTGCCAAATAACTGGTCAGGAAATTTAGCATCTGCCAAATAACTGGTCAGTAAATGTAGCATCTGCCAAATGATTGGTCGAGTAATGCGGATATTGATGTACAAAACGTGTCAGGAAATAGACGTACATACTGCAATAAATAGGTTACAAATAATAGATACTCTAGAAGGAAACTAAGGCTTTTGACAAAAATTAACTGGAATTGTTAAGTACATAACAGTAAACATAAGCTACACCCGTCTATAGTAGGTCGTAGCAGTTGCTTTCCTTGGAGATAAGTAACAATATAGAAAGTTAAAAAGAAAAATGAGGCTATAAACTGAATAAAACTTAAAAATTAATGATCAGCTTACATCTACATGAGCACATAAGTAGGTGCGGTCATGACCCCGCAGTTGTTGTCTTTGGAGGCCATGAGGACGTAACCCTGGTTGCCCCACAGGTTGGACCAGGAGTTCTTCACCAGCCAGTAGTGCTGCCCGTTGAGCACCCCGTAACCCACAGCCAGCACCGCGTGGTCCAGCTCGTCGATCTTGTTTTTACTGGAAAAATATATAAACGTTAAACGACGAGCTCGCTTTTCTCGTATTAGTTTTGCCCCTCTTTTGAAATGAAACATGTTCGCTTCGCTCGCAATAGTTATACCCCTGTTTTGACGTGTCACAGGCTCGCTTCGCTCGCAATAGTTTCGTCTAGTTTTACCCCTGTTTTGACGTGTCACAGGCTCGCTTCGCTCGCAATAGTTTCGTCTAGTTTTACCCCTGTTTTGACGTGTCACAGGCTCGCTTCGCTCGCAATAGTTTCGTCTAGTTTTACCCCTGTTTTGACGTGAAACATGCTCGCTTCGCTCGCAATAGTTTCGTCTAGTTTTACCCCTGTTTTGACGTGTCAGGCTCGCTTCGCTCGCAATAGTTTCGTCTAGTTTTACCCCTGTTTTGACGTGTCACAGGCTCGCTTCGCTCGCAATAGTTTCGTCTAGTTTTACCCCTGTTTTGACGTGTCACAGACTCGCTTCGCTCGCAATAGTTTCGTCTAGTTTTACCCCTGTTTTGACGTGTCACAGGCTCGCTTCGCTCGCAATAGTTTCGTCTAGTTTTACCCCTGTTTTGACGTGAAACATGCTCGCTTCGCTCGCAATAGTTTCGTCTAGTTTTACCCCTGTTTTGACGTGTCACAGGCTCGCTTCGCTCGCAATAGTTTCGTCTAGTTTTACCCCTGTTTTGACGTGTCACAGGCTCGCTTCGCTCGCAATAGTTTCGTCTAGTTTTACCCCTGTTTTGACGTGTCACAGGCTCGCTTCGCTCGCAATAGTTTCGTCTAGTTTTACCCCTGTTTTGACGTGTCACAGGCTCGCTTCGCTCGCAATAGTTTCGTCTAGTTTTACCCCTGTTTTGATGTGTCACAGGCTGTCGCAGGCAAAAACAATTATCCAGTAAATGTTAGGTTTGACACAGTCAGAAAATGCTAGATTTAGAAAATTACTAAATCAGTAAAATTTTAATTTTAATTAGTAATAAAACTCACCACTGAGGCTCGTAGTAGACTCCATGCGAGTAGAAGCTGAAGCTCCTGTGTGAAGCATCAATGGCCACGGAGATGGGGCCGTGTTTGAACAAGGCTAGCATTAGGGCCTTCTGGTCGCCCGCGGTCACGTTCACCCAGCCCTTCATTGAGGTCACCAGAGGTACTCTAATGTTAAAAACTGTCAAATAATAAGTAAACTAACCATTCAGGCTCGTAGTATACTCCGTGCGAGTAGAAGCTGAAGCTCCTGTGCGAGGCGTCGATCGCTACGGAGATGGGGCCGTGTTTGAACAGGGCAAGCATTAGGGCCTTCTGGTCGCCCGCGGTCACGTTCACCCAGCCCTTCATAGAGGTCACTAAGGTGACGTTGTCGATGTGGCAGTATCCGTCCTGGGAACGAGGATGGTAAATCGTAATAAAGATACAAGCAGATGTTATAAAAAAACAAACACAACTGCGGTAATTTCAAAGTTGTATTTTGCGATAAATAAAACTGATACATGCATGCATACCACGCCTATATCAAAGCGCATACAAACAAATTAGGGAAATGGCGCGTGGGGCGCTATACGGCTGTAAAACGACCGTTCACACTAAGTTTGACAGAAGTTTGAGAGTCATTTAGAAGACTTTGTAACGTCATAGTGACAGGTTGTCAACCTGTGACCTAAAATTGCAATACACATCAACTCTCAGCTCCCTTAGCCGCTTCTTACAACACCCACAGGAAAGATAATGGGTTATGTTATTCTAAACCGCCACCACTGATGAAACTAACAACTTTTATATACAGAGAGCAACAAAAAGGGCAACGGGCAGCCGAAAGGAGGTCAAGGAACTCATCAAACTGAATGACTTTCCCCATGGAACATGAATCGAAATATGATCCTCCCATCAATGAGCTGGTCGACGATTTTGTATGGGAGATCCTATTTTTTTTTTCATATTTCGATTTTGATGTTCAAAATTGTTCAGTTTCATGAGTACCATAACGTCCTTTTCGCTTGTTACTCCTTTTTCTTACTTAAATTAAAATAAAATTCGGTCTTTTTTCATATAATTTTCTAGGTCGATTGTCTGACTATAATATGATAGTAACATAACTCACCTGTCCCAGGTAACCACCGTACTCATCCTCGGTAGGCAAACCGTGCTTCATGATCCACTGATACGCTCTGAAGTCCTCGCCGCCGTCGCAGCCGTTGTTGCCGAAACTGGAAATTAGATACAGTGAAAATAACTAGTCAGGAAAAGTAGTTACGTTACAGGTATATAACTGGTCAGTACGCCTAACATGCCAGGCAAGACATATATCACTTATCGAATGACAAAATTTATCGATTTCGATAAAGGATCATGCCGTGGATTAGGCCCACTCCCCCGCCGCCCCCATTTCAGTCATTTAGGAACCCTTACTTTAAAATCTTGAAATACGCACCGTACCACAAATTCGCATTTTATGAAAAGTTAATATGATTTGTGCGGTCCTTTGCTCTCAACAACAACAACGGGCTCTCCTGAGGGAGAAATTAGTAGAAAATAAAAGTAATATTATTCTCTAAGATCTTCTTCATTTCCCGTGTCATAAAAACATCCGCTCGATTTGACTTCTTTCTCAGTCAAAGTCTGAGTAACGTCGTCATATGGAGGTCTGATGTCAAATCATTACCATTTTTCTCGCGAGAAGAATTTATGAATAAGATTTTAAATGTCATATCATAATATTATGGACTCTTCAAAATAATCTTTTCTGCTGGTATGAAATAGAAAGATGTCACGTCAGTTCGTGACTTGTTCGTGACTGACATGTTATATTTATATTGACAATCTAAAGCCAAATTATTTTTCAGAAAAATACAATAGTATGTAAACTGTCTGTATATTTGAAGATACGAGTAATATTGGTTGGTTGGCGCAATTGATCGACCAGATCCATCATAATTTCTCCTGCCTGAACATTGTTAAAAGTCTTTTGGAACGGACTAACTGTAAGTGCACTTTTGATGTAATTCTGAGGCCTGCTAGCAGTAGGTAGTAGGCGGCTTAAGAACTCTGACACCAGGGTTAATTGGGTCCTTCGTCGACTCGGTGTCCCACTCGAAAAGAAGAAGAAGATGGGATTTCCAAGCTGGAGTATACTGAACTAAATCTGCTTGTAAAAACAAATTCATACCTATAGCAAAAGGATTTGGCTATGTTTTATGCCCGGCCGCCTGTCTGACGTCAACCCTCTTTGGGAATACTACTGTAGGTGGTATCATTGCGGCCATGCGGTTGACCAAGGGTTGACCATAGTCGATAGATATTCAATCGAGGTCCATAACATTGCGTTGCGTTTTGCGAATCACCCTGAGGTGGACTGCTACCTCACGGATTTTTCCCCTTTCAATTAATTAATTATTGCTTGTCTTTTAAGGTATCCTGATTGGAGCGATTGAGCTGGTTTTTTTGGTTGCTGGCCAGCAGGGAGGTGCAAAGAAGGGCACTGCAGCAAGACCGTAGCAGAGGTATATCCTCGAAAAAATATATGAAAATAATTTGTAAGGACGAATATAACATACAAATGTGTTACATTACAACATAGTCTGTCGGCGATTGAGCAATTTGAGATTTTCTGTGCCACTCTCCTATAAATGGCTAAGACTGGTATCAATGGATTCCTTGTGCTCTACAGAACTCGGATATGCCTGTCTTAGTTAGAGAAAATGGTGCGTTTGACATCTGTGACGTCACAAAGATGGCCGCTAAGCGTTTTATGATTTTGTCAATATCTCAAGTTTTAGGACGTCGATTTTAGTGTTTGATATGTCATATAAAAGGTATTTATATTGTCTACAATTACTTCTTGGATACCTTCTACCTAAGTGTTGTGGTTCTAAAAATATTTACAAAAGTATGTGTTTTTTTGTCACAGTTGCACTTTATTAGGAAATGTGGCCACTATACCTCAATTATGAGATACTTTGCGTGATACATTATTATTTAAAATAAAAGCCTGTATCATTACCTTTTCAAAAACATATGCAACATCACTGTAGGAAACCAAACAAACGATTTATGCCTATTACAATGAATCAAGTGCCTGCGCCGCGAATGATTAAAATGCGGCCGAGTGTTTTACATTTTTGTTAATATCTCGCTTTTTAAGATATGCATTTCAATGTTTGATATGTCATATAAAAGGTATTTATATTGTCTACAATTGCTTCTTGGATACCTTCTACCTAAGTGTTGTGATTGTAAAAATATTTACAAAAGCATGTGATTTTTTTGTCACAGTTGCACTATATTAGGAAATGTGGCTACTATAACTAAATTATGAGATACTTTGCGTGATACATTATTATTTAAAATAAAAGTTTGTATCATTACCTTTTCAAAAATATATGCAACACTGTTGTAGGAAACCAAACAAACGATTTATGACTATTACAATGAATCAAGTGCCTGCACCGCGAATGATTAAAGTGCGGCCCAGTGTTTTACGTTTTTGTTAATATCTCGCTTTTTAAGATATGGATTTCAATGTTTGATATGTCATATTAAAGGTATTTATATTGTCTACAATTACTTTCTGCTTAAGTTTAGTGGTTTATGAAATATTGAAAGAAGTTAATGTTTGTTTTTTTATTTGTTTAATACTTAACTAAAGTTACAAAAGTAAATAAAGATACATGGGCGTAAATTCCTATAAAATAACCGGCCAAGAGTGTGTCAGATACGTTCACAAATAGGGTATCATAGTCAAAGTGTAACAGGTTTTTCAGCGTTACAAAATTAACTCTGTTGCTGGTTTGTTTACAGCTGTAGGTATGGTTACCAACCGCATATTGAAAAACTTAAATTTTTCTTTAAACTTGAGTAGTACAGGCAGGATCTGTTATAGTTTTCATGGTAACTTCGGGTTGAGAACTATATTCCATATTTTTTTCAAATTTTTAGCGTTAATATCTACTTTAGCAGTAAGCTGGAACAAATATCTTATCTTTGAAAAGGTACGTCTAATGTACCTTTTCAAAGCAAATATCTCAAGACAGAAACATTTTATTGAGTTTTCTTTTAATTATAATTCCCTTAGTTTTAAAAGACCTGTTCAATGATACCCTACTCAATATTTAAGGCAAAATATTGCACCCCTTCACACGTATGGTAGGGGTCCAAAAACATAAAATTTGATTTTTGATAAAATTTCTAAATTCGGGACAATACGATCTATCTTCACAGGAATTTTGATGTTGATAGGTATAAAACTGACAAAGTTATGAATGCGGGCCATACAAACAGACAGATAGACAGACAGACTTAACGAAATACCTAACAAGACAAACGTAGTAGTCTACGAAACCCTAAAAATGTTGAACGACTTTTTATCTTACCAATAACAAACATTGAAATCAATTTCTTAAAACTTGAGATATTAACAAAATCATAAACAGCTCAACCGCGTTTTTCATCATACGTGGAGCAGGCACTTGATTAACTCTCATAGTCATAAATCGTTTATTTGATTTTGTACAACAGTGTTATATATATTTTGAAAAGATAATGAAACAGGATTTCATTTGAAATAATAATGTATCCGATAAAGTATCTCAAATTGAGTCATAGTGGCCATATTTTCTAATAAAGTGCAACTGTGACAAGAAATAGCACATGGTTTTATAAATATTTTTCAACCCCTACACTTAGGTAGTAGGTATCAAAGAAGTGATTGTAAACAATACAAATACCTTTTATATGACATATCAAACATAGAAATCTATTTCTTAAAACTTGAGATATTAACAAAATCATAAACCGCTCGACCGCGTTTTTAATCATACGCGGAGCAGGCACTTGGTTTACTCTAATAGTCATAAATCGTGTATTTGATTTTGTACAACAATGTTATATATATTTTTGAAAAGGTAATGAAACAGCCTTTGATTTAAATTAATATTGTATCAGATAAAGTATCTCACAATTGAGTCATAGTGGCCATATTTTCTAATAAAGCGCAACTGTGACGAGAAAAAACACATAGTTTTATAAATATTTTATCAACCCCTACACTTAGGTAGTAGGTATCAAAGAAGCGATTGTAGACAATATAAATACCTATAATATGACATATCAAACATTGAAACCGATTTCTTAAAACTTGAGATATTAACAAAATCATAAAACGCTCAACCGTGTTTTTAATCATTCGCGAGCAGGCACTTTATTCACTGTAATAGTCATAAATCGTTTATTTGATTTCGTACAACAGTGTTACATATATTTTTGGAAAGGTAATGAAACAAGATTTTATTTGAAATAATAATCTATCAGGTAAAGCATCTCATAATTAAGTTATAGTGGCCATATTTTCTAATAAAGTGCAACTGTGACAAGAAAAAGCTCATACTTTTATAAATATTTTTACAACCCTACACTTAGGTAGGGTATCAAAGAAGTAATTGTAGATAATAATAATACCTTTTATATGACATATCAAACATTTAAATCGATGCCTTAAAACTTGAGATATTTACAAAAACATAAAACAGTCGACCGCCATCTTTGTGACGTCACAGATGTCAAACGCACCATTTTCTTCAACTAAGACAGGCATATCCGAGTTCTGTAGAGCACAAGGAATCTATCGATACCAGTCTTAGCCATTTATAAGAGGGTGGCACAGAATTCGAGAAGGAGACGACTTTTTAATATTTCGCCTATAGTCTAACAATCCTTATTGTATTTGTATATACTTGCTTGTTATTATTATAATTAAAAAACTAGAAAAAAACATGTTTTATTTCTATTACCAATGTGCGAGTCGACAAAGTACCCGATAAGTAGGTCAACAAGGTTTTTATAAGAAGTTTCAAAGTAAAGAAAAACAGAAAGCGCTATCTTATGGTTTAGATAGTAAAATATTGGTAAAATATCAGATGAAATAGAGACTAGATTAGAGCACCTTTTTCTTCGCGTAGCGCCATCTATGGGTTCTTCACGTACCTAAAATTATTCCGCCATCTTTGACATACAAAACTTATTTCTGTACTTTTAGCATAACTTTTAAACTAAATTATCCCAGATCTACTTCAGTCTAGATCTTTTATTTTAAACAGTGCAATTAGATAATTAGTTAAGTTATTGTTAAAGTATTGTGTCTTCATGGTACGCTAACGTTTGGATGCGTTAAACATGATACTGGTTTGTATGGCAAAAAATCAAGATCCTTTATCGTGGATTGTAACATGCGCGCCACGAGAGACAATTTTATCGCAGTTTCTCGTCCTTATCACGACGATATGTCAAATGAGTTTTGAAAAACCACCCATACACAAATTGAACGAATGAAACAAAAATTGAACGAATGAAAAACACAGTTGTTCTCTTTCACAACTATGAGTATTGAAAGGGATAGACTGTTTTCTTTTTTAAAGAGATTGCCGAAGTATTTTATTTTGCAAAGGGCCTTCTTATAATTTTTTTTTTTTTACTTAGCCTGTTCAGTGTCCCAGTGCAGGGCAAAGCCAAACTAAAATTAAATATGTATAATTAAACTGGTTAAATTGGATGTAGCTTCGGCTACGGAGTCGTCAGGCGAGATACAGAGTGGGCTGTAGCGTCAGACGCTATGAAGGCGTCGGACGCTATATGGAACAAGCTACAATAAAAGGGCGGCACTACGGGGGCGTCGGACGCTAAAGATGGTGAGGAGGGGGAGGTAGCGTGGGACGCTATGGATGGTGAGGGGGGGGAGGTAGCGTCGGACGCTATGAAAGGTGAGGGGTAGTGTTGGACGCTACGGAGGCGTCGGACGTCATAGACAGTGGGGTGTAGCGTCGGACACCCTGAAAGGAGTGGGAAAGTGTTGGACGCCCTGGAAAGAGGTGGGTAGCGGACGCCCTGGGAAGCGTGGGATAGCGTGGGACACCCTGGAGAATGGAGGGGTAGACCCTGGATGGCGGCAGGTAACGTTGGTCACCCTCGGACGCTCTGAAAAGCAGGGGTAGCGTCGGACGCAACGGAGTTGACAAATGCTGTGGAGGCGTCGGACGCTATGAAAACATCGTACGCTTTAAAGGATGGGGAGTATTATCAAACATCATTGATGCTTCAGGCACTATGGAGGCGTTGAACGCTATCGAGAATGGTTAGTAACGTCGGACGCTATGAAGGCTTTGGACGCTACGTAAGACAAGGTAAGTCGTGGGATGATTGTGTATCAAACAGGGGACTGATTTTCGATTTAAGCTTATCAAAATTCATTTTTCAATTAGAGTACGAAAATACAGCTATTTTTGCTCTACGAAGCTCCGTTTTCGAGATAATTGCACTTTTAGTTTGCATTCGTTTTTTATATTATAAATCGTTACTTTATTGAGATATGATGCTACAGAGGCATAGGACGCTACGGAGGCGTTGGACGCTATACACGTGTGTGACGATACCGAGGCGTCGGACGCTACGGAGGCGACAGACGCTATGGAAACGTCAGTCTTTATGGAGACATTGAACTCTGTGCAGGATAGGGAGTATTGAATTCTGTAGAGACGCTATGGAGGCGTCAGGTGGTATAGAGACATTAGACGCTATGGAGGCGTTCGACGCTATGTGAGACAGGGTAAGTCATGGGATGATTGTAAACTGAATATGGGCCTGATTTGTTTTTTAAGATTATCAAGCAAACGATCATCTACAGTGTTCAATGTTTCCATAAAGTCCGACGTTTCCATAGCGTCTGTCGCCTCCGTAGCGTCCGACGCCTCCGTATCGTCCGACACGTCCATAACGTCCAACGCCTCCGTAACGTCCACCGCCTGCGTAGCATCATATCTCAACAAAGTAACGATTTCTAATATAAAAAACGAATGCAAACTAAAAGTGCAATTATCTCGAAAACGGAGCGTCGTAGAGCAAAAATAGCTCTATTTTCGTACTCTTATTGAAACTTTTTTGTTTGATTATCTTAAACCTAAAATCAGTCCCTTATTCGGAACACAATCATCCCACGACTTACCCTGTCTCACATAGCGTCCAACGCCTTCATAGCGTCCGACGCCTCCATAGTGCCTAAAGCCTCCATAGCGTCTGATAAAACCCCCGATCATCTACAACGTTCAATGTTTCCATAAAGTCCGACGTTTCCATAGCGTCTGTGGCCTCCATAGCGTCCGACGCCTCGGTATCGACACACACGTGTATAGCGTCCAACGCCTCCGTAGCGTCCTACGCCTCTGTAGCACCATATCTCAATAAAGTAACGATTTCTAACATAAAAAACGAATGCAAACTATAAGTGCAATTATCTCGAAAACGGAGCGTCGTAGAGCAAAAATAGCTGTATTTTCGTACTCTTATTGAAAACTAAATTTTGATAAGCTTAAACCGAAAATCAGTCCCCTGTTTGATACACAATCATCCCACGACTTACCTTGTCTTACGTAGCGTCCAACGCCTTCATAGCGTCCGACGTTACCAACCATTCTCGATAGCGTCCAACGCCTCCATAGTGCCTGAAGCATCAATGATGTTTGATAATATTCCCCATCCTTTAATGCGTAAGATATTTTCATAGCGTCCGACGCCTCCACAGCATCCGTCACCCTCGTTGCGTCCGACGCTACTCCCTGCTTTTCACGGCGTCCGAGGCAACCCCCCATCCTCCAGGGTGACCAACGTTAGCTGTCGCCATCCAGGGTCTAACCCCCATTCTCCAGGGCATCCGACGCTATCCCCCGCTCCCCAGGGCGTCCGCTACCCACCTTTTTCCAGGGCGTCCAACGCTTCCCTACACCCTTCAGGGTTAAACCCATCCCCACCCTTTATAGCATCTGAAGCTAGCCCCAAATTTCACAGCGTCCTTCACTATCTCCACCACTCATAGCGTCCGACGCCTTCATGGTGTCCAACACTACAGCTTACCCTCTATAGTGTCCGACGCCTTCGTAGCGTCCGACGCTACACTCAATTTAGCCGGTTAAATCGAAATTAAATCAATAAAATACGGCACCGCCATTTTATCCTTTGCTATCGTCGACTCGAAAGATGGACGATAAAATTCGAGTAATTTAACTTATTAAAAGAATGAAATTTTATAACAAACGGCGCGCATGTTACGACTTGTCGATAAATTTTAAAATTGTCGATTTTTGACAAAGCGACGTGATAAATATGTGCGCGCATGTTACCGACAGTCGATAAATGATATATGTCGTCGAATCACGATAAACGGGCGTGATAAAATTTTATCGTGCCTGGCATGTTAGGCGTACGGACAACTAGAATCTGTGAAAATAACTAATCATAAAAACTAGATACAGGTAAATAACGGGCCAGGAAAATTAGATTCTTTTAAAATAACTGGCCAGGAAAAAGGAGTGAAAATAACAAGTCAGAAAAACTAGATAAAGGTAAATAAATGGTCAGGAAAATTAGATTCTGTGAAAATAGCTGGTCAGGAAAACTAAATACAGGTAAATAAATGATCAGGAAAACTAGATTCTGTATAAATAACTGGTCAGGAAATAAGCTACTGAAAAATAACAAGTCAGGAAAAGTAGTTACCTATGGGTAAAAAACTGGTCAGGAAATGAGATACTGTGAAAATAACTGGTCAGGAAAACTAGATATCGCTAAAATAACTAATCAGAAAAGGTGGATAATGCTGAAATAATTAATCAGTCAGTCAAACCATGTAAATAAATTAATGTATTTCGTCAAAACTTACCCCCAAGAGCAATCGACAAGAGCTTGTTGCGACAAACGAACTAAATGTCCACCATTATGTAAAAACAGGGCGCCTTCTACCGCGCCCACCGTACCGAACGACCAACACGACCCGCAGGTTAGTGTACAGTTTTGAACCTACTACCTCCGGCGCAAAAAAGAGAGTTTACAGAAGGTTCACTCGACCCTATTTGGGATTTTTGCGATTGTCATTTGTTACATAGCCAGGGTAGCTACTGTCAACAATCCCAAAGTATAAGAATATCAAAACAGTAAAATCTGATAAAGAACGTCATATGATTCTGAGAAAATTTATTTCCAAGAAATATGACGTTCGTGGCAATCAACTTCATAAATAGTTACTTTGATTTTCCCTGAGATTCCGGTTATTTCCAGTAAAAATAAATAAGCGTCAAAATCGTCGCTAATTCAGAGTGAGTCATCTGTAAAGGCACCCCAATTGCCGTCTCTCTAATTTGTGTCTGTACTGCAGACACCACTACAAACTGTGCTACTGCGGCTCAATCTCAGCCTGCGAAGTACTGCCAAATAATGTAATTGGATGAATGTATTTCACCAGCACTTACCCCCAAGAGCAATCGACAAGTGCTTGTTGCGACAAACGAACTAAATGCCCGCCATTGTGTAAGAATAGAGCTCCTTCTACTGCACCCACCGTACCGAACGACCAGCACGACCCGCACACAGATTGATCTGAAATACCTCGCCTTAATGCTTTTGCACTTAAGGCAGACATGAGGTAATGCCAGCTGGTAGGAGGTATTCAGGTGGTGTTGGGAAAAGGGTAGCTACCTGCCTGGCCGAGTGTTGTGGACTGGTCCACCTGGATGGGTTTGGAAGTCGTATATATGCGGTGCGCGGTGAACACTTCGATACCGCGTTTTAGAGCCCATTGTTCTGGCTGTTTCTGTCACGTGGCGCCATCTTGCGGAGTGTTGAGAACTTCTGTTGCGTCTTGCTTGCTTGTGAATGAGTGAGCTTCGTGTTGTAGCTCTTAGAGGTCGCTACACACCAACACTTACCCCCAAGAGCAGTCGACAAGGGCTTGTTGCGAGAGACGGACCAAGTGTCCACCATTGTGTAAAAACAGGGCGCCTTCTACCGCACCCGCCGTACCGAACGACCAGCACGACCCGCACACGGACTGATCTCACACAGATTAGTGTTGATGAGGAACCTGTTATGAGGAAGAGGATGAGGAAGCGACAAGCTCAAAGATGCCTTAATAAGGATGCGGATGAGGATTAGGATTTATTTATTAAAGAGGATGTGGATGAGGAAGAGGAAGTTGTTGAGGGAGAATTAAAACGAAAAAAAGAGATGGAGAAAGATTAATTCAGTTTAGTTTTTGTGCAGTATTTATAAAGATACTCCTCGAAATATATGAGGAAGCGGGAGAGGAAGAGGAATTTTGAAATTTATTTTGTGAGAAAGCGGTATCGAATGAGGTACCTTAATAATTGCGGAATTTCCGCATTATGAGGATGCGGAAGAGGAATCCTTAGCAACACTAACACCAAAACTTACCCCCAAGAGCAATCGACAAGTGCTTGTTGCGACAGACGGACCAAGTGCCCACCATTGTGTAAAAACAGGGCGCCTTCTACCGCGCCCACCGTACCGAAGGACCAGCACGACCCGCACACAGACTGGTCTGAAATACTTCGCCTTAATGCTTTTGCACTTAAGGCAGACAGGAGGTAATGCCAGCTGGCAGAAGGAGGTACTCGTATCCAGGTGGTGTTGGGAAAAGGGTAGCTACCCGCCTAGCCAGGGGACCGACTGGTCCACCTGGATGGGTTTGGAAGCTGTATATATGCGGTGCGCGGTGAACACTTCGATACCGCGTTTTAGGGTCCATAGTTCTGGCTTGTTCTGTCACGTGGCGCCATCTTGCGGAGCGTCGAGAACTTCTGTTGCGTCTTACTTGCTTGTGAAGCAATTTGAGGTCGCTACACACCAACACTTACCCCCAAGAGCAGTCGACAAGGGCTTGTTGCGACAGACGAACTAAGTGTCCACCATTATGTAAAAACAGGGCGCCTTCTACCGCGCCCACCGTACCGAACGACCAACACGACCCGCACACAGATTGATTTGAAATACTTCGCCTTAACCTCGTAACGCCCAGAGGCCTTTTAGGTATGTAGCTTTGTAATGGTACTGGCCCAAGCCCTTGGAAAAGTTACATCAAAAAGCAACCTCATTGTTACGTAAACATGTACTTATGTTTCCTTTACTCATGTAAACTTTTAAAGTAAATATCCGTGTCTTTTAATATATAATGGTTAAAGATAGTTAATAAAAGGTTTCTTGAGACTTTTGATATGGTTCATATGAGTAGACTCAAGAATGCTGGAACTGCAAGTTTCAAGGACAAACGAGTGCATATAAGGTTCATTTCACTTTTTAGAATCATACCTTTTAAAGGTATCTGGGCCGTTATCTAAATAAGCTCATATATGTCTGAGCGTTACGAGGTTCATGTATGTCACCAACACTTACCCCCAAGAGCAGTCGACAAGGGCTTGTTGCGACAGACGGACCAAGTGTCCACCATTATGTAAAAACAGGGCGCCTTCTACCGCACCCACCGTACCGAAGGACCAACACGACCCGCACACAGATTGATCTGAAATACCTCGCCTTAATTTCAGCCGTGTGATGCCGGGTTAGAATAGCATCACCCCAATTGTACCTGTAGATGTCGTAAAAAGCGACTGAGGGTAATTTTCCAGGGAATAGGCAGCAGCGTTCCCTGTGACCTACATCTTGCACTGCTTTCGCCAATCCGCCTGCCAAGCTTGGTGAGTGTGGCAATAATCCTCGTTAGGGGGAGGCCCATGTCCAGCAGTGGACTGTTGCGGCTGTAAAGGTAATGTATGCCAGCAAAACTTACCCCCAAGAGCAATCGACAAGGGCTTGTTGGGACAGACGGACCAAGTGTCCACCATTATGTAAAAACAGGGCGCCTTCTACCGCGCCCACCGTACCGAACGACCAACACGACCCGCAGGTTAGTGTACAGTTTTGAACCTACTACCTCCGGCACAAAAAAGAGAGTTTACAGAAGGTTCACTCGACCCTATTTGGGATTTTTGCGATTGTCATTTGTTACATAGCCAGGGTTGCTACTGTCAACAATCCCAAAGTATAAGAATATCAAAACAGTAAAATCTGATAAAGAACGTCATATGATTCTGAGAAAATTTATTTTCAAGAAATATGACGTTCGTGGCAATCAACTTCATATATAGTTACTTTGATTTTCCCTGAGATTCCGGTTATTTCCAGTAAAAATAAATAAGCGTCAAAATCGTCGCTAATTCAGAGTGAGTCATCTGTAAAGGCGCCCCAATCGCCGTCTCTCTAATTTGTGTCTGTACTGCAGACACCACTACAAACTGGGCTACTGCGGCTCAATCTCAGCCTGCGAAGTACTGCCAAATAATGTAATTGGATGAATGTATTTCACCAGCACTTGCCCCCAAGAGCAGTCGACAAGGGCTTGTTGCGACAGACGAACTAAATGTCCACCGTTGTGTAAAAACAGGGCGCCTTCTACTGCACCCACCGTACCGAACGACCAACACGACCCGCACACAGACTGATCTGAAATACCTCGCCTTAATGCTTTTTTACTTAAGGCAGACAGGAGGTAATGCCAGCTGGCAGAAGGAGGTATCCAGGTGGTGTCGGGAAAAGGGTGTCTACCTGGCCAGGGGACCAACTGGTCCGACTCGATGGATTTGGAAGTTGTATATATGAGGTGCGCGGTGAACACTTCGATACCGCGTTTTAGGCCCATTGTTCTGTCACGTGGCGCCATCTTGCTGAGTGTTGAGAACTTCTGTCGCGTCTTGCTTGCTTGTGAATGAGTGAGCTTCGTGTTGTAGCTGCCAGAGGTCGCTACACATCAAAACTTACCCCCAAGAGCAATCGACAAGGGCTTGTTGCGACAGACGGACCAAGTGTCCACCATTATGTAAAAACAGGGCGCCTTCTACCGCACCCACCGTACCGAACGACCAGCACGACCCGCACACAGACTGATCTGAAATACAACACGTACAATAGAGAATAAAAATATTGAATAAGAAATAAAAAGTCAATAAAAATATAAAATGAAGTCGCTTTTCCTCATTTGTCTGTCTGTCTCTGTCTATCGTGGAAACTTCTCTACAAACTTTGATGCGGTTTTTTGTAAAATATAGTGATTCAAGAGAAAGGTTTATAATATGTATAACAAATGGCAGGAAAATGCCCTTTTCCTGCGGGAAAACGAGTTGCAGCGGGTGAAACCTTTTTAGTTACATTTTATTTAATTTCTACTCTTTTTTGCTGGACTGTAAGTCTTATTGGCCATAGGAGAAGTGGCAGACTTATCAAACTGTTCCATACCTTTAACGGGTGTAACAGCCCCAATGATTCTCCAGTCGAACTCAACAGGTAGACACTCATTTCTTCTAAATCTTATTGGCCGTAGAATGCAGACTTATCAAACTGTTCCATACCTTTAACGGGTGTAACAGCACCAATGATTCTCCAGTCAAACTCAGGAGGCAGTTTCACACTCATTTCTTCCAAATCTTCTTGGCTGTAGGGGAATGGCAGACCTGAAATAAATAACCAATTTGGATTTATCGATGTTGAAATTTATGCATATTTCTTTAACAACCTGTGGAAATTATTTAACTTTTAAATATTAATGGTATACCTTTTTAATCACGCAAGTCGCGCCACCAGTTCGTGACAAGTTAATGGTAATATAGAAATAAAAATTTTGTGTTATTTTATTTTAGTTTGTGTGTATTCAAATGGTAATATTTACTTAGAGGACTGGGCTCAGTATTTCTTCAGTAAGCTTCTTCCTCTCAACACCGCTATTTCATCCTCAGTTCTGTCAGCCAAGTGGTTCACAGCCAGACTAAAAGATCTCCTGGCTCGGTTTTTAGAAAAATTACCCAGGTGTGAGTAAGTGAGTTTTATTAGTACTTAAGTGGGTTTTTATTATAAGTGAAAGTGCATGTTATAAATTTTAGTGTATTTAAGTGTGTTTTTGAATCTTATGTTTAAATACACACCCAAGGGACTAGGTTCCGTATGTCTGCGTCCTCTCAACACCGCTATTTCATCCTCAGTCCTGTCAGCCAAGTGGTTCACAGCCAGACTAAAGGGCTTCCTTGCTCGGTTGTTGGAATGTATGAGCTTATGTGTGAATAAGTGTGATTTATTATGAGTGTAAGTGAGTATTATATTATGCAAGAAAAAGTATATTTAAGTGTGTAAGCATCAATGTATTTAAGGTTTTTATCTGTACTTCATAAGAAACAATATATTTATGTGTTTTATGAGTAGTTAAAGTACATTGAAAAGGACCTCCTAGCTCGGTTGTTAGAATGTATGAAACTCAAGTTCTGACGGGATAGGTCCTTGCGTTTTAAGTGTTACTGTGAATTGCTTATTGATGTGTGTATTAGGAGTAACGTATTATATAATGAGTGTCAGTGTATTTAATGGTTTTGTTATGAGAGTCAGTGTATTTAATAGGTTTATTATGAGAGTCAGTGTATTCAAGGGTTTTATTAAGAGAGTCAGTGTATTTAATAGGTTTATTATGAGAGTCAGTGTATTCAAGGGTTTTATTAAGAGAGTCAGTGTATTTAAGTGTTTTTAACGAGTGTTTTGTTAGGGTAAGTGTGATTAAGTGTGTTTTATGAACCTTATGTTTAAATACATACCCAAAGGACTTGGTTCAGTGTGTCTGCGTCCTCTCAATACTGCTAATTCATCGTCAGTCCTGTCAGCCAAGTGGTTCACAGCCAATGAAAAGGACTTCCTAGCTCGGTTGTTGGAATGTATGTAGCGCAGGTTCTGACGGAACACTTCTTTGCGTTTCAAATGTTCGATGTCGCTCGCGTACGTCTTGCCGTGCTTGATTTTGAATCTGTTGGATAAGAATTAATTACACGATTACACAAAATTAAATGTGAAATGCACACATCTGTTTTATTACTTTTGAAGTGTTTTTTTATGTGACTTTACTAATATTATTGCACTACCTACATACACTACACCATATTAAAATATGAATCCTTTTTAGAGAACTTGCAAAAGTTACACCACAGGCAGGATTCGAACCTTTTGACTGTCTCTATGATATATGATGATAAATACGCCTCTATCCACTGGACTACCGCGGCTCGTCTGCCTGTGGTGCAACCGTCTAATAATGCGTGTGATTTGACATGAGCATTCTAATGCCTACTTATATGCAATTTTATACACTATTTTATCTACACTGGACAAAAAACTATGAACAACAAACAAGATACACTTTTCCAAACCTTCGCACCGGCGATGGAATTTCGTTCTTGTCTTTTACGTGCCTCTGACGACTTGAAAGAGTCGATTCAATACATAATATAAAATAAAGTCGCTTCCTCCTTAATCAGAATCACGCAATAGATTTTAATGCCGAAAAAATTACTGACAGACCGCTACTTTAATACAAAAAAAGAAAAATGGTAATTATCGGCACGCGTTGATTTTTTATTAAGCGGTAGGTATATAATTAAGTATAAATAATATTATTCAACATGATCCAAACACAATATCCAATAGCTGGGGAGATGACGAGGCTAAACGCGTAGTGATTCGAGCGTCGTTGAATTGAGACCATGAAATAAAAAAAATGTTAGGCCATGTTTAACCCCAACTGTGACAGATGTTAAGAGCGAATAAGAAAATGAATTCAAGAAAATAATGTAGAAGAGAAGAGAAAATGAGGACACATGTGTCCACTCACGAATGGCGGGGTTAAATCTAATCGGTGGGGAGAACAGCCATAGATTTTCAAACTACGTAGAACGGAACTAAGTTTTTCGGAAAATCAGGTGGTTCAGCCTGCAATTTCCTAACCATACTGGAAACAAATTAACAAAGTGATAAGATTTAAAGACCCACTTCTGGTCCCTGAGCCACAGGAGTAAGTAAGTAACATTTAAATATCAACTTTGTGAATGAACCAACTGGAAATCGAACCCGGAACACTACCATTGCGCCACATTTGTGCCAGAATAACCCATAGAGTATACATAAGCAAGCTAAAGAGTGCGCGTATCACCCCGCGACGTACTGTCAAAGGTAAACAATAGTTCTATGGATATCTTCGTCAAATGTATGAAAAGTATAGAGGTTCAATGTTGACAGCCGATGTGGTGCAGTTGTTAGTATGACTGCCTGCCACGCAGAAGGTTCCGGGTTCAATTCCCGGTGGGGTCACTCACAAAGTTGATATTTATCACTTTGTGAATTTGTTACCAGTCTGGTTAGGACTTGCAGGCTGAACATCGGGTCGTTGGACGACTTGGTGTCCCACTGGACTTACCTGGTGAACTCGTCTTCGACGTGCGCGTCGTTGTGCGGGTGCATGAACTCCTGCATGGGGTTGAAGGAGGCTACATGCCGTTTCCCCGGACCCGGGAACGACGTACATTGCATACCTGGAGAAATACCACCATAATTTGAATCAAATATTCATTTTGGGAAGAAAAAATAAACGTTTAAGATTTTTTGAGCCTAACCACAAAAAAGTTAGACAAGTGTTGAACGCGAGATTTAAATAAAACTTACTACAAAAAAATACTAGACACGCGTTCACACTGGTCTAACTTTTTTGTGGTAAGATCATTGAGGTCTTAGCTTAACTTTCTGTCCAGATAAATCTGCATATATTATGTTATGATCGATCACAGGCAGAAAATAAGCTTTTACAGATTTATATGGGTAGGAAGTTAAGTTTTTAAAGGTTTATATGGTCAGAAAGTTAAGGAGGGTTAACGTCTGGTAGGCGGCCGGTCATAAAATTAAGCCAAATCCTTCGCTACACGATTTTGTGTTCAATAAAGCGTGTTGCGCCGACTTCAAGTGATTGGGATAAGGGCAGGAAGATGATGATGATGGTCAGAAAGTTAAGCTTTTACAGATCTATATGGATAGAAAGTTAACCTTTTAAATATTTATATTGACGGAAAGTTAAGCTTTTACAGATTCATATGGACAGAAAGTTAAGCTTTTCCAGATTTAAACGGAAAAAAGTACTTAAAGAAGAAAATGGCAAACTTACCAGGGTCTACGTTGAAGACTGACTGGTCGATATCTGAGACATCATATTCACTGTAGTCGATGAAATAGTGGTCGTAGTGGGAGCCAAGCAGGCTGTTGTAGCCCTTCATTTCGTATCTGGAAAAAAATGTAAATAATCAACTCAAACTGAAAATATTTATTCAAGATGGGATACAAAAAATATAACTTTTTGATAGTCATTATTGCACAGATATAGAAAGTCAGGCTAAAATGACACAATTTTCTTTTTCTTATAAACATTTTGCGGTCCTAGTACAGACGCGGCACGGGCGGGTTAAAATAAAGGCACTGGTTCGGAGCTGGCCATAATTATTCTTTATGAAAAACAATGCAGGGTAAAATGAAATGAGTTTTTCTTTGGACCAATGAATCAAGTGGTATTATTTATCCGATGGGATGGTACAACGTTGCTTTTTTCTAAATGTCGTAACCGACATCGAAAAACGATCAATTTTATAGCTTAAACGTTTTATTTCTCACATGAGCGTTTACACCATTTCAGATAGGGTTGAATCTATAATTATAGAATCCAATAAAATTGTAAAATCCGTGAAAATTCCCGTCATGTGGAAAAAGATGAATGTCGAATTATGATATTAGGTACTATAAAGCGGCCCGTTAGCGGTTTCCTTGCTGCAACTCATTTTCCTGGCATGTGTTATTAATTTATTATTATTGTACATATAAACCTTACTTTTCTACTGCAGGCAGGATTTAGGAACACGAGAAGTGTTTTAAAATTTTGGTATTCAATAAGCCTTCCTCTTGAATTAGTCTACCTTTTACAAAAAACCGCATCAAAATTCGTTGGTTTTTTGTTTCAGTTAATTGCGTGGTTTAGGAGAAGTTAACGAACTCCGCGGTCAGACATACAGACAGAGACACGCAAAAAACTACTTCATTTTATACTATGTATTGATATGAACCAACCTGACTGGAATGGGAATGGTGTCTCCTCTGAAGGTTTTCTTGTATTTCACCCACATGGTGTACTTGTTCACTTTGTCTCCGTTAGTGACCACCATCCGCCATTTCGCTGTGTCCGAGTCTCGCATGGCTTCGTTACCTGTGAAATAAAGCAAATTAATTGATTATTTACTTATTAGAAACAGACTGTACCATGTGGTGCCGGCTTAGAATAGCATCACCCCATATCTATCCCGTGATGTATTTGGAATCTGTCATCTCATGTCATTTACTTACCGATGTATTTGAAGTCTGTCATGTCATGTCATTTACTTACCGATGTATTTGAAATCAGTCATGTCATGTCATTAACTTACCGATGTATTTGAAGTCTGTCATGTCATGCCATTTACTTACCGATGTATTTGAAGTCTGTCATGTCATTTACTTACCGATGTATTTGAAGTCTGTCATGTCATGTCATTTACTTACCGATGTATTTGAAATCAGTCATGTCATGTCATTAACTTACCGATGTATTTGAAGTCTGTCATGTCATGCCATTTACTTACCGATGTATTTGAAGTCTGTCATGTCATTTACTTACCGATGTATTTGAAGTCTGTCATGTCATGTCATTTACTTACCGATGTATTTGAAGTCTGTCATGTCATTTACTTACCGATGTATTTGAAGTCTGTCATGTCATTTACTTACCGATGTATTTGAAGTCTGTCATGTCATGTCATTTACTTACCGATGTATTTGACGTCATTCATGTTATGTCATTCACTTACCGATGTATTTGAAGTCTGTCATGTCATGTCATTTACTTACCGATGTATTTGAAGTCTGTCATGTCATGTCATTTACTTACCGATGTATCTGAAGTCTGTCATGTCATGTCATTTACTTACCGATGTATTTGAAGTCTGTCATGTCATTTACTTACCGATGTATTTGAAGTCTGTCATGTCATGTCATTTACTTACCGATGTATTTGATGATTGTATTTGATGGCCGTGTGATGCCGGCCTAGAATAGCATCACCCCAATTCTACCCGTGGGTGTCGTAAAAAGCGACTAAGGGATAATTATCCAGGGAATGGGCAGCAGCCTTCCCTGTGAATTAAACATCTTGCACTGCGCTCGCCAATCCGCCTGCCAAGCGTGGTGAGTATGGCAACACCCCCCAATACGGGGGAGGCCCATGTCCAGCAGTGGACTGTTGTGGCTGTTAAGGTAAGGTAAGGTATTTGAAGTCTGTCATGTCATGTCGTTTACTTACCGATGTATTTGAAGTCTGTCATGTCATTTACTTACCGATGTATTTGAAGTATGTCATGTCATTTACTTACCGATGTATTTGAAGTCTGTCATGTCATGTCGTTTACTTACCGATGTATTTGAAGTATGTCATGTCATTTACTTACCGATGTATTTGAAGTCTGTCATGTCATGTCATTTACTTACCGATGTATTTGAAGTTTGTCACGTAATTTACTTACCGATGTATTTGAAGTCTGTCATGTCATTTACTTACCGATGTATTTGAAGTCTGTCATGTCATTTACTTACCGATGTATTTGAAATCAGTCATGTCATGTCGTTTACTTACCGATGTATTTGAAGTCTGTCATGTCGTTTACTTACCGATGTATTTGAAGTCTGTCATGTCATGTCGTTTACTTACCGATGTATTTGAAGTCTGTCATGTCATGTCGTTTACTTACCGATGTATTTGAAGTCTGTCATGTCATGTCATACACTTACCGATTTATTTGAAGTCTGTCATGTCATTTACTTACCGATGTATTTGAAGTCAGTCATGTCATGTCATTCACTTACCGATGTATTTGAAGTCTGTCATGTCATTTACTTACCGATGTATTTGAAGTCAGTCATGTCATTTACTTACCGATGTATTTGAAGTCTGTCATGTCATTTACTTACCGATGTATTTGAAGTCAGTCATGTCATTCACTTACCGATGTATTTGAAGTCTGTCATGTCATTTACTTACCGATGTATTTGAAGTCAGTCATGTCATTTACTTACCGATGTATTTGAAGTCAGTCATGTCATTTACTTACCGATGTATTTGAAGTCAGTCATGTCATTTACTTACCGATGTATTTGAAGTCAGTCATGTCATTTACTTACCGATGTATTTGAAGTCAGTCATGTCATTCACTTACCGATTTATTTGAAGTCTGTCATGTCATTTACTTACCGATGTATTTGAAGTCTGTCATGTCATTTACTTACCGATGTATTTGAAGTCTGTCATGTCATGTCATTTACTTGCCGATGTATTTGAAATCAGTCATGTCCATGTCATTTACTTACCGATGTATTTGAAGTCTGTCATATCATCTCATTCACTTACCGATGTATTTGAAGTCTGTCATGTCATGTTATTTACTTACCGATGTATTTGAAGTCAGTCATGTCAGTTACTTACCGATGTATTTGAAGTCTGTCATGTCATTTACTTACCGATGTATTTGAAGTCTGTCATGTCATGTTATTTACTTACCGATGTATTTGAAGTCAGTCATGTCAGTTACTTACCGATGTATTTGAAGTCAGTCATGTCAGTTACTTACCGATGTATTTGAAGTCAGTCATGTCATTCACTTACCGATTTATTTGAAGTCTGCTATGTCATTTACTTACCGATGTATTTGAAGTCAGTCATGTCATGTCATTCACTTACCGATGTATTTGAAGTCTGTCATGTCATTTACTTACCGATGTATTTGAAGTCAGTCATGTCATGTCGTTTACTTACCGATGTATTTGAAGTATGTCATGTCATTTACTTACCGATGTATTTGAAGTCTGTCATATCATCTCATTCACTTACCGATGTATTTGAAGTCTGTCATGTCATCTCATTTACTTACCGATGTATTTGAAGTCTGTCATATCATCTCATTCACTTACCGATGTATTTGAAGTCTGTCATGTCATGTCAGTTACTTACCGATTTATTTGAAGTCTGTCATGTCATTTACTTACCGATGTATTTGAAGTCTGTCATGTCATGTCGTTTACTTACCGATGTATTTGAAGTATGTCATGTCATTTACTTACCGATGTATTTGAAGTCTGTCATGTCATGTCATTTACTTACCGATGTATTTGAAGTTTGTCACGTAATTTACTTACCGATGTATTTGAAGTCTGTCATGTCATTTACTTACCGATGTATTTGAAGTCTGTCATATCATTTACTTACCGATGTATTTGAAATCAGTCATGTCATGTCGTTTACTTACCGATGTATTTGAAGTCTATCATGTCATGTCGTTTACTTACCGATGTATTTGAAGTCTGTCATGTCATGTCATACACTTACCGATTTATTTAAAGTCTGTCATGTCATGTCGTTTACTTACCGATGTATTTGAAGTCTGTCATGTCATGTCATACACTTACCGATTTATTTGAAGTCTGTCATGTCATTTACTTACCGATGTATTTGAAGTCAGTCATGTCATTTACTTACCGATGTATTTGAAGTCAGTCATGTCATTTACTTACCGATGTATTTGAAGTCAGTCATGTCATTTACTTACCGATGTATTTGAAGTCAGTCATGTCATTCACTTACCGATTTATTTGAAGTCTGTCATGTCATTTACTTACCGATGTATTTGAAGTCTGTCATGTCATTTACTTACCGATGTATTTGAAGTCTGTCATGTCATGTCATTTACTTGCCGATCTATTTGAAATCAGTCATGTCCATGTCATTCACTTACCGATGTATTTGAAGTCTGTCATATCATCTCATTCACTTACCGATGGATTTGAAGTCTGTCATGTCATGTTATTTACTTACCGATGTATTTGAAGTCAGTCATGTCAGTTACTTACCGATGTATTTGAAGTCAGTCGTGTCATTTACTTACCGATGTATTTGAAGTCTGTCATGTAATGTCATTTACTTACCGATGTATTTGAAGTCAGTCATGTCATTCACTTACCGATTTATTTGAAGTCTGCTATGTCATTTACTTACCGATGTATTTGAAGTCAGTCATGTCATGTCATTCACTTACCGATGTATTTGAAGTCTGTCATGTCATTTACTTACCGATGTATTTGAAGTCAGTCATGTCATGTCATTTACTTACCGATGTATTTGAAGTCTGTCATGTCATCTACTTACCGATGTATTTGAAATCTGTCATGTCATGTTATTTACTTACCGATGTATTTGAAATTTGTCATGTCATGTCACTTACTTACCGATGTATTTGAAGTCTGTCATATCATGTCATTTACTTACCGATGTATTTGAAGTCTGTCATGTCATTCACTTACCGATGTATTTGAAGTCTGTCATGTCATGTTATTTACCTACCGATGTATTTGAAATTAGTCATGTCATTCACTTACCGATGTATTTGAAGTCTGTCATGTCATATGGTTTACTTACCGATGTATTTGAAGTCTGTCATGTCATATGGTTTACTTACCGATGTATTTGAAGTCTGTCATGTCGTGTCATTTACTTCCGATGTATTTGAAATCAGTCATGTCATGTCATTTACTTACCGATGTATTTGATGTCAGTCGTGTCATTTACTTACCGATGTATTTGAAGTCTGTCATGTCATGTCATCTACTTACCGATGTATTTGAAGTCTTTCATGTCATGTCATTTACTTACCGATGTATTTGAAGTCTGTCATGTCCGGCAAGACGGTTTGTACGTTGACCGTCACCTCGCTACTTCCGTTCACTTGGAGACATGTTTCTTGGTTCAGCACTTGTTCTGTATTATCTGTACTTACCGATGTATTATTATGCACTTGTAGCAACCTCTGTAAGCTACAACACGAAGCTTGCTAGTTCACAAGCAAGCAAGACGAAACAGCAGTTCTCAACATAACCGCAAGATGGCGCCACGTGACAGAAACAGCCAGAACAATGCACCCTAAAACGCGGTATCGAAGTGTTCACCGCGCACCGCATATATACAACTTCTAAACCCATCCAGGTGGACCAGTCGTTCTGCTGGTTGCAACACCCGACCAGATGGGTAATAGCCTTTTCCCGACACTATTTGGAACCCTTTCTACTGCCAACTAGCACACTTCCTGTTACTACTATTTAATCAATACTTACCGATGTATTTGAAGTCAGTCATGTCATTTACTTACCGATGTATTTGAAGTCAGTCATGTCATGTCATTTACTTACCGATGTATTTGAAGTCTGTCATGTCATGTCATTTACTTACCGATGTATTTGAAGTCTGTCATCTCATGTCATTTACTTACCGATGTATTTGAAGTCAGTCATGTCATTTACTTACCGATGTATTTGAAGTCTGTCATCTCATGTCATTTACTTACCGATGTATTTGAAGTCTGTCATGTTATATCATTTACTTACCGATGTATTTGAAGTCTGTCATGTCCGGCAAGACAGTTTGCACGTTGACCGCCACCTCGCTGCTTCCGTTCACTTGGAGACATGTCTCTTGGTTCAGCACTGATTCAGTCGTCACTGGCGCTATCTAGAAAATAAACAAACAGATCATGATCACACATAATATTTATTTAAACGGGTCTTATCGCGATAGTTCTATACGCGAAATATGTTTGAAAGTAATCGCGAGTGCTTTAAAAGATCATGATCAAATAGTAATTTAACCATTCACTAGATGTCGCTAGAAATCAGTTTGAGGTGAGCAGCAAGAACTCGCAAATTTTTTAACCTTCGCTGTGGACCACTATTGTAATAAAATTATGTGACTATAGCTCAGTTGGCAGAGCATAGGAAAGGCATCCGCGAACCCGGGAGGTTTGGCGATTTAAAGCTTTCCGATTTCTTATTTTTCTGCAAGATTTCTTTCTGCATAATAACTTTTTTCGTAACATAATTTAATTTACCTTAATATTCGTTCCATAGGGTGGGTAAACAGAGGACGTAAGCTGGTAGGTCTTCACCATGCCACCATAGTAGTCGATACGGGATTTGGCATGCTTCGCGTCGAACCTGCAATGTAAAAGCATGTGGCTAAATACTAGATGCAAATAGCCGTGTGGTGCAGGCTTAGAATGTTAGAATAACATCGCCACGATTCTACCCGTGGGTGTCGTAAAAAGCGACTCAGGGTTAACTATCCAGGGAATGGGCAGCAGCATTCCCTGGGAATTATACATCTTGCAGGCTACAGCCTGAACGGCTGGGTGAATCTTGACATGTGAGGTGTCGTTAGATTTGTCTCAACAGCGCGAGTGACGCTAGCTAGGTATATTAAAAATTCATTGATTCTAGATGGTGGATTTTTATCGCAAGATGCAACTTTGAAATAACCGCAGTCGGGCTTTCGTTTTTTGATAAGTACATCTGCTTGTTGACTTATGATATCAGAAAATCAGAAGCGATGTCTTTCTTTAGTTATTTTGAATTTCTTAAATCTTAATTTGTTATTTAGCATAAACATTTTCATAAAAACACGTCACAACTTTTTGTTATTTGTCTAGTTTCATCCACAAACAACAAATCTCTTTGTTAGCCTCACACATATATTTACTCAAGCATTATCATGTTTGACCTTAGCGCTTAAGTTCACGTGAATTGTAAACATACGATTATCATCATCTCGAGCGCCAATCAAACTGTTCTGCTTGGTAGATTACTTAGTTCAATGTTCGCAATCAGTAACATATGCTGTGCATATGCTACTATGTAGGACAATAATAGATACACATATCACGCCTTTTCCTCTTGCGGGGTAGGCAAAGCGTCAACGGCCACAAATATATAGGGTGAAATTTAACTAGTGGCCGATAGCGAAAACTCAAAAATAATTAAACCAGAAGAAATATAATAGTAATGTAGTAAAAAGAATAGTAATGTAGGTAATTGGAAAATAAATAAATAAATCAGCAATCAAGTATGGAAGGTTCAATTGTTTAGGGTTCCGTACCTAAATCGGCAAAAAATCCGGCCAAGTGCGAGTTGGACTCGTCCCTCGAGGGTTCCGTACTAAGGTTTGTGTCTACGACTTTAGCGCGAAGTACAAATATATTCTTCTTATTCTTCTTCTCTTCTTATTATAATAAACATACGATTATCATCATCTCGAGCGCCACTGAAAATGTTCTGCTTAGTAGATTACTTAGTTCAATGTTCGCAATTAGTAACATATGCTACTATGTAGGACAATCAATACATAGTATAAAATAAAGTCGCTTTTTGCGTTTCTGTCGGACTGTCTGTGTGACGTGGAATTTGGTAACTACCCCCTAAACCACGCAACGGATATTGATGAGGTTTTTTTGCAAAGACGATTAACATCATCTCGAGCGCCAATCAAACTGTTCTGCTTGGTAGATTACTTAGTTCAATGTTCGCAATCGTTCACTAATACATATGCTACTATGTAGGACAGTAACAGATCACATATCACGCCTTCATTCCTTGATGGGTAAGCAGAGCACAAACGGCCGCAAATATATAGGGTGAAATTTAACTAGTGACCGATAGCGAAAACTCAAAAATAAATAAACCAGAAGAAATATAAAAGTAATGTAGTAAAAAGAAAAGTAATGTGTTTGGAAAATAAATTAGCAATCAAGTATGGAAGGTCCAATTTTTTAGGGTTCCGTACCTAAATATCGGCAATAAAAACCGGCCAAGTGCGAGTTGGACTCGTCCCTCGAGGGTTCCGTACTAAGGTTTGTGTCTACGACCTTAGCGCGAAGTTCACATAAATTATAAACATACGATTATCATCATCTCGACCGCCAATCAAACTGTTGTGCTTGGTAGATTACTTAGTTCAATGTTCGCAATCAGTAACATATGCTACTATGTAGGACAATCAATACATAGTTTGAAATAAAGTCGCTTTTTGCGTTTCTCTGTCTGTCTGTCTGTGTGACCTGGAATTTGTTAACTACTCTTAATAAACCACGCAACGGATATTGATGAGGCTTTTTTGCAAAGGTGACGATTATCATCATCTCGAGCGCCAATGAAACAGTTCTGCTTGGTAGATTACTTAGTTCAATGTTCGCAATCAGTAACATAGGCTACTATGTAGGACAATAATAGATACACATATTACGCCTTTTCCCCTTGCGGGGTAGGCAGAGCACCAACGGCCGCAAATATATAGGGTGAAATTTAACTAGTGACCGAGAGCGAAAACTCATATAAACCAGAAGAAATTAAATTGTAATAGTAAAAAGAATAGTAATGTAGGTATTTGGAAAATAAATAAATAAATCAGCAATCAAGTATGAAAGGTCCAATTTTTTAGGGTTCCGTACCTAAATCGGCAAAAAAACGGCCAAGTACGAGTTGGACTCGTCTCCGAGGGTTCCGTACTAAGGTTTGTGTCTACGACTTTAGCGCGAAGTTCACGTGAAATATAAACATACGATTATCAGCATCTCGAGCGCCAATCAAACTGTTCTGCTTGGTAGATTACTTAGTTCAATGTTCGCAATCGTTAACTAATACATTTATGCTACTATGTAGGACAGTCAATACATAGTACAAAATAAAGTCGCTTTTTGCGTTTCTCTGTCTGTTTGTCTGTCTGTGTGACGTGGAATTTGGCAACTACTCCTAAACCACGCAACGGATATTGATGAGATTTTTTTCAAAGGTGACTATTATCATCATCTCGAGCGCCAATGGAACTGTTCTGCTTGGTAGATTTCATAGTTCAATGTTCGCAATCGTTAACTAATAAATTATACTACTATGTAGTACAAAAACAGCTGATACACACACACATCACGCTTTTATTCCTTGACGGGTAGGCAGAGCCTATGGCCGTAAATATACCTACTTAGGCACGACCGTTATCGCCACGTTTTATAACATTCTGAAGGCTGTTTCAAAAAAGCCGTAGGTATATCATAATGGCAGGTTGTCAGCTTGTAGCCTCCGGAAACCCTCGAGTTCCTTAGTCGCCTCTCATTCTAATCACGGGAAAGAAATGGGGTGATGCTATTCTAAGCCGGAAATCAACAATATAAACTGTTGCGAAAGATGGCAAAGGATGAACGCACTACTTTTATAAAGAAACCTCTGCTACCTATTCTACACATGCCTACATTTCTTGCAGGGTAGGCAGAGCGTGAACGGCCGCAAAACAAGTAGACATTTTTTTTCTCCGCGACCTATGTGGTGATCTATGACAGCATTACAAAAAAATTTGGAATGTCCTGCTTGATAGATTACTTTGGACGATCGAGAAGTCTACAGATTGAAAACAAAGAATTAGTCGAGGGGTGAACAAACTTCTTGCTATCAACTGAATAAGTGTCGCCAAAACAACAAGCATTATTATTAAAAAAACAAAAATCCGACTGCGGTAATTTTAAGTAATATACAGCGTTTACATCCCAAATTTTAAATATATAGGGTTACATTTAATTAAGTACAAATCTCGAAATAAAAATTTGGATCTCCCATACTAAGTGACACACTTTTTCAACATTTTTGTATGGGAGGTCCACATTTTATTTTCATATTTCGAAGACAAGTTTCTAACAAAAGTTGTTCAGTTTCGTGCGTAGACCGCACCCTCAAGAGATTTGTACTTAATTAAATGTATCCCTATATTATGAAATTTTAATATGGCCAGTGTCACTCGTACTCATAAATGTTAAGATCCGCCTAGCCGTTTGGGCTGTAGCCCTTGAATAACAATTTCTTGTCCATATACTTATATACCCACAACCACAATATCATACATACCTAAATATTCTATTAACATACATTCTCTCAAAAAAATAACCCTCCTTCTGAAGCAGTCGGATTGCATACATAAATGGTGAGTTAATTATCTAAACTTCACTAAGATGAGACAAGGTCGTCTTGCTTTAGAAACCAACTCATAATTCGCTCTTCACGCCAGTCACTGAGCAAACGGTGATGCATGATTCATTGGGTAAATGTTTTTGGGAAGGTTGTTCAGTTTCGTGAGCAGGTTCAAGACTTGAAAGGAACGCAGAACTTTTCCTTACACCGTGTGCTAGGTACGTACTCATGCTTCTATCTACCGGGAGTAACAGAAAGGGTATAACAAGCCGAAAGGAGGTGAAGGTAGGTACTCATGAAACTGAACAACTTTCCCCATGAAACATGGGCCGAAATATGAAAAGAAAATTTAGACCCCCCATAGCAAGTCAATTAGCTGATCGGAGATTTTGTATCATCATCATCTTCCTGCCCTTATCCCAATTACTTGGGGTCGGCGCAATACGTTTTGTTGAACACAAAATCATGTTGCAAAGGATTCGGTTCAATTTTACGACCGGCCGCCTACCAGACGTCATCCCTCCTCGGAGATTTTGTATGGGAGGTCCGAATATTTTTTTCATATTTCGACCCATGTTCCATGGGAAAAGTTGTTCAGTTTCATGAGTGCCTTGACCTCCTTTCGGCTTGTTATATACCCTTTCTGTTACTCCCGGTATAGTGTTAAAAACGTGTTGAAAAAGTTTGTCACTTAGTATGGGAGGGCCAATTATTATTTTTCATGTAAAGTTTGTTATATACCTAGTTTGTTCAGTTTTCAGAGTAGAACATGCCCTTGAAATATTTGTACTTAATTAAAAGTAACCTTAAATAATTATCAATACATATATGGAACAAATTAATTTATGGAATTTGTTCCACATAATGAATTTATGAAACAATAACATTAGGTATGTTAATTATTCTTATCAATAAACATGTGCAAACATAAGTCATTATATTACTACTACCGAGCAAATTCTTCAAATAAATAGGTAATGTCTAGGGATGTTATGCAAATAAACCCAATTCTAAAATATCTTACGACGTAAGTATCCTATTATTTATTACTCCTTCTTTGTAGCAACCGATTATGAAATAAATAAATTGGTAACAAGCATCATTATTAAACAACAAAAACCCGACTGCGGTAATTTTAAAGTTATACAGGTGTCAAAAATCAACAACAAATATTTTAAGTAGTGAACCAATAAAACACACACACATACACACATGCCATACTTACATAATTACATACCTACATACTCTCGTAAAACATAACCCTTCTTCTGAGGCAGTCAGGCAATAAATAGTCAGTGTCCATACCCACACTCACCCAGATAAATATCAACATCATGTGCCTACTATAAGTTTATAACAGGTTCGAATCCTGCTTGCGCTTGCAACTTTTGTAAGAAAAAGTTTATTGGGATTTTTAATGCACTCACAGTGCTATATTATTCTCATAAATGAAAATAAGAAATTGAAAAATGTCATGCATATATAAGAGCAAGTTTTTCACCATATCGATTTTTGCAGATGCTACCAAAAACGGCCCGCGCCGCATGGTCTAGATGTGCGTTATGCCTAAGCTAAGGGCGTGTACTCACCAAGCGTAGAAGGGCTCGCTCAGTTCCGCGTAGGGAATGCTCAGTACCCCGCGCACTGTGTACACAGTGCTCCATTGCGGCGGAGATTCTAGAAACAAATATAAATATCACACAGTTAATAAATTGAAATAATTATGTATAAGGTTTAAAAGAATAACTGCAATTATTTTAACCTCCTGAGTCCCTGCGTCCTATATAAAGAACAAATTCCTGTACTGTGTTAAGTCCTGATGCTTTGCAAGTTTACATCATGCTAGTCTGTAATTTTGTAAACGGAAAACTTAAACAAATAAAATAACATAACATTTTACCTTTGATTATGTTTTTACACAAAATGAATAATAAAAACTATTAAATAATAATGTGTTAATAATATGAAAAATAATTGTACCTAATAAGTACTAAAAAAAAATTCACTCCCTTTTAATTTGTTCTATACAAAGTACACTAGATCTTAATGACTACATTCTATTGGAAAGCTCAGGACTCAGGGGGTTAAGCAGTGAAGCAGCCTAGAAAAACTTTAAAAAGACTGAGCAAATTAGAATAATGCTATTTCTTTCTCATATTTCTTGAGGAAAATTGTTTAGTCTCAAGGGTTAGTGTATCTCTTAAAATATTTAAGACAGATTTCTTATCCTGTACTCTGAGACTTAAACTTTAGAAGCAGTAGTAAACAATAAAATGGTATTGAGATTGAAATAAAGCCAGGTATAACATTGGGGACAAAATTCCAGAAACTTGTATCAGAAACAAAGTTCATAAAACAAAATTCCCAATGAAGATGCCTTTTGTTTGCATTTATGCAATGTTTCGGAACTCTGTCCCAGAAAATGTTCCCAATCAATATCGACCTATAAACAATAAATTATCTTAGTTACTCACACTCAAAAAACAAAGACAAGGTAACTGCTGAATAAATAAATATAATATGCATGTTTATGAATCATGAAATAATTATGTCTAGAGGTCAGTGAACCTAGTTAATGTATTATCCATCATAATATTCATAATAATAACAACCTGACACAGATTTTGTTTTTCTGTTTAGGTATGATGAAATTGTCTTTACTATTTAAAATGTTAAAATATTTAAATCACATAAATTGCCCAGCAGTGGGATCCTGAGGGCTAAATAAGATAAGATTTAAATCACAAGAAATTAAATTAATACATACATATAGCCTTTTACACCATGTCTGACAAAAGTTTGAAAGTCATTCAGAATGAATGATGAAATAGAAACACTCCTTCTAACACCCAATTTATTTTGATGTGAATTAAATGTGTTCTTTAAGAAGGACACTGGGTGTTATGTTATGAGTCAGTCAAAGTCAAGTAAGCAGAGCTGCAACACTAATAAAAGTGGATGTTTTTTCAAGTCTGGCAAATATCAAAGATATTTTATAATAGGTACCATGAATTTAGAATTAAGTAGGTAATGTTATAAAAATAAAAATGTAAATATTTATTAGCGAAATTAATATTCTGTCAGTATTATGTAAGAATTTATAAATGTGTAAATTAAATTAAGTTGACAGTTGTAATTAATATGAATATTTAATTAAAATGAAATGTTATTATTACTATTATTAAATTAGGAGTTAGGTTAAAATTTGAAATATTTAAGTAAACTAATGTTATGTTTAAAGTTAATTAGTACCACCATTTGTATATTATGTACCTATAACTTGTGACTTGCAATAAATTGAAATCTGAAATCTTTATAAACAACCTATGAGAAAGGTAGAAACCTAAATTCCAAGATATGAAGAAGTCAAATAAAAAAAACTGAATTTACCAGTCCACCCTGAAAATCTACAAGAAAACAGACAAAGAGACTGCTATAATGTTCATATCCATTTTTATACCAATACCAACTCTCAGTCATAATTTGCTGATTCAACCAAATTTTGGTGAAGCATGGTTTCAAATATTAGTAAATTGAGGGTAATAATAATAAAACTGCTACTGCTATTTTGATATCAATTAGTTATTTTTTTGAAGAGCTTCTGCAGAATACCAAAAAAATCAATCTTAAATTTACTTTCTGTGACCGTTTGGATTTATGTTATTGAACCTTAGTTCAGGGGCAGACAAATAGGCCAGATATCAATATAAAAACACGATCAATAAAGAATTAAAACAAAAGCTAGAATAAGCAAAAAATTGTAAAGTGTATAATAAGAACTTACGTTTATTCACATATCCAAGTGTGGTGCCCACGAAGAGGCAGAATAAGGCGTAACGAAGCATGGCACGACCACCGCCCGGCGTAGCACTGGGCAGAATGAACAATATTCACTAATTACCCCACATGAAAACAGTTTCAAATATTTACAAATTGTTTACAATAAAATTGTTTATGGGCAGTCAATTATGCTCTTAATCAAGAAACATCAAGAAAGGTATTTTAACAACGAAAATACGTGGAATTTAAGCAATTTGGACCCCAATTATTTACCGGCAAAGCAAAAAACGTAATTTGGTTGGGGGGTCAGTTTGAAGAAATATATCTTAATTTCTCCAAGAATTTATGCACACGATTTAAAAAGGAATGTAAAGAATAAAAGGGAATGTTACAACTTCTTATCTTACCTTAGCTCGTTGGAAGAAGAATTTTTTATTAACAAAAAATAATACTTTTCATCAAAAAATTCTTAGAAACAAACATTCATTCCATGTAAGTAGAGTTCTAGTAGCAAAAATTGCTGTATATTTTTTTCATCTCTCGCTCACTCGCATGCTCTTTATATCGCCATCTCTATCATATCTAACTACATGAACTCTAGAAAAGAAACGTCAAATCTTGCGTTTCGTTTCTGCATTTTACATGAAGGGAATGCCGCAGTCGATCGATCGATTGTGATTGCTGCAAGCTATGTGATTTGGCTTGCTCGTCTGTAGCGGACGGGAGTGTTGTGTCAGCTTGACGCGTCATATATTTCTGAACGAAACCTTTCTTTTCTCCCTCCAATGATTTGGCAGAAAAAGAAAGCTGCATCAAATTTCACATTTATCCAATTTACACAACAAATTCTAATTATTGATCGTAATTGTAATAATCATAAGTAGTTTTTACAATTGCCCGCATGTCGGATAGTTGAGATTATCTCCAGGATCGCTGTGGACGCTGCAAAGTAACGGTAAGCGATTTCAAAGTTAGCGCTCGACCACTTAGTTTTGTTCGTATTTTTATCATGTTTGTTTTGGTAACCGACGGGTTCTCGTGTTATGTAAGCGAAGATGCTAATATTTCGGACGTTTAGTGCTTGTTTGACTGTAATAAAACCCCATATTCCTGTGTCAGGTAATGATTATTAATGGGCGTATTGAAGGTATTGTTGTATTGTATTCTGGCTGTGTGTGTACAGTTTGTTACGCCGAGGTGATTAGGCCGAGTGCTTATCAGTAACTTACCGCAAGTATATACAATGGTCCTACAGTTAGAATAGTTTGCTTTCTGTAATTACTTCTGGTTAGGTAAGCGACATAGAAACTATCACAAAAACTATTAATTAAAAAGTGATTGTATGGCCCACTCTAACCAATTCTCTGTCAGTGCTCTATCAATTTTATTGAAGTCTTGGATAACTGATTAGGAAGGTTAGTGAAAAACTAGAGCAAGACTTTTTTCCTCAAATTCTATATTTTTTCAACTATCTTAATTTAGCTGCTGTTACTTGCACATCATTATTATAAATCAGTTTTTATATCAGTCCGCAGGATGGCAAATAATTCGTCATCGGTGAGCGTGAAGCTCAAGTGTGGTCTAAGTGCGTGCGACCCGGAGGAGCAGCCCGTGCTGATTGTGGGTCAGGCGCCGCATCTCGCCTCCCTGTCGTGGAACGACGTCCGCTGCAAACTTGAGCCCAAAGTCTCGGAGGACGTAAGATTTATTGGATTTTGACATCTTTAAAGGTTGCCTGCAAGAAATTGCTAATTTATCAATAAGACAGCCTGTGTTGTTGTTTGTCTTTCTTTAGTATAACTGTTTCATTTTGTGTTCCTTCTAAATTCTACAATAAAACATATTTTTATTTAACTAGCGGTCCACCCAGGAATTGCACACACTGCTAATTTTCTAGAAGAAGATAGATGACACATCCATCTATCATCTGTAAGAAAGAAAATCAAGGCAAAAATATGGTTTGACAGCCTTGATTTATAGTTTCCCTTCTGATCTCAAGTCTGTTTGTAGTCATTGTCTGAGTATTTGTGTATTTAGTAAATTCAATAAAAATTTAATTACCATAAGACACATGATACATTTTATTTATTTATTTTAATAGCAGATTATGTATCTTCTTATTTTCACTCTTACATATGTGTATGTCTCAGCCTAGTATGGATCTGTAAGCTTATTTCCTTTGTATTTTAAAATCGACTATGAATGGTTATTGACAATTTTTTACTTAATCATGACACTTTACATCTATTCTGTCCGACAGGCATGGAAGCGCGGCCTGTCATGCGTGTCCTCATCCCCCGGCGAGGCGGTAGAGATATGGGCGCGCGCCGTTACCATGGCAACGCTTCCGGCGCGCCGCTCGCGCCACGCCGCGCCGGCCAGGTCGCACGCGCTCGCCAAGATCGTGAGGAACAACTCGCAACACGCCAACTACATCGTGGCAAGTATTACACTGTGGTAGCTTCAGTAAGCGAGGCTGCCAGGTCGCACGCGCTCGCCAAGATCGTGAGGAACAACTCGCAACACGCCAACTACATCGTGGCAAGTATTACACTGTGGTAGCTTCAGTAAGCGAGGCTGCCAGGTCGCACGCGCTCGCCAAGATCGTGAGGAACAACTCGCAACACGCCAACTACATCGTGGCAAGTATTACACTGTGGTAGCTTCAGTAAGCGCGGCTGTAGTCACCATGGCGACAACTACATCGTGGCAAGTATTACACTGTGGTAGCTTCAGTAAGCGAGGCTGCCAGGTCGCACGCGCTCGCCAAGATCGTGAGGAACAACTCGCAACACGCCAACTACATCGTGGCAAGTATTACACTGTGGTAGCTTCAGTAAGCGAGGCTGCCAGGTCGCACGCGCTCGCCAAGATCGTGAGGAACAACTCGCAACACGCCAACTACATTGTGGCAAGTATTACACTGTGGTAGCTTCAGTAAGCGAGGCTGCCAGGTCGCACGCGCTCGCCAAGATCGTGAGGAACAACTCGCAACACGCCAACTACATCGTGGCAAGTATTACACTGTGGTAGCTTCAGTAAGCGAGGCTGCCAGGTCGCACGCGCTCGCCAAGATCGTGAGGAACAACTCGCAACACGCCAACTACATCGTGGCAAGTATTACACTGTGGTAGCTTCAGTAAGCGAGGCTGCCAGGTCGCACGCGCTCGCCAAGATCGTGAGGAACAACTCGCAACACGCCAACTACATCGTGGCAAGTATTACACTGTGGTAGCTTCAGTAAGCGAGGCTGCCAGGTCGCACGCGCTCGCCAAGATCGTGAGGAACAACTCGCAACACGCCAACTACATCGTGGCAAGTATTACACTGTGGTAGCTTCAGTAAGCGAGGCTGCCAGGTCGCACGCGCTCGCCAAGATCGTGAGGAACAACTCGCAACACGCCAACTACATCGTGGCAAGTATTACACTGTGGCAGCTTCAGTAAGCGAGGCTGCCAGGTCGCACGCGCTCGCCAAGATCGTGCGGAACAACTCGCAACATGCCAACTACATCGTGGCAAGTATTACACTGTGGTAGCTTCAGTAAGCGCGGCTGTAGTCACCATGGCGACAACTACATCGTGGCAAGTATTACACTGTGGTAGCTTCAGTAAGCGAGGCTATAGTTACCATGGCAACAACTACATCGTGGCAAGTATTACACTGTGGTAGCTTCAGTAAGCGAGGCTGCCAGGTCGCACGCGCTCGCCAAGATCGTGAGGAACAACTCGCAACACGCCAACTACATCGTGGCAAGTATTACACTGTGGTAGCTTCAGTAAGCGAGGCTGCCAGGTCGCACGCGCTCGCCAAGATCGTGAGGAACAACTCGCAACATGCCAACTACATCGTGGCAAGTATTACACTGTGGCAGCTTCAGTAAGCGAGGCTGCCAGGTCGCACGCGCTCGCCAAGATCGTGAGGAACAACTCGCAACATGTCAACTACATCGTGGCAAGTATTACACTGTGGCAGCTTCAGTAAGCGAGGCTGCCAGGTCGCACGCGCTCGCCAAGATCGTGAGGAACAACTCGCAACACGCCAACTACATCGTGGCAAGTATTACACTGTGGTAGCTTCAGTAAGCGAGGCTATAGTTACCATGGCAACAACTACATCGTGGCAAGTATTACACTGTGGTAGCTTCAGTAAGCGAGGCTATAGTTACCATGGCAACAACTACATCGTGGCAAGTATTACACTGTGGTAGCTTCAGTAAGCGCGGCTGTAGTCACCATGGCGACAACTACATCGTGGCAAGTATTACACTGTGGTAGCTTCAGTAAGCGAGGCTGCCAGGTCGCACGCGCTCGCCAAGATCGTGCGGAACAACTCGCAACTCGCCAACTACATCGTGGCAAGTATTACACTGTGGTGTGGTAGCTTCAGTAAGCGAGGCTGCCAGGTCGCACGCGCTCGCCAAGATCGTGAGGAACAACTCGCAACACGCCAACTACATCGTGGCAAGTATTACACTGTGGTAGCTTCAGTAAGCGAGGCTGCCAGGTCGCACGCGCTCGCCAAGATCGTGAGGAACAACTCGCAACACGCCAACTACATCGTGGCAAGTATTACACTGTGGTAGCTTCAGTAAGCGAGGCTGCCAGGTCGCACGCGCTCGCCAAGATCGTGAGGAACAACTCGCAACACGCCAACTACATCGTGGCAAGTATTACACTGTGGTAGCTTCAGTAAGCGAGGCTGCCAGGTCGCACGCGCTCGCCAAGATCGTGAGGAACAACTCGCAACACGCCAACTACATCGTGGCAAGTATTACACTGTGGTAGCTTCAGTAAGCGAGGCTGCCAGGTCGCACGCGCTCGCCAAGATCGTGAGGAACAACTCGCAACATGCCAACTACATCGTGGCAAGTATTACACTGTGGTAGCTTCAGTAAGCGAGGCTGCCAGGTCGCACGCGCTCGCCAAGATCGTGCGGAACAACTCGCAACTCGCCAACTACATCGTGGCAAGTATTACACTGTGGTAGCTTCAGTAAGCGAGGCTGCCAGGTCGCACGCGCTCGCCAAGATCGTGCGGAACAACTCGCAACTCGCCAACTACATCGTGGCAAGTATTACACTGTAGTAGCTTCAGTAAGCGAGGCTGTAGTTATCATGGCAACGCTCCCGGCGCGCAGATCGTCAACAACTCGCAACATGCCAACTACATTGTGGTAAGTATTACACTGTGGTAGCTTCAGTAAGCGAGGCTATAGTTAGTTACCATAGCAACGCTCCCGGCGCGCCGGCCAGGTCGCACGCGCTCGCCAAGATCGTGAGGAACAACTCGCAACATGCCAACTACATCGTGGCAAGTATTACACTGTGGTAGCTTCAGTAAGCGAGGCTGCCAGGTCGCACGCGCTCGCCAAGATCGTGAGGAACAACTCGCAACATGCCAACTACATCGTGGCAAGTATTACACTGTGGTAGCTTCAGTAAGCGAGGCTGCCAGGTCGCACGCGCTCGCCAAGATCGTGAGGAACAACTCGCAACATGCCAACTACATCGTGGCAAGTATTACACTGTGGTAGCTTCAGTAAGCGAGGCTGCCAGGTCGCACGCGCTCGCCAAGATCGTGAGGAACAACTCGCAACATGCCAACTACATCGTGGCAAGTATTACACTGTGGTAGCTTCAGTAAGCGAGGCTGCCAGGTCGCACGCGCTCGCCAAGATCGTGAGGAACAACTCGCAACATGCCAACTACATCGTGGCAAGTATTACACTGTGGTAGCTTCAGTAAGCGAGGCTGCCAGGTCGCACGCGCTCGCCAAGATCGTGAGGAACAACTCGCAACATGCCAACTACATCGTGGCAAGTATTACACTGTGGTAGCTTCAGTAAGCGAGGCTGCCAGGTCGCACGCGCTCGCCAAGATCGTGAGGAACAACTCACAACATGCCAACTACATCGTGGCAAGTATTACACTGTGGTAGCTTCAGTAAGCGAGGCTGCCAGGTCGCACGCGCTCGCCAAGATCGTGCGGAACAACTCGCAACACGCCAACTACATCGTGGTAAGAAGAAGAACTAACTAACTCCGCTGGCTCAGCGACCCGAAATGGATCTTGACATCCAAAACGAGCCTTCGCCACTGATCCCTGTCCTGCGCGATCTCCTGCCTGTTGTTAACTTGGCGATCACGCAAGTCAGTGTCTACTACATCTCTCCAGCGATACTTGGGGTGTCCCATTGTGGTAAGTATTTAGATTATTGCAGCTAGAATAAATTAAAGGCTATTTAAGAAGTATGAGTATACTTAAAATAGAATGTGTCAGAGTGTTCCTTGGGGTACACCAAGCTATAGAGCGCGCACTAGGCCCCGCGGCGTACTGTCAGAGCGTAAGCACTAGTGCTGTCACTGTCGTTTTGCTACTGACAGACAGAGAGGTGGCGCCCAGACTCCTGACGTCAATTCCAACTTCTTTTTAGGCGCACTCCACACCAATTTTCATTTCTGGATTAAATTACCTTTTGTCCTATAACTTCAATCAGGTTCCACTTTTATTTTTATATCTTCATCACAATAACTGAAGTATTTCCATACATTTGATGTTAATTTCATAGTAGATGTAGATTTCATTAAGAAATGTTATGGTCAGTGCAATGAAATGTTTTAACAAAGTCATTTCAAAATGTCGTGTTTATTTGAAGTATTTGACTCTCACAAAAAGTGAAGTAGGTATTAAAATAACCCTTATCCCCATTACTTAGGGTCGGCGCAACACGTTTCGTTGAACACAAAATCGTGTTGCAAAAGGATTTGGCTGAATTTTTCGACCGGCCGCCTACCAAACGTCGACCCTATTTAGGAATGCTTTTGTGGTGGATTAATCTCCACCATACGGTTGGCCCTGGCTGTTTGGGTAGGGTTCATCCCTCGGTCGCCTCTTACGACCCCCACGGGAAGAGAGGGGGTGGTGCTATTCTACTCTGCCGGCGGCACCACACGGCATGTTGATGTCTATATAAAATAAAATAAAATGTCTATATAACTTACAAATAATATCTTACAGCTGGTATGCCGCAAGCGCGACGTGCTAGCCTCCTGCGTGGCGGTGGCGCGCTCGTTCCCTCTGTACACCGCGCGGTCAGCCGGCGCAGTACTAGCTGGCACCCCGGCCTCCGCACCGACCCCACCCGCGTCGCAACCCAGAACTGTCAATGTGGAGATACTACTGGTCAAGGAGGACAAGTGTGGTAAGTGCGGTTTTCACTGAATGCTGACTTCGCTGGACGCATCTACTGCTGACGAGGCGACGACAACCACTCTGTCTGCACAAAGTAATCACAACACTTTTTTTTTGTTGGCACTGCACATTTAGAGGTCAAAAAAATGTGATGTATTTAGATTGTGCAAGCAGTGTGATCGTCGTGCCCTTGTTATAAGTAGAATACATCACACTCTTCATACAATCAGAACCTCAGGCCTAGAACGCGGTTATAAAGTTTGTTGAAGACTTATCATAAATAGAAAATCCGTGTCCTACCAGAATTACTACAATTTTTGTTCTGTTATATTCCACTACACATGTCAAACAATTTTTATTTATACAATTGAGTATTTGTAGGTACAATTCATTCGTTGAAACGCACTATCGTAATACAGGGTTCCATGGTCTGAGCACACCTGCAAAGTTTTCGTTACACTGTCCCTTATTTCCCGTATTATTTTAGCAGGATGTCAACAATAATTTTGCCAATTTCGGGATTTGTTCTTAATCTGCGTCAGTAAGGCTTCATTCCTTGAATCGCACTATCCTAATATTTGTATGTTTAACCCTGTTCAGACGGTGAATCGGAAGACGAGGGTGTGGGCGCGCTGGACCCCGTACTCACTGAGAACACCCTCACTGCTGAAGAGTTGGAGACAGTACAGAACATCTGCGACTACACGCGCTTGGCCGCCAGCATTGCTGACATGCCCGCCAACATCATGAATGTGGACCAATTCATCGAGGTATGTTTATGCAACTCTCCTTCACACAATGACACATCACTCCTCTTATTCATACAACCATACATCTTTCTTTCCACAAACTTATCTTTTCTTCTTATATTTCTTTTTAAATTTTCTATACCCGCGATAGTACGAACCTTGTAGGTATAGGGTCCGTGTTTTTATTTTATCATTGCTCGTACGTTTTCATTTGTTTGGTGACGTCACTCAAACTATCGTCGGTAAAGAATAAAAGAAGGTCGAAATCTCTGGAAATATTAGACTTATTTCGGTGAAATAAAAAATTACGTTATTAAAAAAGCGGCCAAGAGCGTGTCAGATACGCTCACAAATAGGGTTTCGTAGTCAGTCAACGTTTAAATATCTTTCAGCGTTACAAAGTTAATTTTGTTGCTCGTTTGTTTGCAGCTGTATGGTTACCAACCGCAAATTGAAAAACTTTAATATTTCCATAATCATAAGTGGTACAGTATTCGACATAACGCGAAAACGGCTGATTAGATTGACATGAAATTTTGCACAACTATAGAAGAGTATCTAGAATAACACATAGGCTACTTTTTACCACGGGAAAATGTCTTATTCCTACGGGATCACGCATCTTCCAATATTTTTGCAAAGGTGGCGTGACTGAGCCGATTCGCGTTTTAAACGTTTTCGCCGAAAACTAACAGCGACATCTCTTGGCGAGTAATGCCTTATTTCCCGCGGAATAATAGTTTGCAGCGGGTGAAACCGCTGACGGGCAGCTAGTATTCCATATTTTTTTCAAATTTTTAGCATGCATACTTTAGAAGTTACAGCTGGAACAAATTATGGCTCAAAAACGCCCCTTTTAAAAGCAAATATCTCGAGACAGAAACATTTTAGAGACTTTGTTTCAAAGAAACCTCCCCTTAGTTTTAAAAGACCTATTCAACGATACTATTACAGGAGAAAAAAAAATATTTTTTTCCCCCCTTTCACATGTATGGGAAGGGGGGTCCAAAAAACAATTAAAATATTTTTTTCTCAACATTTCTAAATTTGGGTCAACACAATCTATCTTCACACCAAATTTGATGTCGATAGTTCTAAAACTGACGAAGTTATGAGGGCGCGGCATACAGACAGACAGACAGACAGACAGACTTGACGAAATGATAAGGGTTTCTAGTAGACTACGAAACCCTAAAAACATTACAGCCAGCCGAGTGGTAGCGGCTAAGAATTCTACCATCAGGGTGTTTCGTAAAAGGCGACGTAGAGTTTTTGACCTTGGTTACAATATCTGACGACCATGGCTACAATATCAGCCGTATGGTGGCGGTAATACCACCTAATATAGCATTTGCAAAGAGGGTTGACGTCAGGCAAGCGGCCGGTCGTAAAATTAGGTCAAATCCTTTTGCAACATGATTTTGTGTTCAAACAAAACATGTTGTACCAACCCTAAGTAATTGGGATAAGGGCAGGAAGATGATGACTACAGATTATTAATTTCATGCGCTGCGATGCGTGAAAGTGTAATATTTTGACCCTTTGATCTCTTGCATTGCATATCATTCATTCACAAACTAACTTTTTCCAGGCGGCAAGCAAAGTAGCCTCGGAGTTGGACCTCCCGCCGCCCACCGTCATCCGCGGCGAGGAGCTCAAGCAACGCGGCATGGGGGGCATCTACGGGGTAGGCAGAGCTGCAGGTCAGTTACCATAGTGTTGTATACTGTGTGATGCCGGCTTAGAGTAGCATCACCCCATCCGCGGGGAGGAGCTCAAACAACGCGGCATGGGGGGCATCTACGGGGTAGGCAGAGCTGCAGGTCAGTTACCATAGTGTTGTATACTGTGTGATGCCGGCTTAGAGTAGCATCACCCCATCCGCGGGGAGGAGCTCAAACAACGCGGCATGGGGGGATCTACGGGGTAGGCAGAGCTGCAGGTCAGTTACCATAGTGTTGTATACCGTGTGATGCCGGCTTAGAGTAGCATCACCCCAACGCGGCATGGGGGGATCTACGGGGTAGGCAGAGCTGCAGGTCAGTTACCATAGTGTTGTATACCGTGTGATGCCGGCTTAGAGTAGCATCACCCCAACGCGGCATGGGGATCTACGGGTAGGCAGAGCTGCAGGTCAGTTACCATAGTGTTGTATACCGTGTGATGCCGGCTTAGAGTGAGGTGTGTAGTAGGTGCTATGATATGCTATGTACTTAGGTAGTAAGTTAGATGCTCCATTGTATTAGGACATCTTCAGTAATACATCAGACATGATCCCGAACAGTCGTTTCACTCACTAGTATTACTCATCCCTCCAAACCTACTATAGAAGAGTAGCATCACCCCAACGCGGCATGGGATCTACGGGGTAGGCAGAGCTGCAGGTCAGTTACCATAGTGTTGTATACCGTGTGATGCCGGCTTAGAGTAGCATCACCCCAACGCGGCATGGGGATCTGGGGTAGGCAGAGCTGCAGGTCAGTTACCATAGTGTTGTATACCGTGTGATGCCGGCTTAGAGTGAGGTGTGTAGTAGGTGCTATGATATGCTATGTACTTAGGTAGTAAGTTAGATGCTCCATTGTATTAGGACATCTTCAGTAATACATCAGACATGATCCCGAACAGTCGTTTCACTCACTAGTATTACTCATCCCTCCAAACCTACTATAGAAGAGTAGCATCACCCCAACGCGGCATGGGGATCTACGGGTAGGCAGAGCTGCAGGTCAGTTACCATAGTGTTGTATACCGTGTGATGCCGGCTTAGAGTAGCATCACCCCAACGCGGCATGGGGGGATCTACGGGGTAGGCAGAGCTGCAGGTCAGTTACCATAGTGTTGTATACCGTGTGATGCCGGCTTAGAGTGAGGTGTGTAGTAGGTGCTATGATATGCTATGTACTTAGGTAGTAAGTTAGATGCTCCATTGTATTAGGACATCTTCAGTAATACATCAGACATGATCCCGAACAGTCGTTTCACTCACTAGTATTACTCATCCCTCCAAACCTACTATAGAAGAGTAGCATCACCCCAACGCGGCATGGGGGGATCTACGGGGTAGGCAGAGCTGCAGGTCAGTTACCATAGTGTTGTATACCGTGTGATGCCGGCTTAGAGTAGCATCACCCCAACGCGGCATGGGGGGATCTACGGGGTAGGCAGAGCTGCAGGTCAGTTACCATAGTGTTGTATACCGTGTGATGCCGGCTTAGAGTAGCATCACCCCAACGCGGCATGGGGGGATCTACGGGGTAGGCAGAGCTGCAGGTCAGTTACCATAGTGTTGTATACCGTGTGATGCCGGCTTAGAGTGAGGTGTGTAGTAGGTGCTATGATATGCTATGTACTTAGGTAGTAAGTTAGATGCTCCATTGTATTAGGACATCTTCAGTAATACATCAGACATGATCCCGAACAGTCGTTTCACTCACTAGTATTACTCATCCCTCCAAACCTACTATAGAAGAGTAGCATCACCCCAACGCGGCATGGGGGGATCTACGGGGTAGGCAGAGCTGCAGGTCAGTTACCATAGTGTTGTATACCGTGTGATGCCGGCTTAGAGTAGCATCACCCCAACGCGGCATGGGGGGATCTACGGGGTAGGCAGAGCTGCAGGTCAGTTACCATAGTGTTGTATACCGTGTGATGCCGGCTTAGAGTGAGGTGTGTAGTAGGTGCTATGATATGCTATGTACTTAGGTAGTAAGTTAGATGCTCCATTGTATTAGGACATCTTCAGTAATACATCAGACATGATCCCGAACAGTCGTTTCACTCACTAGTATTACTCATCCCTCCAAACCTACTATAGAAGAGTAGCATCACCCCAACGCGGCATGGGGGGATCTACGGGGTAGGCAGAGCTGCAGGTCAGTTACCATAGTGTTGTATACCGTGTGATGCCGGCTTAGTAGCATCACCCCAACGCGGCATGGGGATCTACGGGGTAGGCAGAGCTGCAGGTCAGTTACCATAGTGTTGTATACCGTGTGATGCCGGCTTAGAGTAGCATCACCCCAACGCGGCATGGGGGGATCTACGGGGTAGGCAGAGCTGCAGGTCAGTTACCATAGTGTTGTATACCGTGTGATGCCGGCTTAGAGTAGCATCACCCCATCCGCGGCATGGGGGGATCTACGGGGTAGGCAGAGCTGCAGGTCAGTTACCATAGTGTTGTATACCGTGTGATGCCGGCTTAGAGTAGCATCACCCCAACGCGGCATGGGGGGATCTACGGGGTAGGCAGAGCTGCAGGTCAGTTACCATAGTGTTGTATACCGTGTGATGCCGGCTTAGAGTAGCATCACCCCAACGCGGCATGGGGATCTACAGGGTAGGCAGAGCTGCAGGTCAGTTACCATAGTGTTGTATACCGTGTGATGCCGGCTTAGAGTGAGGTGTGTAGTAGGTGCTATGATATGCTATGTACTTAGGTAGTAAGTTAGATGCTCCATTGTATTAGGACATCTTCAGTAATACATCAGACATGATCCCGAACAGTCGTTTCACTCACTAGTATTACTCATCCCTCCAAACCTACTATAGAAGAGTAGCATCACCCCAACGCGGCATGGGGGGATCTACGGGGTAGGCAGAGCTGCAGGTCAGTTACCATAGTGTTGTATACCGTGTGATGCCGGCTTAGAGTGAGGTGTGTAGTAGGTGCTATGATATGCTATGTACTTAGGTAGTAAGTTAGATGCTCCATTGTATTAGGACATCTTCAGTAATACATCAGACATGATCCCGAACAGTCGTTTCACTCACTAGTATTACTCATCCCTCCAAACCTACTATAGAAGAGTAGCATCACCCCAACGCGGCATGGGGGGATCTACGGGGTAGGCAGAGCTGCAGGTCAGTTACCATAGTGTTGTATACCGTGTGATGCCGGCTTAGAGTAGCATCACCCCAACGCGGCATGGGGGGATCTACGGGGTAGGCAGAGCTGCAGGTCAGTTACCATAGTGTTGTATACCGTGTGATGCCGGCTTAGAGTGAGGTGTGTAGTAGGTGCTATGATATGCTATGTACTTAGGTAGTAAGTTAGATGCTCCATTGTATTAGGACATCTTCAGTAATACATCAGACATGATCCCGAACAGTCGTTTCACTCACTAGTATTACTCATCCCTCCAAACCTACTATAGAAGAGTAGCATCACCCCAACGCGGCATGGGGATCTACGGGTAGGCAGAGCTGCAGGTCAGTTACCATAGTGTTGTATACCGTGTGATGCCGGCTTAGAGTAGCATCACCCCAACGCGGCATGGGGGGATCTACGGGGTAGGCAGAGCTGCAGGTCAGTTACCATAGTGTTGTATACCGTGTGATGCCGGCTTAGAGTGAGGTGTGTAGTAGGTGCTATGATATGCTATGTACTTAGGTAGTAAGTTAGATGCTCCATTGTATTAGGACATCTTCAGTAATACATCAGACATGATCCCGAACAGTCGTTTCACTCACTAGTATTACTCATCCCTCCAAACCTACTATAGAAGAGTAGCATCACCCCAACGCGGCATGGGGGGATCTACGGGGTAGGCAGAGCTGCAGGTCAGTTACCATAGTGTTGTATACCGTGTGATGCCGGCTTAGAGTAGCATCACCCCAACGCGGCATGGGGATCTACGGGCAGAGCTGCAGGTCAGTTACCATAGTGTTGTATACCGTGTGATGCCGGCTTAGAGTAGCATCACCCCAACGCGGCATGGGGGGATCTACGGGGTAGGCAGAGCTGCAGGTCAGTTACCATAGTGTTGTATACCGTGTGATGCCGGCTTAGAGTGAGGTGTGTAGTAGGTGCTATGATATGCTATGTACTTAGGTAGTAAGTTAGATGCTCCATTGTATTAGGACATCTTCAGTAATACATCAGACATGATCCCGAACAGTCGTTTCACTCACTAGTATTACTCATCCCTCCAAACCTACTATAGAAGAGTAGCATCACCCCAACGCGGCATGGGGATCTACAGGGTAGGCAGAGCTGCAGGTCAGTTACCATAGTGTTGTATACCGTGTGATGCCGGCTTAGAGTAGCATCACCCCAACGCGGCATGGGGGGATCTACGGGGTAGGCAGAGCTGCAGGTCAGTTACCATAGTGTTGTATACCGTGTGATGCCGGCTTAGAGTGAGGTGTGTAGTAGGTGCTATGATATGCTATGTACTTAGGTAGTAAGTTAGATGCTCCATTGTATTAGGACATCTTCAGTAATACATCAGACATGATCCCGAACAGTCGTTTCACTCACTAGTATTACTCATCCCTCCAAACCTACTATAGAAGAGTAGCATCACCCCAACGCGGCATGGGGGGATCTACGGGGTAGGCAGAGCTGCAGGTCAGTTACCATAGTGTTGTATACCGTGTGATGCCGGCTTAGAGTAGCATCACCCCAACGCGGCATGGGGATCTACGGGTAGGCAGAGCTGCAGGTCAGTTACCATAGTGTTGTATACCGTGTGATGCCGGCTTAGAGTGAGGTGTGTAGTAGGTGCTATGATATGCTATGTACTTAGGTAGTAAGTTAGATGCTCCATTGTATTAGGACATCTTCAGTAATACATCAGACATGATCCCGAACAGTCGTTTCACTCACTAGTATTACTCATCCCTCCAAACCTACTATAGAAGAGTAGCATCACCCCAACGCGGCATGGGGGGATCTACGGGGTAGGCAGAGCTGCAGGTCAGTTACCATAGTGTTGTATACCGTGTGATGCCGGCTTAGAGTAGCATCACCCCAACGCGGCATGGGGGGATCTACGGGGTAGGCAGAGCTGCAGGTCAGTTACCATAGTGTTGTATACCGTGTGATGCCGGCTTAGAGTAGCATCACCCCATCCGCTTGAGGAGCTCAAGCAACGCGGCATGGCATCTACGGGGTAGGCAGAGCTGCAGGTCAGTTACCATAGTGTTGTATACCGTGTGATGCCGGCTTAGAGTAGCATCACCCCAACGCGGCATGGGGGGCATCTACGGGGTAGGCAGAGCTGCAGGTCAGTTACCATAGTGTTGTATACCGTGTGATGCCGGCTTAGAGTAGCATCACCCCATCCGCGGGAGGAGCTCAAACAACGCGGCATGGGGATCTACGGGTAGGCAGAGCTGCAGGTCAGTTACCATAGTGTTGTATACCGTGTGATGCCGGCTTAGAGTAGCATCACCCCATCCGCGGGGAGGAGCTCAAGCAACGCGGCATGGCATCTACGGGGTAGGCAGAGCTGCAGGTCAGTTACCATAGTGTTGTATACCGTGTGATGCCGGCTTAGAGTAGCATCACCCCATCCGCGGGGAGGAGCTCAAGCAACGCGGCATGGGGGGGATCTACGGGGTAGGCAGAGCTGCAGGTCAGTTAGCCCGTTAGCGGTTTTATCCGCTGCAACTCATTTTACCACTGGAAAATGTGGATGCGTTATACATATAAGGTGTTCCAATGGAAATTCATTAAATTGTTGCATTCTACCATTCAGTTACTAGTGTTGTATACCGTGTGATGCCGGCAGAGTAGCATCACCCCATCCGCAAGAGGTCAGTTTCCGCCGGCTTACTAACGTACGGCATTGGCATCTTCAGGAACTTTTTTAGGAAGGTAGGCATTCTTATGCAGGTCAGTTACCATAGTGTTGTATACCGTGTGATGCCGGCAGAGTAGCATTCATAGGTCACCGCGAGCATCAATGCTGTGCATGCAGCGCGGCATGTCTTATGCAGGTCAGTTACCATAGTGTTGTATACATTTTACATCAGCTTTCTCATTCAACCACTTGATTCATGTCTGGGTATGCCACCCATTCACATTGGTTGCATAGGCCTATACAAAATCGCCGATCAGCTGACTGATTTACTATGGGAGGTCCATTTTTTTTTATATTTCGACCCATGTTCCATGGAAAAAGTTGTTCAGTTTCATGAGTACCTTCACCTCATTTCGGCTTGTAATACCCTTTTTGTTTTTTTTACTCCCGGCATAAGGTACTTATATTTTAAGCGCGTGTTCAAAACGGAACAACTTTTATTAGAAACTTCTTCGAAATATAAAATATTTGGACCTTCTATACAAACGTGTTGATAAAGTTCGTCACTTGGAGGCAATGAATGTGATTTTTTTCCTTATTGTAGTTTATGTAGTAAATTACGTAATTTTTTTTTTCTAATTATTTTACAGCGTCGCCGCCCGCGCTCGTGTCGCTCAGCTACCAGGCGGCGGGAGCGTCGGAGAATGTCGCGTGGGTGGGCAAGGGCATCGTGTACGACACCGGCGGACTCAGCATCAAGGCTAGGGTCAGTCCAAACAAATACAATTCAATTTCATTTTCTCAAACATGCTAGGAAATATGTCAATTTCTTCCAAAAAAACAATCCAGAAAGTTTGACATTGTCTGTGATTTTGTAATTTCTGAACGATTTCTTTTTTACACACCAGCAATGGATTCCAATACAACTTTTCTGGCGCGATATCGAAATCGTTCAGAAATTACAAAATAAAAAAGAATAACTCCAAATCTTGACTTAGTAATCAGTAAAACAACTTTTTATATCAAATTACTATAAAATAAATTAAAATCTTTATAATTTCCTAGCATTTTTTTGAGAAAAGCACTATGTAAGCCTCGGGGAAAATGACTTTGCCAGACTCGTATTTTTAAACTCTACTCGTCAGTCAAAGTCTTATTTTTCCATCCTCGTCAACAACCTACTATTATTCAAAAACTTCATTTTTTATTATTTTATTTTGTTGGTTCGCAGACGTCGATGGTGGGCATGAAGGGTGACTGCGGCGGCGCAGCGGCCGTGCTAGGAGCCTTCGCCGCAGCCGTGCGAGCGCAACCCACCGTTAACCTACATGCTGTACTGTGTCTAGCTGAGAACGCAGTGGGACCCAATGCTACTAGGTAAGAGAGAGACAGATACATATGTCACAGCTATATCCCGTGCTCGGAGCCTTCGCCGCAGCCGTGCGAGCGCAACCCACCGTTAACCTACATGCTGTACTGTGTCTAGCTGAGAACGCAGTGGGACCCAATGCTACTAGGTAAGAGAGAGACAGATACATATGTCACAGCTATATCCCGTGCTCGGAGCCTTCGCCGCAGCCGTGCGAGCGCAACCCACCGTTAACCTACATGCTGTACTGTGTCTAGCTGAGAACGCAGTGGGACCCAATGCTACTAGGTAAGAGAGAGACAGATATGTCACAGCTATATCCCGTGCTCGGAGCCTTCGCCGCAGCCGTGCGAGCGCAACCCACCGTTAACCTACATGCTGTACTGTGTCTAGCTGAGAACGCAGTGGGACCCAATGCTACTAGGTAAGAGAGAGACAGATATGTCACAGCTATATCCCGTGCTCGGAGCCTTCGCCGCAGCCGTGCGAGCGCAACCCACCGTTAACCTACATGCTGTACTGTGTCTAGCTGAGAACGCAGTGGGACCCAATGCTACTAGGTAAGAGAGAGACAGATATGTCACAGCTATATCCCGTGCTCGGAGCCTTCGCCGCAGCCGTGCGAGCGCAACCCACCGTTAACCTACATGCTGTACTGTGTCTAGCTGAGAACGCAGTGGGACCCAATGCTACTAGGTAAGAGAGAGACAGATATGTCACAGCTATATCCCGTGCTCGGAGCCTTCGCCGCAGCCGTGCGAGCGCAACCCACCGTTAACCTACATGCTGTACTGTGTCTAGCTGAGAACGCAGTGGGACCCAATGCTACTAGGTAAGAGAGAGACAGATATGTCACAGCTATATCCCGTGCTCGGAGCCTTCGCCGCAGCCGTGCGAGCGCAACCCACCGTTAACCTACATGCTGTACTGTGTCTAGCTGAGAACGCAGTGGGACCCAATGCTACTAGGTAAGAGAGAGACAGATATGTCACAGCTATATCCCGTGCTCGGAGCCTTCGCCGCAGCCGTGCGAGCGCAACCCACCGTTAACCTACATGCTGTACTGTGTCTAGCTGAGAACGCAGTGGGACCCAATGCTACTAGGTAAGAGAGAGACAGATATGTCACAGCTATATCCCGTGCTCGGAGCCTTCGCCGCAGCCGTGCGAGCGCAACCCACCGTTAACCTACATGCTGTACTGTGTCTAGCTGAGAACGCAGTGGGACCCAATGCTACTAGGTAAGAGAGAGACAGATATGTCACAGCTATATCCCGTGCTCGGAGCCTTCGCCGCAGCCGTGCGAGCGCAACCCACCGTTAACCTACATGCTGTACTGTGTCTAGCTGAGAACGCAGTGGGACCCAATGCTACTAGGTAAGAGAGAGACAGATATGTCACAGCTATATCCCGTGCTCGGAGCCTTCGCCGCAGCCGTGCGAGCGCAACCCACCGTTAACCTACATGCTGTACTGTGTCTAGCTGAGAACGCAGTGGGACCCAATGCTACTAGGTAAGAGAGAGACAGATATGTCACAGCTATATCCCGTGCTCGGAGCCTTCGCCGCAGCCGTGCGAGCGCAACCCACCGTTAACCTACATGCTGTACTGTGTCTAGCTGAGAACGCAGTGGGACCCAATGCTACTAGGTAAGAGAGAGACAGATATGTCACAGCTATATCCCGTGCTCGGAGCCTTCGCCGCAGCCGTGCGAGCGCAACCCACCGTTAACCTACATGCTGTACTGTGTCTAGCTGAGAACGCAGTGGGACCCAATGCTACTAGGTAAGAGAGAGACAGATATGTCACAGCTATATCCCGTGCTCGGAGCCTTCGCCGCAGCCGTGCGAGCGCAACCCACCGTTAACCTACATGCTGTACTGTGTCTAGCTGAGAACGCAGTGGGACCCAATGCTACTAGGTAAGAGAGAGACAGATATGTCACAGCTATATCCCGTGCTCGGAGCCTTCGCCGCAGCCGTGCGAGCGCAACCCACCGTTAACCTACATGCTGTACTGTGTCTAGCTGAGAACGCAGTGGGACCCAATGCTACTAGGTAAGAGAGAGACAGATACATATGTCACAGCTATATCCCGTGCTCGGAGCCTTCGCCGCAGCCGTGCGAGCGCAACCCACCGTTAACCTACATGCTGTACTGTGTCTAGCTGAGAACGCAGTGGGACCCAATGCTACTAGGTAAGAGAGAGACAGATACATATGTCACAGCTATATCCCGTGCTCGGAGCCTTCGCCGCAGCCGTGCGAGCGCAACCCACCGTTAACCTACATGCTGTACTGTGTCTAGCTGAGAACGCAGTGGGACCCAATGCTACTAGGTAAGAGAGAGACAGATATGTCACAGCTATATCCCGTGCTCGGAGCCTTCGCCGCAGCCGTGCGAGCGCAACCCACCGTTAACCTACATGCTGTACTGTGTCTAGCTGAGAACGCAGTGGGACCCAATGCTACTAGGTAAGAGAGAGACAGATATGTCACAGCTATATCCCGTGCTCGGAGCCTTCGCCGCAGCCGTGCGAGCGCAACCCACCGTTAACCTACATGCTGTACTGTGTCTAGCTGAGAACGCAGTGGGACCCAATGCTACTAGGTAAGAGAGAGACAGATATGTCACAGCTATATCCCGTGCTCGGAGCCTTCGCCGCAGCCGTGCGAGCGCAACCCACCGTTAACCTACATGCTGTACTGTGTCTAGCTGAGAACGCAGTGGGACCCAATGCTACTAGGTAAGAGAGAGATACATATGTCACAGCTATATCCCGTGCTCGGAGCCTTCGCCGCAGCCGTGCGAGCGCAACCCACCGTTAACCTACATGCTGTACTGTGTCTAGCTGAGAACGCAGTGGGACCCAATGCTACTAGGTAAGAGAGAGATACATATGTCACAGCTATATCCCGTGCTCGGAGCCTTCGCCGCAGCCGTGCGAGCGCAACCCACCGTTAACCTACATGCTGTACTGTGTCTAGCTGAGAACGCAGTGGGACCCAATGCTACTAGGTAAGAGAGAGACAGATATGTCACAGCTATATCCCGTGCTCGGAGCCTTCGCCGCAGCCGTGCGAGCGCAACCCACCGTTAACCTACATGCTGTACTGTGTCTAGCTGAGAACGCAGTGGGACCCAATGCTACTAGGTAAGAGAGAGACAGATATGTCACAGCTATATCCCGTGCTCGGAGCCTTCGCCGCAGCCGTGCGAGCGCAACCCACCGTTAACCTACATGCTGTACTGTGTCTAGCTGAGAACGCAGTGGGACCCAATGCTACTAGGTAAGAGAGAGACAGATATGTCACAGCTATATCCCGTGCTCGGAGCCTTCGCCGCAGCCGTGCGAGCGCAACCCACCGTTAACCTACATGCTGTACTGTGTCTAGCTGAGAACGCAGTGGGACCCAATGCTACTAGGTAAGAGAGAGACAGATACATATGTCACAGCTATATCCCGTGCTCGGAGCCTTCGCCGCAGCCGTGCGAGCGCAACCCACCGTTAACCTACATGCTGTACTGTGTCTAGCTGAGAACGCAGTGGGACCCAATGCTACTAGGTAAGAGAGAGACAGATACATATGTCACAGCTATATCCCGTGCTCGGAGCCTTCGCCGCAGCCGTGCGAGCGCAACCCACCGTTAACCTACATGCTGTACTGTGTCTAGCTGAGAACGCAGTGGGACCCAATGCTACTAGGTAAGAGAGAGACAGATATGTCACAGCTATATCCCGTGCTCGGAGCCTTCGCCGCAGCCGTGCGAGCGCAACCCACCGTTAACCTACATGCTGTACTGTGTCTAGCTGAGAACGCAGTGGGACCCAATGCTACTAGGTAAGAGAGAGACAGATATGTCACAGCTATATCCCGTGCTCGGAGCCTTCGCCGCAGCCGTGCGAGCGCAACCCACCGTTAACCTACATGCTGTACTGTGTCTAGCTGAGAACGCAGTGGGACCCAATGCTACTAGGTAAGAGAGAGACAGATACATATGTCACAGCTATATCCCGTGCTCGGAGCCTTCGCCGCAGCCGTGCGAGCGCAACCCACCGTTAACCTACATGCTGTACTGTGTCTAGCTGAGAACGCAGTGGGACCCAATGCTACTAGGTAAGAGAGAGACAGATATGTCACAGCTATATCCCGTGCTCGGAGCCTTCGCCGCAGCCGTGCGAGCGCAACCCACCGTTAACCTACATGCTGTACTGTGTCTAGCTGAGAACGCAGTGGGACCCAATGCTACTAGGTAAGAGAGAGACAGATATGTCACAGCTATATCCCGTGCTCGGAGCCTTCGCCGCAGCCGTGCGAGCGCAACCCACCGTTAACCTACATGCTGTACTGTGTCTAGCTGAGAACGCAGTGGGACCCAATGCTACTAGGTAAGAGAGAGACAGATATGTCACAGCTATATCCCGTGCTCGGAGCCTTCGCCGCAGCCGTGCGAGCGCAACCCACCGTTAACCTACATGCTGTACTGTGTCTAGCTGAGAACGCAGTGGGACCCAATGCTACTAGGTAAGAGAGACAGATACATATGTCACAGCTATATCCCGTGCTCGGAGCCTTCGCCGCAGCCGTGCGAGCGCAACCCACCGTTAACCTACATGCTGTACTGTGTCTAGCTGAGAACGCAGTGGGACCCAATGCTACTAGGTAAGAGAGAGACAGATACATATGTCACAGCTATATCCCGTGCTCGGAGCCTTCGCCGCAGCCGTGCGAGCGCAACCCACCGTTAACCTACATGCTGTACTGTGTCTAGCTGAGAACGCAGTGGGACCCAATGCTACTAGGTAAGAGAGAGACAGATATGTCACAGCTATATCCCGTGCTCGGAGCCTTCGCCGCAGCCGTGCGAGCGCAACCCACCGTTAACCTACATGCTGTACTGTGTCTAGCTGAGAACGCAGTGGGACCCAATGCTACTAGGTAAGAGAGAGACAGATATGTCACAGCTATATCCCGTGCTCGGAGCCTTCGCCGCAGCCGTGCGAGCGCAACCCACCGTTAACCTACATGCTGTACTGTGTCTAGCTGAGAACGCAGTGGGACCCAATGCTACTAGGTAAGAGAGAGACAGATATGTCACAGCTATATCCCGTGCTCGGAGCCTTCGCCGCAGCCGTGCGAGCGCAACCCACCGTTAACCTACATGCTGTACTGTGTCTAGCTGAGAACGCAGTGGGACCCAATGCTACTAGGTAAGAGAGAGACAGATACATATGTCACAGCTATATCCCGTGCTCGGAGCCTTCGCCGCAGCCGTGCGAGCGCAACCCACCGTTAACCTACATGCTGTACTGTGTCTAGCTGAGAACGCAGTGGGACCCAATGCTACTAGGTAAGAGAGAGACAGATATGTCACAGCTATATCCCGTGCTCGGTTCCTTCGCCGCAGCCGTGCGAGCGCAACCCACCGTTAACCTACATGCTGTACTGTGTCTAGCTGAGAACGCAGTGGGACCCAATGCTACTAGGTAAGAGAGAGACAGATACATATGTCACAGCTATATCCCGTGCTCGGAGCCTTCGCCGCAGCCGTGCGAGCGCAACCCACCGTTAACCTACATGCTGTACTGTGTCTAGCTGAGAACGCAGTGGGACCCAATGCTACTAGGTAAGAGAGAGACAGATATGTCACAGCTATATCCCGTGCTCGGAGCCTTCGCCGCAGCCGTGCGAGCGCAACCCACCGTTAACCTACATGCTGTACTGTGTCTAGCTGAGAACGCAGTGGGACCCAATGCTACTAGGTAAGAGAGAGACAGATATGTCACAGCTATATCCCGTGCTCGGAGCCTTCGCCGCAGCCGTGCGAGCGCAACCCACCGTTAACCTACATGCTGTACTGTGTCTAGCTGAGAACGCAGTGGGACCCAATGCTACTAGGTAAGAGAGAGACAGATATGTCACAGCTATATCCCGTGCTCGGAGCCTTCGCCGCAGCCGTGCGAGCGCAACCCACCGTTAACCTACATGCTGTACTGTGTCTAGCTGAGAACGCAGTGGGACCCAATGCTACTAGGTAAGAGAGAGACAGATATGTCACAGCTATATCCCGTGCTCGGAGCCTTCGCCGCAGCCGTGCGAGCGCAACCCACCGTTAACCTACATGCTGTACTGTGTCTAGCTGAGAACGCAGTGGGACCCAATGCTACTAGGTAAGAGAGAGACAGATATGTCACAGCTATATCCCGTGCTCGGAGCCTTCGCCGCAGCCGTGCGAGCGCAACCCACCGTTAACCTACATGCTGTACTGTGTCTAGCTGAGAACGCAGTGGGACCCAATGCTACTAGGTAAGAGAGAGACAGATATGTCACAGCTATATCCCGTGCTCGGAGCCTTCGAGAGAGAGAGACAGATACATATGTCACAGCTATATCCCGTGCTCGGAGCCTTCGCCGCAGCCGTGCGAGCGCAACCCACCGTTAACCTACATGCTGTACTGTGTCTAGCTGAGAACGCAGTGGGACCCAATTATAAAGGCGAGTGTAATTGAAAGAACGGCGTTCGGATCGATACTGATTTATTGAGTGCTAAAGTGCATATTATAATACTAAAAACTGCTTACGTACTACGGTGCTACTCGGGTGCTGCAATATATCTACTTACATACACTACATCACGGGGAAAGGGAAAATAAAATAAGCTACCTTAGTAGTTATTTTATTTTATCTGTGAATCCGATAAAAACAGTTTGGTTCTGTTTTTATGAATCAATTCTTCCTTCCCGTTTTTTAAAATTGCAACATTAGGATCCTTATCTTCTATGACAGTATATGGGCCCAAATAAATGCTGTCTTTCTTATCACTAGACGGATTTCTTATAACTATTAAACTATTCTTATCGTAATACATTGGTTTAGCGTTTTGATCATAAGTGATCTTTCTCTTTTCCTTACTATTTATTAAGTTTTCTCTGGCGTCTTTCTGGGATAACTGCAAACGGTATTTTAATTCTAATGGATAATTATCAACATTGTAAATTGGTTCTACTACATCATTTTGAAAATTACTTGGTAAATTACAAGTTTTGCCAAAACTAGTTCATGTGGGGTATATTTAGTTTCAGTATGGACTGTGTTATTGTAGGAAAAGCACCAGTACGGCAACCAGCTGCTCCACGATGTTTGATGATTGTTGGTATTTATTCTTAGATACGCACCTAGTACCTTGTGAGAGTTCTCGAGTGCACCAATGCTCTCGTGATGATACGCAGTAGATGTCGTTTGAGTTATTTTCAAGAGCTTACATACCTCTTTCATTGTGCTGAAATGAACTCACTCCCGCGATCTGTGGCTATCTCTTTCGGCACTCCATATCTGAGAATAAAATTATCTACAAATGCTCTGGCTACCGACACAGTGTCTTTTGTACGCAATGGATAAGCTTCTGTAAATTTAGTTAACTCACATTGCAATGTTAGAATGTAAACGTTTTCATAATAATCTTTGTTCAACGGTCCTACAATGTCTAAAAATATTTTTCGAATGCAGAATTCGCCGTAGTTGTAATTAACATGGGTTGTTTCGTCTTTACAAAATACTTTTCCTTTTGGCATTTTCACAGTTATTCACATACTTTTCTACGTCGTTATACATTGACGGCCAAAAGTAAAATCTCTTTATATTGTTTAACATTCTTCTAATGCCTGCGTGGCCACTCGTCGGCAATAAATGAAAGTCATTTAAAATTACTCGAATATCGTCTACATTTTCTATCTTTACTACTCCTTTAATTATACATAATCGAGGCCCCCAATTTGATATTCTTTTTATTTCTTGAGTTAACTCTTCTATAAATTTATAATTACTTTTATCTTTTACGATGTAGACCTCTGATATACCTATTTTGGAACAAATGCAATTCAACTCCCTCAATAGTCCGACTCGCGTAACTAAAGCTCGAGATGTTGGATTTACATAAAGTTTCATTTACTAGGTACATATATCAAACTTTTAGTTTCATGTTGAATTAAATTATTTTTCCTCAACTTTCCTATCTCTTTTTCTGATATTGAAGTAATTTCTATACAGCTGTTTGGTTTTTTAAGAACATGAACCACTCTCGGGTGATCAGTCCAATCGTTGTCAATATTCTTATCAGCCAAACTGCTGTCGTCATTTTCTCACTTTCCTTCCTTCTCATACTCCTCGTCATAACATTTACTACATGCTCGTTCATTTCTTTCAAATCCTCAGATGTTAATATTATGCGAGATAATGCGTCTGCAGCCACATTATTCGCTCCTTTCACATATTCTATTTCAAAGTCATACTCTTCCAAACATAAACGAAACTTTATCAGTCTACTTGTGGGATTAGTCATATTAAAAAGATACACAAGTGGTCTGTGATCTGTCATAACTTTAAATCGCCTACCATACAAATAAGGACGGAAGTATTTAATGGACCAAACAATCGCTAATAGCTCCTTTTCTATGGTTGGATAGTTTAATTCTGCTTTATTTAACGCTCGACTAGCATATGCAATTGGCATGTTGTTACCATTGCATAGCATTGACCCAATAGCTATTTTGGAAGCATCAGTATGCAAAATGTATTTATTATTTGGAGATAAATCTGGGTACTGCAAAATTGGTGGATTTATTAGCGAATTCTTTAACCTTCCGAACGCATTCTCACACTCTTCAGTCCATTCAAATAAATTTCCTTTTCGCAATAATTTATTCAAAGGTGTACAAATTTCCGCGAATTTAGGTATGAACTTGCGATAATAATTCGCAAACGCGACGAAACGCCGAACTTCATCGCTGTTTTTTGGAGTGGGATAATTTTGTAAAGCCTTGGTTTTGGACGGGTCCGGCAAAATACCATTTCCGGATATGACATGTCCTAAATATAACATTTCTTTTTTCAAAAACTGACATTTTGCTGGGTTTAACTTTAAATTTACTCTCCGCAATCTACTCAAAACATCCATTAAATTTTTGTTGTGCTGTTCTAAATTTCGTCCAAAACAAACCAAATCGTCCAAGTAAACAAAACATTTTCATAGTTCAAACCGGATAACGCAAGGGTAACAATTCTACTAAATGCGTTGGGACTGATTTTTAAACCCATCGGCAATCTTTTCATTTGATATTGTTTATTTGTTGTAAATGCAGTGTATTTTCTACTCTCGGGATCTAACTTTACTTGGTAGTAACCTTGATTCATATCTAAATGAGAAAAATATATGGCACCCGATAACGAATCTAAAATTTCGGTAATATTGGGTAAAGGAAATTTATCATCTTTCACTCTTTCATTAACTTTTCTGTAGTCGATCACTACGCGCCACTTTTTCTTTCCCTCAGCATCCAGCTTTTTCGGTACTAGAAGAAGTGGACTCGACCATTCACTCTGAGCTTCTTCTATAATATCTTCCTCTATCATTTTCTTAATCTGTCTATCAATCTCCTCTTTCTGTGAGTGTGGCAATCTATAAGGTTTGGTGTACACCGGAGTAACGTTTTCCTTCAGATTGATTTTTTGCTCGCCTACGCAAGTGTATCCTAACTTATCTCCTGTCAAATAAAAGACATCCGAAAACTTTGCACAGATACTTTCAATTGATTCCCTTTCATAACTCTTTAAATGTTTCAAATTTAACATGGAAAACAACTTTTTCACCCTGTCAGCATTCAAATCCTCTTTCTCAAAACTACACATGTTATAAAGTTCTAAGCTCTCGGTGTGAACATCAAAATAGCTTAAGTTCACTTCAATTTCTCTAGTATTTAAAATCTTAATAGGCATCTTTCCATTCACCACTGTTGATATCGTTCCCGCTAGAAAGACACCATCACACAACTCTCTACTTTCGATCACACGCTCACCTTGTGCCCTTGAATCAATGTAAAAAATCTTTTCACACCTAGGTGGTAAGGTTAGAAAGCTATTGTAACCAATTTGTCCCATTTTAATGGCACCACAATTGGTTCTCCGCGTTTATAGTCAAGGTATTAATTTCAAAATCTAGATGACATTTATGTTTACTTAAAAAGTCTTGCCCAATAATGCCGTCGCCTCTACAACTTAAATATTTAAAGACGTAAAATTTGTGTCTAATATCTCTGCCATCTGTACTCAACTTTAAATAAACGTAACCTTCAGATGTAACTTTGCCACCTATCCCTTTAATTTGCATACGTTCTTTATGGTAAGGTTTGTTAAGACGTTGTAATACTTCGAATTTGATGACGGACAGAGACGCGCCAGAATCAATTAACCAATCTAATAACACGTTCGAGATATAGAATTGCGCTGAATTGATGTTATGACAATGGCATATTTGATGTTGATTATGGCCGAAAAAACTGATTCAGGTTGTATTCATCGACCTCTGAAGTTTCGCCACCACTGCGCTCACTGCTGTGCTCAGCAAAATGTACCCTTTGTGTATCGCGCCTTGCGCGCGGCGTCCTCTGATTGATGTTCGAACCGCGGCGATTTCCACGAAAGTATCGAGCGGGCGGATTGAAGTTGACACCTGCGACACGTGAATTATAATTACCTCGAAAGTATGTATAATTTCGACCACGTTGATAATTTCCGCGGCTGGGTCTAAAACTTCGTCCTCTAAAATTAGACCTACCTCGATGATGATGATGTTGATATTGAAACACGGGTGGTGGGGCTGATGATGACGATGACACCTCCTCATCCTGGGCTGATCTGATGGCATCCTTTAAAGATGTGAAGTTGCGAGCTGCAATGATGGTACTTAACCTTTATCACGCAGCCCATCTGCAAACCTCTTAATAGCATTTCTTTCATTAAGGGTCTCAAAACTTCATAACTCGCGGCCTTGCCGTCTGCCTGCGAAATTGTTAAGTCGACAAATAATCGTTCCACTTCCGCACCAAAATCGGAAACGGACAAATTATTTTGCCTAACATTCTGAAGGCAAGATTGCAACGCCGTGTCAGATTTTTTTGTTATAAGATGGGATCTCATATCTTTAACCATATCTGTCACAGAGCTATAAGTTTCCTTCATACGCAACTTCGCGCCATAAGAGAGCCTAGTTTTTAAAACAAAATTGATCAAGTGCTTTGTCTGATCTTCTTTTAACATTGTTTCGTATAACTGAATTGAATCAATAAGTTGTAACGTTACTAATTCATCGTCATTCATTACCGGCAGCAGGCCAGCTGCGGTTTTTAAGTCAAAACTATCCATGATGTCGTTAGAATGTTCGTCACTCTCTGAGCAAGAACTTTCAGAAGAGGGATCTTCTGGTGACGCACACAAATATTTTATTTCTTCGTATAATGATTTTATTAAATCAATAAGCTGCTGACCTTTATTAATATCTTTTCCACTTAAAATACCAGCGGTAATAGACTGAGAGAACTTATCTACTGTCTCTTTTAATCGTAAAATTATATTTTCGGTTTCGTTTAACTTAATTCGACATGTGTCACCCTTATATCTACGTTGACCCTCTTTAATTAAGTAATCTCTAATTTTTTTTAGATCCTTATAAATTTTGGATAGTTCTTTAGCCATTAAACTTAGACTTATAGGCAAATACTTATTTACTTATTGTTCATACCTATTAAAATAAAATTTTTGTCCACTGCTGGGCAAACGCCTATGTGGGCCTATATTTTTCTTACAAATTGATAAAATATCTACTAACATATTATTAAAAATAGTGTCGCATCCGGGTACTTACATTATGTTACTCCTAAAATATACGGACGTGACGGAACCCGCGTTATGTTTTAATTATTTTTTTGTGCACTTAATTAAGGTTTGTTAAAAGGTCCATAATAATTATTTTGTTTTGTTCCGCCACACGCATAACCAGGTGAACCGTTGGTGATGACCTGATGACCTCTTCATCCTTGGCGGCGTAGACCCAGTGTTAATCTTCAAAACTGCCTAGCCGCTACACGCCGAGTATCTTGAAAACGCATCTTTCCCATAGGCTTATCTTCAAAACTGCTTAGCAGCTACACGCCGAATATCTTGAAAACGCATCTTTCCCATAGGCTTATCTTCAAAACGGCTTAGCAGCTACACGCCGATAATCTTCATTGAAGTTTCATGCGAAGTCATCCGGTCCGGTCAACCACTTTATCTTCAGTTAGACATCTGAGATGTTTCTTTCCTTAAATGCTATGGCCTGTGCTCGCCGATCGACACGCTTGTTGAATTGCGCGTTCAAGTAGCGACAGAAGTATAATATGATCGCTATGCCGAATATTCCAACAAACACGATAATAGCTGTGTTGAGCTGGCCAAGCTGTCCCAGCACCATGGTGTTGTGCACATCCATTCTGTTCTGGTATGGTATCCGATTTGTGTCGCTATAACTTGTTCTTCCTCAGTAGTCGTCGGTTTCGATTGAGGTTTTCCCATTTTGTATATTTTCTTAAAGTTCAGTTTAAAAATACACCACCTCTTTTTTGTCACTGCATAATAATTATTTTTATAAATAAATGTTGCACCATATTTTTATTTCTTCATATTTATTTTCACCAAAACTGTCTCTTTTTAACTTTACTGGAGAATCATCTGATATATGTATTCACAAATAAAAGTCTATAACACGCAACGGTAACGCGATGACGCACCCATGCCCGACGAGGCAGGGTCGCCATATAAAGGCGAGTGTAATTGAAAGAACGGCGTTCGGATCGATACTGATTTATTGAGTGCTAAAGTGCATATTATAATACTAAAAACTGCTTACGTACTACGGTGCTACTCGGGTGCTGCAATATATCTACTTACATACACTACACAATGCTACTAGGTAAGAGAGAGACAGATATGTCACAGCTATATCCCGTGCTCGGAGCCTTCGCCGCAGCCGTGCGAGCGCAACCCACCGTTAACCTACATGCTGTACTGTGTCTAGCTGAGAACGCAGTGGGACCCAATGCTACTAGGTAAGAGAGAGACAGATACATATGTCACAGCTATATCCCGTGCTCGGAGCCTTCGCCGCAGCCGTGCGAGCGCAACCCACCGTTAACCTACATGCTGTACTGTGTCTAGCTGAGAACGCAGTGGGACCCAATGCTACTAGGTAAGAGAGAGACAGATATGTCACAGCTATATCCCGTGCTCGGAGCCTTCGCCGCAGCCGTGCGAGCGCAACCCACCGTTAACCTACATGCTGTACTGTGTCTAGCTGAGAACGCAGTGGGACCCAATGCTACTAGGTAAGAGAGAGACAGATATGTCACAGCTATATCCCGTGCTCGGAGCCTTCGCCGCAGCCGTGCGAGCGCAACCCACCGTTAACCTACATGCTGTACTGTGTCTAGCTGAGAACGCAGTGGGACCCAATGCTACTAGGTAAGAGAGAGACAGATATGTCACAGCTATATCCCGTGCTCGGAGCCTTCGCCGCAGCCGTGCGAGCGCAACCCACCGTTAACCTACATGCTGTACTGTGTCTAGCTGAGAACGCAGTGGGACCCAATGCTACTAGGTAAGAGAGAGACAGATATGTCACAGCTATATCCCGTGCTCGGAGCCTTCGCCGCAGCCGTGCGAGCGCAACCCACCGTTAACCTACATGCTGTACTGTGTCTAGCTGAGAACGCAGTGGGACCCAATGCTACTAGGTAAGAGAGACAGATACATATGTCACAGCTATATCCCGTGCTCGGAGCCTTCGCCGCAGCCGTGCGAGCGCAACCCACCGTTAACCTACATGCTGTACTGTGTCTAGCTGAGAACGCAGTGGGACCCAATGCTACTAGGTAAGAGAGACAGATATGTCACAGCTATATCCCGTGCTCGGAGCCTTCGCCGCAGCCGTGCGAGCGCAACCCACCGTTAACCTACATGCTGTACTGTGTCTAGCTGAGAACGCAGTGGGACCCAATGCTACTAGGTAAGAGAGAGACAGATATGTCACAGCTATATCCCGTGCTCGGAGCCTTCGCCGCAGCCGTGCGAGCGCAACCCACCGTTAACCTACATGCTGTACTGTGTCTAGCTGAGAACGCAGTGGGACCCAATGCTACTAGGTAAGAGAGAGACAGATATGTCACAGCTATATCCCGTGCTCGGAGCCTTCGCCGCAGCCGTGCGAGCGCAACCCACCGTTAACCTACATGCTGTACTGTGTCTAGCTGAGAACGCAGTGGGACCCAATGCTACTAGGTAAGAGAGACAGATACATATGTCACAGCTATATCCCGTGCTCGGAGCCTTCGCCGCAGCCGTGCGAGCGCAACCCACCGTTAACCTACATGCTGTACTGTGTCTAGCTGAGAACGCAGTGGGACCCAATGCTACTAGGTAAGAGAGAGACAGATATGTCACAGCTATATCCCGTGCTCGGAGCCTTCGCCGCAGCCGTGCGAGCGCAACCCACCGTTAACCTACATGCTGTACTGTGTCTAGCTGAGAACGCAGTGGGACCCAATGCTACTAGGTAAGAGAGACAGATATGTCACAGCTATATCCCGTGCTCGGAGCCTTCGCCGCAGCCGTGCGAGCGCAACCCACCGTTAACCTACATGCTGTACTGTGTCTAGCTGAGAACGCAGTGGGACCCAATGCTACTAGGTAAGAGAGAGACAGATATGTCACAGCTATATCCCGTGCTCGGAGCCTTCGCCGCAGCCGTGCGAGCGCAACCCACCGTTAACCTACATGCTGTACTGTGTCTAGCTGAGAACGCAGTGGGACCCAATGCTACTAGGTAAGAGAGAGACAGATATGTCACAGCTATATCCCGTGCTCGGAGCCTTCGCCGCAGCCGTGCGAGCGCAACCCACCGTTAACCTACATGCTGTACTGTGTCTAGCTGAGAACGCAGTGGGACCCAATGCTACTAGGTAAGAGAGACAGATACATATGTCACAGCTATATCCCGTGCTCGGAGCCTTCGCCGCAGCCGTGCGAGCGCAACCCACCGTTAACCTACATGCTGTACTGTGTCTAGCTGAGAACGCAGTGGGACCCAATGCTACTAGGTAAGAGAGAGACAGATATGTCACAGCTATATCCCGTGCTCGGAGCCTTCGCCGCAGCCGTGCGAGCGCAACCCACCGTTAACCTACATGCTGTACTGTGTCTAGCTGAGAACGCAGTGGGACCCAATGCTACTAGGTAAGAGAGAGACAGATATGTCACAGCTATATCCCGTGCTCGGAGCCTTCGCCGCAGCCGTGCGAGCGCAACCCACCGTTAACCTACATGCTGTACTGTGTCTAGCTGAGAACGCAGTGGGACCCAATGCTACTAGGTAAGAGAGAGACAGATACATATGTCACAGCTATATCCCGTGCTCGGAGCCTTCGCCGCAGCCGTGCGAGCGCAACCCACCGTTAACCTACATGCTGTACTGTGTCTAGCTGAGAACGCAGTGGGACCCAATGCTACTAGGTAAGAGAGAGACAGATATGTCACAGCTATATCCCGTGCTCGGAGCCTTCGCCGCAGCCGTGCGAGCGCAACCCACCGTTAACCTACATGCTGTACTGTGTCTAGCTGAGAACGCAGTGGGACCCAATGCTACTAGGTAAGAGAGAGACAGATATGTCACAGCTATATCCCGTGCTCGGAGCCTTCGCCGCAGCCGTGCGAGCGCAACCCACCGTTAACCTACATGCTGTACTGTGTCTAGCTGAGAACGCAGTGGGACCCAATGCTACTAGGTAAGAGAGAGACAGATATGTCACAGCTATATCCCGTGCTCGGAGCCTTCGCCGCAGCCGTGCGAGCGCAACCCACCGTTAACCTACATGCTGTACTGTGTCTAGCTGAGAACGCAGTGGGACCCAATGCTACTAGGTAAGAGAGAGACAGATATGTCACAGCTATATCCCGTGCTCGGAGCCTTCGCCGCAGCCGTGCGAGCGCAACCCACCGTTAACCTACATGCTGTACTGTGTCTAGCTGAGAACGCAGTGGGACCCAATGCTACTAGGTAAGAGAGAGACAGATATGTCACAGCTATATCCCGTGCTCGGAGCCTTCGCCGCAGCCGTGCGAGCGCAACCCACCGTTAACCTACATGCTGTACTGTGTCTAGCTGAGAACGCAGTGGGACCCAATGCTACTAGGTAAGAGAGAGACAGATATGTCACAGCTATATCCCGTGCTCGGAGCCTTCGCCGCAGCCGTGCGAGCGCAACCCACCGTTAACCTACATGCTGTACTGTGTCTAGCTGAGAACGCAGTGGGACCCAATGCTACTAGGTAAGAGAGAGACAGATATGTCACAGCTATATCCCGTGCTCGGAGCCTTCGCCGCAGCCGTGCGAGCGCAACCCACCGTTAACCTACATGCTGTACTGTGTCTAGCTGAGAACGCAGTGGGACCCAATGCTACTAGGTAAGAGAGAGACAGATACATATGTCACAGCTATATCCCGTGCTCGGAGCCTTCGCCGCAGCCGTGCGAGCGCAACCCACCGTTAACCTACATGCTGTACTGTGTCTAGCTGAGAACGCAGTGGGACCCAATGCTACTAGGTAAGAGAGAGATACATATGTCACAGCTATATCCCGTGCTCGGAGCCTTCGCCGCAGCCGTGCGAGCGCAACCCACCGTTAACCTACATGCTGTACTGTGTCTAGCTGAGAACGCAGTGGGACCCAATGCTACTAGGTAAGAGAGAGACAGATATGTCACAGCTATATCCCGTGCTCGGAGCCTTCGCCGCAGCCGTGCGAGCGCAACCCACCGTTAACCTACATGCTGTACTGTGTCTAGCTGAGAACGCAGTGGGACCCAATGCTACTAGGTAAGAGAGAGACAGATATGTCACAGCTATATCCCGTGCTCGGAGCCTTCGCCGCAGCCGTGCGAGCGCAACCCACCGTTAACCTACATGCTGTACTGTGTCTAGCTGAGAACGCAGTGGGACCCAATGCTACTAGGTAAGAGAGAGACAGATATGTCACAGCTATATCCCGTGCTCGGAGCCTTCGCCGCAGCCGTGCGAGCGCAACCCACCGTTAACCTACATGCTGTACTGTGTCTAGCTGAGAACGCAGTGGGACCCAATGCTACTAGGTAAGAGAGAGACAGATACATATGTCACAGCTATATCCCGTGCTCGGAGCCTTCGCCGCAGCCGTGCGAGCGCAACCCACCGTTAACCTACATGCTGTACTGTGTCTAGCTGAGAACGCAGTGGGACCCAATGCTACTAGGTAAGAGAGAGACAGATACATATGTCACAGCTATATCCCGTGCTCGGAGCCTTCGCCGCAGCCGTGCGAGCGCAACCCACCGTTAACCTACATGCTGTACTGTGTCTAGCTGAGAACGCAGTGGGACCCAATGCTACTAGGTAAGAGAGACAGATACATATGTCACAGCTATATCCCGTGCTCGGAGCCTTCGCCGCAGCCGTGCGAGCGCAACCCACCGTTAACCTACATGCTGTACTGTGTCTAGCTGAGAACGCAGTGGGACCCAATGCTACTAGGTAAGAGAGAGACAGATACATATGTCACAGCTATATCCCGTGCTCGGAGCCTTCGCCGCAGCCGTGCGAGCGCAACCCACCGTTAACCTACATGCTGTACTGTGTCTAGCTGAGAACGCAGTGGGACCCAATGCTACTAGGTAAGAGAGAGACAGATACATATGTCACAGCTATATCCCGTGCTCGGAGCCTTCGCCGCAGCCGTGCGAGCGCAACCCACCGTTAACCTACATGCTGTACTGTGTCTAGCTGAGAACGCAGTGGGACCCAATGCTACTAGGTAAGAGAGAGACATACATATGTCACAGCTATATCCCGTGCTCGGAGCCTTCGCCGCAGCCGTGCGAGCGCAACCCACCGTTAACCTACATGCTGTACTGTGTCTAGCTGAGAACGCAGTGGGACCCAATGCTACTAGGTAAGAGAGAGACAGATACATATGTCACAGCTATATCCCGTGCTCGGAGCCTTCGCCGCAGCCGTGCGAGCGCAACCCACCGTTAACCTACATGCTGTACTGTGTCTAGCTGAGAACGCAGTGGGACCCAATGCTACTAGGTAAGAGAGAGACAGATATGTCACAGCTATATCCCGTGCTCGGAGCCTTCGCCGCAGCCGTGCGAGCGCAACCCACCGTTAACCTACATGCTGTACTGTGTCTAGCTGAGAACGCAGTGGGACCCAATGCTACTAGGTAAGAGAGAGACAGATATGTCACAGCTATATCCCGTGCTGTGCCTGGCTGAGAATGCGGTCGGACCTAACGCTACTAGGTAAGAGAGAGACAGATATGTCACAGCTATATCCCGTGCTCGGAGCCTTCGCCGCAGCCGTGCGAGCGCAACCCACCGTTAACCTACATGCTGTACTGTGTCTAGCTGAGAACGCAGTGGGACCCAATGCTACTAGGTAAGAGAGAGACAGATATGTCACAGCTATATCCCGTGCTCGGAGCCTTCGCCGCAGCCGTGCGAGCGCAACCCACCGTTAACCTACATGCTGTACTGTGTCTAGCTGAGAACGCAGTGGGACCCAATGCTACTAGGTAAGAGAGAGACAGATACATATGTCACAGCTATATCCCGTGCTCGGAGCCTTCGCCGCAGCCGTGCGAGCGCAACCCACCGTTAACCTACATGCTGTACTGTGTCTAGCTGAGAACGCAGTGGGACCCAATGCTACTAGGTAAGAGAGACAGATATGTCACAGCTATATCCCGTGCTCGGAGCCTTCGCCGCAGCCGTGCGAGCGCAACCCACCGTTAACCTACATGCTGTACTGTGTCTAGCTGAGAACGCAGTGGGACCCAATGCTACTAGGTAAGAGAGAGACAGATACATATGTCACAGCTATATCCCGTGCTCGGAGCCTTCGCCGCAGCCGTGCGAGCGCAACCCACCGTTAACCTACATGCTGTACTGTGTCTAGCTGAGAACGCAGTGGGACCCAATGCTACTAGGTAAGAGAGAGACAGATATGTCACAGCTATATCCCGTGCTCGGAGCCTTCGCCGCAGCCGTGCGAGCGCAACCCACCGTTAACCTACATGCTGTACTGTGTCTAGCTGAGAACGCAGTGGGACCCAATGCTACTAGGTAAGAGAGAGACAGATACATATGTCACAGCTATATCCCGTGCTCGGAGCCTTCGCCGCAGCCGTGCGAGCGCAACCCACCGTTAACCTACATGCTGTACTGTGTCTAGCTGAGAACGCAGTGGGACCCAATGCTACTAGGTAAGAGAGAGACAGATATGTCACAGCTATATCCCGTGCTCGGAGCCTTCGAGAGAGAGAGACAGATACATATGTCACAGCTATATCCCGTGCTCGGAGCCTTCGCCGCAGCCGTGCGAGCGCAACCCACCGTTAACCTACATGCTGTACTGTGTCTAGCTGAGAACGCAGTGGGACCCAATGCTACTAGGTAAGAGAGAGACAGATATGTCACAGCTATATCCCGTGCTCGGAGCCTTCGCCGCAGCCGTGCGAGCGCAACCCACCGTTAACCTACATGCTGTACTGTGTCTAGCTGAGAACGCAGTGGGACCCAATGCTACTAGGTAAGAGAGAGACAGATATGTCACAGCTATATCCCGTGCTCGGAGCCTTCGCCGCAGCCGTGCGAGCGCAACCCACCGTTAACCTACATGCTGTACTGTGTCTAGCTGAGAACGCAGTGGGACCCAATGCTACTAGGTAAGAGAGAGACAGATATGTCACAGCTATATCCCGTGCTCGGAGCCTTCGCCGCAGCCGTGCGAGCGCAACCCACCGTTAACCTACATGCTGTACTGTGTCTAGCTGAGAACGCAGTGGGACCCAATGCTACTAGGTAAGAGAGACAGATACATATGTCACAGCTATATCCCGTGCTCGGAGCCTTCGCCGCAGCCGTGCGAGCGCAACCCACCGTTAACCTACATGCTGTACTGTGTCTAGCTGAGAACGCAGTGGGACCCAATGCTACTAGGTAAGAGAGAGACAGATATGTCACAGCTATATCCCGTGCTCGGAGCCTTCGAGAGAGAGACAGATACATATGTCACAGCTATATCCCGTGCTCGGAGCCTTCGCCGCAGCCGTGCGAGCGCAACCCACCGTTAACCTACATGCTGTACTGTGTCTAGCTGAGAACGCAGTGGGACCCAATGCTACTAGGTAAGAGAGAGACAGATATGTCACAGCTATATCCCGTGCTCGGAGCCTTCGCCGCAGCCGTGCGAGCGCAACCCACCGTTAACCTACATGCTGTACTGTGTCTAGCTGAGAACGCAGTGGGACCCAATGCTACTAGGTAAGAGAGAGACAGATATGTCACAGCTATATCCCGTGCTCGGAGCCTTCGCCGCAGCCGTGCGAGCGCAACCCACCGTTAACCTACATGCTGTACTGTGTCTAGCTGAGAACGCAGTGGGACCCAATGCTACTAGGTAAGAGAGAGACAGATATGTCACAGCTATATCCCGTGCTCGGAGCCTTCGCCGCAGCCGTGCGAGCGCAACCCACCGTTAACCTACATGCTGTACTGTGTCTAGCTGAGAACGCAGTGGGACCCAATGCTACTAGGTAAGAGAGAGACAGATATGTCACAGCTATATCCCGTGCTCGGAGCCTTCGCCGCAGCCGTGCGAGCGCAACCCACCGTTAACCTACATGCTGTACTGTGTCTAGCTGAGAACGCAGTGGGACCCAATGCTACTAGGTAAGAGAGAGACAGATACATATGTCACAGCTATATCCCGTGCTCGGAGCCTTCGCCGCAGCCGTGCGAGCGCAACCCACCGTTAACCTACATGCTGTACTGTGTCTAGCTGAGAACGCAGTGGGACCCAATGCTACTAGGTAAGAGAGACAGATACATATGTCACAGCTATATCCCGTGCTCGGAGCCTTCGCCGCAGCCGTGCGAGCGCAACCCACCGTTAACCTACATGCTGTACTGTGTCTAGCTGAGAACGCAGTGGGACCCAATGCTACTAGGTAAGAGAGAGACAGATATGTCACAGCTATATCCCGTGCTCGGAGCCTTCGCCGCAGCCGTGCGAGCGCAACCCACCGTTAACCTACATGCTGTACTGTGTCTAGCTGAGAACGCAGTGGGACCCAATGCTACTAGGTAAGAGAGAGACAGATATGTCACAGCTATATCCCGTGCTCGGAGCCTTCGCCGCAGCCGTGCGAGCGCAACCCACCGTTAACCTACATGCTGTACTGTGTCTAGCTGAGAACGCAGTGGGACCCAATGCTACTAGGTAAGAGAGAGACAGATATGTCACAGCTATATCCCGTGCTCGGAGCCTTCGCCGCAGCCGTGCGAGCGCAACCCACCGTTAACCTACATGCTGTACTGTGTCTAGCTGAGAACGCAGTGGGACCCAATGCTACTAGGTTAAGAGAGACAGATACATATGTCACAGCTATATCCCGTGCTCGGAGCCTTCGCCGCAGCCGTGCGAGCGCAACCCACCGTTAACCTACATGCTGTACTGTGTCTAGCTGAGAACGCAGTGGGACCCAATGCTACTAGGTAAGAGAGAGACAGATACATATGTCACAGCTATATCCCGTGCTCGGAGCCTTCGCCGCAGCCGTGCGAGCGCAACCCACCGTTAACCTACATGCTGTACTGTGTCTAGCTGAGAACGCAGTGGGACCCAATGCTACTAGGTAAGAGAGACAGATACATATGTCACAGCTATATCCCGTGCTCGGAGCCTTCGCCGCAGCCGTGCGAGCGCAACCCACCGTTAACCTACATGCTGTACTGTGTCTAGCTGAGAACGCAGTGGGACCCAATGCTACTAGGTAAGAGAGAGACAGATATGTCACAGCTATATCCCGTGCTCGGAGCCTTCGCCGCAGCCGTGCGAGCGCAACCCACCGTTAACCTACATGCTGTACTGTGTCTAGCTGAGAACGCAGTGGGACCCAATGCTACTAGGTAAGAGAGAGACAGATACATATGTCACAGCTATATCCCGTGCTCGGAGCCTTCGCCGCAGCCGTGCGAGCGCAACCCACCGTTAACCTACATGCTGTACTGTGTCTAGCTGAGAACGCAGTGGGACCCAATGCTACTAGGTAAGAGAGAGACAGATATGTCACAGCTATATCCCGTGCTCGGAGCCTTCGCCGCAGCCGTGCGAGCGCAACCCACCGTTAACCTACATGCTGTACTGTGTCTAGCTGAGAACGCAGTGGGACCCAATGCTACTAGGTAAGAGAGAGACAGATATGTCACAGCTATATCCCGTGCTCGGAGCCTTCGCCGCAGCCGTGCGAGCGCAACCCACCGTTAACCTACATGCTGTACTGTGTCTAGCTGAGAACGCAGTGGGACCCAATGCTACTAGGTAAGAGAGAGACAGATACATATGTCACAGCTATATCCCGTGCTCGGAGCCTTCGCCGCAGCCGTGCGAGCGCAACCCACCGTTAACCTACATGCTGTACTGTGTCTAGCTGAGAACGCAGTGGGACCCAATGCTACTAGGTAAGAGAGAGACAGATATGTCACAGCTATATCCCGTGCTCGGAGCCTTCGCCGCAGCCGTGCGAGCGCAACCCACCGTTAACCTACATGCTGTACTGTGTCTAGCTGAGAACGCAGTGGGACCCAATGCTACTAGGTAAGAGAGACAGATACATATGTCACAGCTATATCCCGTGCTCGGAGCCTTCGCCGCAGCCGTGCGAGCGCAACCCACCGTTAACCTACATGCTGTACTGTGTCTAGCTGAGAACGCAGTGGGACCCAATGCTACTAGGTAAGAGAGAGACAGATATGTCACAGCTATATCCCGTGCTCGGAGCCTTCGAGAGAGAGAGACAGATATGTCACAGCTATATCCCGTGCTCGGAGCCTTCGCCGCAGCCGTGCGAGCGCAACCCACCGTTAACCTACATGCTGTACTGTGTCTAGCTGAGAACGCAGTGGGACCCAATGCTACTAGGTAAGAGAGAGACAGATATGTCACAGCTATATCCCGTGCTCGGAGCCTTCGCCGCAGCCGTGCGAGCGCAACCCACCGTTAACCTACATGCTGTACTGTGTCTAGCTGAGAACGCAGTGGGACCCAATGCTACTAGGTAAGAGAGAGACAGATATGTCACAGCTATATCCCGTGCTCGGAGCCTTCGCCGCAGCCGTGCGAGCGCAACCCACCGTTAACCTACATGCTGTACTGTGTCTAGCTGAGAACGCAGTGGGACCCAATGCTACTAGGTAAGAGAGAGACAGATATGTCACAGCTATATCCCGTGCTCGGAGCCTTCGCCGCAGCCGTGCGAGCGCAACCCACCGTTAACCTACATGCTGTACTGTGTCTAGCTGAGAACGCAGTGGGACCCAATGCTACTAGGTAAGAGAGAGACAGATATGTCACAGCTATATCCCGTGCTCGGAGCCTTCGCCGCAGCCGTGCGAGCGCAACCCACCGTTAACCTACATGCTGTACTGTGTCTAGCTGAGAACGCAGTGGGACCCAATGCTACTAGGTAAGAGAGAGACAGATATGTCACAGCTATATCCCGTGCTCGGAGCCTTCGCCGCAGCCGTGCGAGCGCAACCCACCGTTAACCTACATGCTGTACTGTGTCTAGCTGAGAACGCAGTGGGACCCAATGCTACTAGGTAAGAGAGAGACAGATATGTCACAGCTATATCCCGTGCTCGGAGCCTTCGCCGCAGCCGTGCGAGCGCAACCCACCGTTAACCTACATGCTGTACTGTGTCTAGCTGAGAACGCAGTGGGACCCAATGCTACTAGGTAAGAGAGAGACAGATACATATGTCACAGCTATATCCCGTGCTCGGAGCCTTCGCCGCAGCCGTGCGAGCGCAACCCACCGTTAACCTACATGCTGTACTGTGTCTAGCTGAGAACGCAGTGGGACCCAATGCTACTAGGTAAGAGAGAGACAGATATGTCACAGCTATATCCCGTGCTCGGAGCCTTCGCCGCAGCCGTGCGAGCGCAACCCACCGTTAACCTACATGCTGTACTGTGTCTAGCTGAGAACGCAGTGGGACCCAATGCTACTAGGTAAGAGAGAGACAGATATGTCACAGCTATATCCCGTGCTCGGAGCCTTCGCCGCAGCCGTGCGAGCGCAACCCACCGTTAACCTACATGCTGTACTGTGTCTAGCTGAGAACGCAGTGGGACCCAATGCTACTAGGTAAGAGAGAGACAGATATGTCACAGCTATATCCCGTGCTCGGAGCCTTCGCCGCAGCCGTGCGAGCGCAACCCACCGTTAACCTACATGCTGTACTGTGTCTAGCTGAGAACGCAGTGGGACCCAATGCTACTAGGTAAGAGAGAGACAGATATGTCACAGCTATATCCCGTGCTCGGAGCCTTCGAGAGAGAGAGACAGATACATATGTCACAGCTATATCCCGTGCTCAGCCTTCGAGAGAGAGAGAACCATATGTCACAGCTATATCCCGTGCTCGGTTCGAGAGAGAGACAGATACATATGTCACAGCTATATCCCGTGCTCGGAGCCTTCGCCGCAGCCGTGCGAGCGCAACCCACCGTTAACCTACATGCTGTACTGTGTCTAGCTGAGAACGCAGTGCAGCGTTGCCAGATCTACGTCTTTTTACGTAGATCTACGTATTTGAGTCCTTTTTTGAAAGGCTACGTATTTCAGTCTCAAAATCTACGTATTTTCTATAAAAATGTACATTCTATGTAATTAATAACACTTTAGGCTGAATAGGTCCAAATTCCGTTACTTTCGAGAAAAACAATGTCAACGTGCGTTCCGTTTCATGCCGTCACTTATCTAGGCGCCACGCTGCCTCCCTCCACTCTCCACGCTACATCGCGACGACGTGACCTGTCATGCCGTGCTATAAGTGACTGTGTAAACGAAACGTCTCGTACGCTAGAACTCTTAATGGGGCTTTTTCTGTTGACAGTAATGACAGTTCCCTAAGGGTCTTGGTAGTTCTGAATTACAAACTAGAGGGCTGCGAAAGACGGAAAAGACGTTCCTTTCCTTTCCTTTCCTTGCAACCTCATAATCAATCAGTTAGATACCTATTAAATCGCATTCCAGTTCGGCAAATTACTTTAGCATACACGGCACACGACCGACTATAGCAATAGCAACTGTCAATATCACTCAAATGACAAAATTTTACATCTTGTGCAGCGCCCTCTAGTTTGTAATTCAGAACTACCAATTTAAGAGAGCCTCAGAGAACTGTCAACAGAAAAAGCCCCATTTCACTTAGAAAAATCAATACGTAGATCTACGAAATTTTCTTAAGCAACTTTTACTAATTCTACGTAATTTTCTAATCTGGCCTACGCCTTTTTCAAAATCCGAGTTGGCAACACTGACGCAGTGGGACCCAATGCTACTAGGTAAGAGAGAGACAGATATGTCACAGCTATATCCCGTGCTCGGAGCCTTCGCCGCAGCCGTGCGAGCGCAACCCACCGTTAACCTACATGCTGTACTGTGTCTAGCTGAGAACGCAGTGGGACCCAATGCTACTAGGTAAGAGAGAGACAGATATGTCACAGCTATATCCCGTGCTCGGAGCCTTCGCCGCAGCCGTGCGAGCGCAACCCACCGTTAACCTACATGCTGTACTGTGTCTAGCTGAGAACGCAGTGGGACCCAATGCTACTAGGTAAGAGAGAGACAGATATGTCACAGCTATATCCCGTGCTCGGAGCCTTCGCCGCAGCCGTGCGAGCGCAACCCACCGTTAACCTACATGCTGTACTGTGTCTAGCTGAGAACGCAGTGGGACCCAATGCTACTAGGTAAGAGAGAGACAGATATGTCACAGCTATATCCCGTGCTCGGAGCCTTCGCCGCAGCCGTGCGAGCGCAACCCACCGTTAACCTACATGCTGTACTGTGTCTAGCTGAGAACGCAGTGGGACCCAATGCTACTAGGTAAGAGAGAGACAGATATGTCACAGCTATATCCCGTGCTCGGAGCCTTCGCCGCAGCCGTGCGAGCGCAACCCACCGTTAACCTACATGCTGTACTGTGTCTAGCTGAGAACGCAGTGGGACCCAATGCTACTAGGTAAGAGAGAGACAGATACATATGTCACAGCTATATCCCGTGCTCGGAGCCTTCGCCGCAGCCGTGCGAGCGCAACCCACCGTTAACCTACATGCTGTACTGTGTCTAGCTGAGAACGCAGTGGGACCCAATGCTACTAGGTAAGAGAGAGACAGATATGTCACAGCTATATCCCGTGCTCGGAGCCTTCGCCGCAGCCGTGCGAGCGCAACCCACCGTTAACCTACATGCTGTACTGTGTCTAGCTGAGAACGCAGTGGGACCCAATGCTACTAGGTAAGAGAGAGACAGATATGTCACAGCTATATCCCGTGCTCGGAGCCTTCGAGAGAGAGAGACAGATATGTCACAGCTATATCCCGTGCTCGGAGCCTTCGAGAGAGAGAGACAGATACATATGTCACAGCTATATCCCGTGCTCGGAGCCTTCGCCGCAGCCGTGCGAGCGCAACCCACCGTTAACCTACATGCTGTACTGTGTCTAGCTGAGAACGCAGTGGGACCCAATGCTACTAGGTAAGAGAGAGACAGATACATATGTCACAGCTATATCCCGTGCTCGGAGCCTTCGCCGCAGCCGTGCGAGCGCAACCCACCGTTAACCTACATGCTGTACTGTGTCTAGCTGAGAACGCAGTGGGACCCAATGCTACTAGGTAAGAGAGAGACAGATATGTCACAGCTATATCCCGTGCTCGGAGCCTTCGCCGCAGCCGTGCGAGCGCAACCCACCGTTAACCTACATGCTGTACTGTGTCTAGCTGAGAACGCAGTGGGACCCAATGCTACTAGGTAAGAGAGAGACAGATATGTCACAGCTATATCCCGTGCTCGGAGCCTTCGCCGCAGCCGTGCGAGCGCAACCCACCGTTAACCTACATGCTGTACTGTGTCTAGCTGAGAACGCAGTGGGACCCAATGCTACTAGGTAAGAGAGAGACAGATATGTCACAGCTATATCCCGTGCTCGGAGCCTTCGCCGCAGCCGTGCGAGCGCAACCCACCGTTAACCTACATGCTGTACTGTGTCTAGCTGAGAACGCAGTGGGACCCAATGCTACTAGGTAAGAGAGAGACAGATATGTCACAGCTATATCCCGTGCTCGGAGCCTTCGCCGCAGCCGTGCGAGCGCAACCCACCGTTAACCTACATGCTGTACTGTGTCTAGCTGAGAACGCAGTGGGACCCAATGCTACTAGGTAAGAGAGAGACAGATATGTCACAGCTATATCCCGTGCTCGGAGCCTTCGCCGCAGCCGTGCGAGCGCAACCCACCGTTAACCTACATGCTGTACTGTGTCTAGCTGAGAACGCAGTGGGACCCAATGCTACTAGGTAAGAGAGAGACAGATACATATGTCACAGCTATATCCCGTGCTCGGAGCCTTCGCCGCAGCCGTGCGAGCGCAACCCACCGTTAACCTACATGCTGTACTGTGTCTAGCTGAGAACGCAGTGGGACCCAATGCTACTAGGTAAGAGAGAGACAGATATGTCACAGCTATATCCCGTGCTCGGAGCCTTCGCCGCAGCCGTGCGAGCGCAACCCACCGTTAACCTACATGCTGTACTGTGTCTAGCTGAGAACGCAGTGGGACCCAATGCTACTAGGTAAGAGAGAGACAGATACATATGTCACAGCTATATCCCGTGCTCGGAGCCTTCGCCGCAGCCGTGCGAGCGCAACCCACCGTTAACCTACATGCTGTACTGTGTCTAGCTGAGAACGCAGTGGGACCCAATGCTACTAGGTAAGAGAGAGACAGATATGTCACAGCTATATCCCGTGCTCGGAGCCTTCGCCGCAGCCGTGCGAGCGCAACCCACCGTTAACCTACATGCTGTACTGTGTCTAGCTGAGAACGCAGTGGGACCCAATGCTACTAGGTAAGAGAGAGACAGATATATGTCACAGCTATATCCCGTGCTCGGAGCCTTCGCCGCAGCCGTGCGAGCGCAACCCACCGTTAACCTACATGCTGTACTGTGTCTAGCTGAGAACGCAGTGGGACCCAATGCTACTAGGTAAGAGAGAGACAGATATGTCACAGCTATATCCCGTGCTCGGAGCCTTCGCCGCAGCCGTGCGAGCGCAACCCACCGTTAACCTACATGCTGTACTGTGTCTAGCTGAGAACGCAGTGGGACCCAATGCTACTAGGTAAGAGAGAGACAGATATGTCACAGCTATATCCCGTGCTCGGAGCCTTCGCCGCAGCCGTGCGAGCGCAACCCACCGTTAACCTACATGCTGTACTGTGTCTAGCTGAGAACGCAGTGGGACCCAATGCTACTAGGTAAGAGAGAGACAGATATGTCACAGCTATATCCCGTGCTCGGAGCCTTCGCCGCAGCCGTGCGAGCGCAACCCACCGTTAACCTACATGCTGTACTGTGTCTAGCTGAGAACGCAGTGGGACCCAATGCTACTAGGTAAGAGAGAGATACATATGTCACAGCTATATCCCGTGCTCGGAGCCTTCGCCGCAGCCGTGCGAGCGCAACCCACCGTTAACCTACATGCTGTACTGTGTCTAGCTGAGAACGCAGTGGGACCCAATGCTACTAGGTAAGAGAGAGACAGATATGTCACAGCTATATCCCGTGCTCGGAGCCTTCGCCGCAGCCGTGCGAGCGCAACCCACCGTTAACCTACATGCTGTACTGTGTCTAGCTGAGAACGCAGTGGGACCCAATGCTACTAGGTAAGAGAGAGACAGATATGTCACAGCTATATCCCGTGCTCGGAGCCTTCGCCGCAGCCGTGCGAGCGCAACCCACCGTTAACCTACATGCTGTACTGTGTCTAGCTGAGAACGCAGTGGGACCCAATGCTACTAGGTAAGAGAGACAGATACATATGTCACAGCTATATCCCGTGCTCGGAGCCTTCGCCGCAGCCGTGCGAGCGCAACCCACCGTTAACCTACATGCTGTACTGTGTCTAGCTGAGAACGCAGTGGGACCCAATGCTACTAGGTAAGAGAGAGACAGATACATATGTCACAGCTATATCCCGTGCTCGGAGCCTTCGCCGCAGCCGTGCGAGCGCAACCCACCGTTAACCTACATGCTGTACTGTGTCTAGCTGAGAACGCAGTGGGACCCAATGCTACTAGGTAAGAGAGAGACAGATATGTCACAGCTATATCCCGTGCTCGGAGCCTTCGCCGCAGCCGTGCGAGCGCAACCCACCGTTAACCTACATGCTGTACTGTGTCTAGCTGAGAACGCAGTGGGACCCAATGCTACTAGGTAAGAGAGAGACAGATATGTCACAGCTATATCCCGTGCTCGGAGCCTTCGCCGCAGCCGTGCGAGCGCAACCCACCGTTAACCTACATGCTGTACTGTGTCTAGCTGAGAACGCAGTGGGACCCAATGCTACTAGGTAAGAGAGAGACAGATATGTCACAGCTATATCCCGTGCTCGGAGCCTTCGCCGCAGCCGTGCGAGCGCAACCCACCGTTAACCTACATGCTGTACTGTGTCTAGCTGAGAACGCAGTGGGACCCAATGCTACTAGGTAAGAGAGAGACAGATATGTCACAGCTATATCCCGTGCTCGGAGCCTTCGCCGCAGCCGTGCGAGCGCAACCCACCGTTAACCTACATGCTGTACTGTGTCTAGCTGAGAACGCAGTGGGACCCAATGCTACTAGGTAAGAGAGAGACAGATATGTCACAGCTATATCCCGTGCTCGGAGCCTTCGCCGCAGCCGTGCGAGCGCAACCCACCGTTAACCTACATGCTGTACTGTGTCTAGCTGAGAACGCAGTGGGACCCAATGCTACTAGGTAAGAGAGACAGATACATATGTCACAGCTATATCCCGTGCTCGGAGCCTTCGCCGCAGCCGTGCGAGCGCAACCCACCGTTAACCTACATGCTGTACTGTGTCTAGCTGAGAACGCAGTGGGACCCAATGCTACTAGGTAAGAGAGAGACAGATATGTCACAGCTATATCCCGTGCTCGGAGCCTTCGCCGCAGCCGTGCGAGCGCAACCCACCGTTAACCTACATGCTGTACTGTGTCTAGCTGAGAACGCAGTGGGACCCAATGCTACTAGGTAAGAGAGAGACAGATATGTCACAGCTATATCCCGTGCTCGGAGCCTTCGCCGCAGCCGTGCGAGCGCAACCCACCGTTAACCTACATGCTGTACTGTGTCTAGCTGAGAACGCAGTGGGACCCAATGCTACTAGGTAAGAGAGACAGATACATATGTCACAGCTATATCCCGTGCTCGGAGCCTTCGCCGCAGCCGTGCGAGCGCAACCCACCGTTAACCTACATGCTGTACTGTGTCTAGCTGAGAACGCAGTGGGACCCAATGCTACTAGGTAAGAGAGAGACAGATATATGTCACAGCTATATCCCGTGCTCGGAGCCTTCGCCGCAGCCGTGCGAGCGCAACCCACCGTTAACCTACATGCTGTACTGTGTCTAGCTGAGAACGCAGTGGGACCCAATGCTACTAGGTAAGAGAGAGACAGATATGTCACAGCTATATCCCGTGCTCGGAGCCTTCGCCGCAGCCGTGCGAGCGCAACCCACCGTTAACCTACATGCTGTACTGTGTCTAGCTGAGAACGCAGTGGGACCCAATGCTACTAGGTAAGAGAGAGACAGATATGTCACAGCTATATCCCGTGCTCGGAGCCTTCGCCGCAGCCGTGCGAGCGCAACCCACCGTTAACCTACATGCTGTACTGTGTCTAGCTGAGAACGCAGTGGGACCCAATGCTACTAGGTAAGAGAGAGACAGATATGTCACAGCTATATCCCGTGCTCGGAGCCTTCGCCGCAGCCGTGCGAGCGCAACCCACCGTTAACCTACATGCTGTACTGTGTCTAGCTGAGAACGCAGTGGGACCCAATGCTACTAGGTAAGAGAGAGACAGATATGTCACAGCTATATCCCGTGCTCGGAGCCTTCGCCGCAGCCGTGCGAGCGCAACCCACCGTTAACCTACATGCTGTACTGTGTCTAGCTGAGAACGCAGTGGGACCCAATGCTACTAGGTAAGAGAGAGACAGATATGTCACAGCTATATCCCGTGCTCGGAGCCTTCGCCGCAGCCGTGCGAGCGCAACCCACCGTTAACCTACATGCTGTACTGTGTCTAGCTGAGAACGCAGTGGGACCCAATGCTACTAGGTAAGAGAGAGACAGATATGTCACAGCTATATCCCGTGCTCGGAGCCTTCGCCGCAGCCGTGCGAGCGCAACCCACCGTTAACCTACATGCTGTACTGTGTCTAGCTGAGAACGCAGTGGGACCCAATGCTACTAGGTAAGAGAGAGACAGATATGTCACAGCTATATCCCGTGCTCGGAGCCTTCGCCGCAGCCGTGCGAGCGCAACCCACCGTTAACCTACATGCTGTACTGTGTCTAGCTGAGAACGCAGTGGGACCCAATGCTACTAGGTAAGAGAGAGACAGATATGTCACAGCTATATCCCGTGCTCGGAGCCTTCGCCGCAGCCGTGCGAGCGCAACCCACCGTTAACCTACATGCTGTACTGTGTCTAGCTGAGAACGCAGTGGGACCCAATGCTACTAGGTAAGAGAGAGACAGATATGTCACAGCTATATCCCGTGCTCGGAGCCTTCGCCGCAGCCGTGCGAGCGCAACCCACCGTTAACCTACATGCTGTACTGTGTCTAGCTGAGAACGCAGTGGGACCCAATGCTACTAGGTAGAGAGACAGATACATATGTCACAGCTATATCCCGTGCTCGGAGCCTTCGCCGCAGCCGTGCGAGCGCAACCCACCGTTAACCTACATGCTGTACTGTGTCTAGCTGAGAACGCAGTGGGACCCAATGCTACTAGGTAAGAGAGAGACAGATATGTCACAGCTATATCCCGTGCTCGGAGCCTTCGCCGCAGCCGTGCGAGCGCAACCCACCGTTAACCTACATGCTGTACTGTGTCTAGCTGAGAACGCAGTGGGACCCAATGCTACTAGGTAAGAGAGAGACAGATATGTCACAGCTATATCCCGTGCTCGGAGCCTTCGCCGCAGCCGTGCGAGCGCAACCCACCGTTAACCTACATGCTGTACTGTGTCTAGCTGAGAACGCAGTGGGACCCAATGCTACTAGGTAAGAGAGAGACAGATATGTCACAGCTATATCCCGTGCTCGGAGCCTTCGCCGCAGCCGTGCGAGCGCAACCCACCGTTAACCTACATGCTGTACTGTGTCTAGCTGAGAACGCAGTGGGACCCAATGCTACTAGGTAAGAGAGAGACAGATATGTCACAGCTATATCCCGTGCTCGGAGCCTTCGCCGCAGCCGTGCGAGCGCAACCCACCGTTAACCTACATGCTGTACTGTGTCTAGCTGAGAACGCAGTGGGACCCAATGCTACTAGGTAAGAGAGAGACAGATATGTCACAGCTATATCCCGTGCTCGGAGCCTTCGCCGCAGCCGTGCGAGCGCAACCCACCGTTAACCTACATGCTGTACTGTGTCTAGCTGAGAACGCAGTGGGACCCAATGCTACTAGGTAAGAGAGAGACAGATATGTCACAGCTATATCCCGTGCTCGGAGCCTTCGCCGCAGCCGTGCGAGCGCAACCCACCGTTAACCTACATGCTGTACTGTGTCTAGCTGAGAACGCAGTGGGACCCAATGCTACTAGGTAAGAGAGAGACAGATATGTCACAGCTATATCCCGTGCTCGGAGCCTTCGCCGCAGCCGTGCGAGCGCAACCCACCGTTAACCTACATGCTGTACTGTGTCTAGCTGAGAACGCAGTGGGACCCAATGCTACTAGGTAAGAGAGAGACAGATATGTCACAGCTATATCCCGTGCTCGGAGCCTTCGCCGCAGCCGTGCGAGCGCAACCCACCGTTAACCTACATGCTGTACTGTGTCTAGCTGAGAACGCAGTGGGACCCAATGCTACTAGGTAAGAGAGAGACAGATATGTCACAGCTATATCCCGTGCTCGGAGCCTTCGCCGCAGCCGTGCGAGCGCAACCCACCGTTAACCTACATGCTGTACTGTGTCTAGCTGAGAACGCAGTGGGACCCAATGCTACTAGGTAAGAGAGAGATACATATGTCACAGCTATATCCCGTGCTCGGAGCCTTCGCCGCAGCCGTGCGAGCGCAACCCACCGTTAACCTACATGCTGTACTGTGTCTAGCTGAGAACGCAGTGGGACCCAATGCTACTAGGTAAGAGAGAGACAGATATGTCACAGCTATATCCCGTGCTCGGAGCCTTCGCCGCAGCCGTGCGAGCGCAACCCACCGTTAACCTACATGCTGTACTGTGTCTAGCTGAGAACGCAGTGGGACCCAATGCTACTAGGTAAGAGAGAGACAGATATGTCACAGCTATATCCCGTGCTCGGAGCCTTCGCCGCAGCCGTGCGAGCGCAACCCACCGTTAACCTACATGCTGTACTGTGTCTAGCTGAGAACGCAGTGGGACCCAATGCTACTAGGTAAGAGAGAGACAGATATGTCACAGCTATATCCCGTGCTCGGAGCCTTCGCCGCAGCCGTGCGAGCGCAACCCACCGTTAACCTACATGCTGTACTGTGTCTAGCTGAGAACGCAGTGGGACCCAATGCTACTAGGTAAGAGAGAGACAGATATGTCACAGCTATATCCCGTGCTCGGAGCCTTCGCCGCAGCCGTGCGAGCGCAACCCACCGTTAACCTACATGCTGTACTGTGTCTAGCTGAGAACGCAGTGGGACCCAATGCTACTAGGTAAGAGAGAGACAGATATGTCACAGCTATATCCCGTGCTCGGAGCCTTCGCCGCAGCCGTGCGAGCGCAACCCACCGTTAACCTACATGCTGTACTGTGTCTAGCTGAGAACGCAGTGGGACCCAATGCTACTAGGTAAGAGAGAGACAGATATGTCACAGCTATATCCCGTGCTCGGAGCCTTCGCCGCAGCCGTGCGAGCGCAACCCACCGTTAACCTACATGCTGTACTGTGTCTAGCTGAGAACGCAGTGGGACCCAATGCTACTAGGTAAGAGAGAGACAGATATGTCACAGCTATATCCCGTGCTCGGAGCCTTCGCCGCAGCCGTGCGAGCGCAACCCACCGTTAACCTACATGCTGTACTGTGTCTAGCTGAGAACGCAGTGGGACCCAATGCTACTAGGTAAGAGAGAGACAGATATGTCACAGCTATATCCCGTGCTCGGAGCCTTCGCCGCAGCCGTGCGAGCGCAACCCACCGTTAACCTACATGCTGTACTGTGTCTAGCTGAGAACGCAGTGGGACCCAATGCTACTAGGTAAGAGAGACAGATACATATGTCACAGCTATATCCCGTGCTCGGAGCCTTCGCCGCAGCCGTGCGAGCGCAACCCACCGTTAACCTACATGCTGTACTGTGTCTAGCTGAGAACGCAGTGGGACCCAATGCTACTAGGTAAGAGAGAGACAGATATGTCACAGCTATATCCCGTGCTCGGAGCCTTCGCCGCAGCCGTGCGAGCGCAACCCACCGTTAACCTACATGCTGTACTGTGTCTAGCTGAGAACGCAGTGGGACCCAATGCTACTAGGTAAGAGAGAGACAGATATGTCACAGCTATATCCCGTGCTCGGAGCCTTCGCCGCAGCCGTGCGAGCGCAACCCACCGTTAACCTACATGCTGTACTGTGTCTAGCTGAGAACGCAGTGGGACCCAATGCTACTAGGTAAGAGAGAGACAGATATGTCACAGCTATATCCCGTGCTCGGAGCCTTCGCCGCAGCCGTGCGAGCGCAACCCACCGTTAACCTACATGCTGTACTGTGTCTAGCTGAGAACGCAGTGGGACCCAATGCTACTAGGTAAGAGAGAGACAGATATGTCACAGCTATATCCCGTGCTCGGAGCCTTCGCCGCAGCCGTGCGAGCGCAACCCACCGTTAACCTACATGCTGTACTGTGTCTAGCTGAGAACGCAGTGGGACCCAATGCTACTAGGTAAGAGAGAGACAGATATGTCACAGCTATATCCCGTGCTCGGAGCCTTCGCGAGAGAGAGACAGATATGTCACAGCTATATCCCGTGCTCGGAGCCTTCGAGAGAGAGAGATACATATGTCACAGCTATATCCCGTGCTCGGAGCCTTCGCCGCAGCCGTGCGAGCGCAACCCACCGTTAACCTACATGCTGTACTGTGTCTAGCTGAGAACGCAGTGGGACCCAATGCTACTAGGTAAGAGAGAGACAGATATGTCACAGCTATATCCCGTGCTCGGAGCCTTCGCCGCAGCCGTGCGAGCGCAACCCACCGTTAACCTACATGCTGTACTGTGTCTAGCTGAGAACGCAGTGGGACCCAATGCTACTAGGTAAGAGAGAGACAGATATGTCACAGCTATATCCCGTGCTCGGAGCCTTCGCCGCAGCCGTGCGAGCGCAACCCACCGTTAACCTACATGCTGTACTGTGTCTAGCTGAGAACGCAGTGGGACCCAATGCTACTAGGTAAGAGAGAGACAGATACATATGTCACAGCTATATCCCGTGCTCGGAGCCTTCGCCGCAGCCGTGCGAGCGCAACCCACCGTTAACCTACATGCTGTACTGTGTCTAGCTGAGAACGCAGTGGGACCCAATGCTACTAGGTAAGAGAGAGACAGATATGTCACAGCTATATCCCGTGCTCGGAGCCTTCGCCGCAGCCGTGCGAGCGCAACCCACCGTTAACCTACATGCTGTACTGTGTCTAGCTGAGAACGCAGTGGGACCCAATGCTACTAGGTAAGAGAGAGACAGATATGTCACAGCTATATCCCGTGCTCGGAGCCTTCGCCGCAGCCGTGCGAGCGCAACCCACCGTTAACCTACATGCTGTACTGTGTCTAGCTGAGAACGCAGTGGGACCCAATGCTACTAGGTAAGAGAGAGACAGATATGTCACAGCTATATCCCGTGCTCGGAGCCTTCGCCGCAGCCGTGCGAGCGCAACCCACCGTTAACCTACATGCTGTACTGTGTCTAGCTGAGAACGCAGTGGGACCCAATGCTACTAGGTAAGAGAGAGACAGATACATATGTCACAGCTATATCCCGTGCTCGGAGCCTTCGCCGCAGCCGTGCGAGCGCAACCCACCGTTAACCTACATGCTGTACTGTGTCTAGCTGAGAACGCAGTGGGACCCAATGCTACTAGGTAAGAGAGAGACAGATATGTCACAGCTATATCCCGTGCTCGGAGCCTTCGCCGCAGCCGTGCGAGCGCAACCCACCGTTAACCTACATGCTGTACTGTGTCTAGCTGAGAACGCAGTGGGACCCAATGCTACTAGGTAAGAGAGAGACAGATATGTCACAGCTATATCCCGTGCTCGGAGCCTTCGCCGCAGCCGTGCGAGCGCAACCCACCGTTAACCTACATGCTGTACTGTGTCTAGCTGAGAACGCAGTGGGACCCAATGCTACTAGGTAAGAGAGAGACAGATATGTCACAGCTATATCCCGTGCTCGGAGCCTTCGCCGCAGCCGTGCGAGCGCAACCCACCGTTAACCTACATGCTGTACTGTGTCTAGCTGAGAACGCAGTGGGACCCAATGCTACTAGGTAAGAGAGAGACAGATATGTCACAGCTATATCCCGTGCTCGGAGCCTTCGCCGCAGCCGTGCGAGCGCAACCCACCGTTAACCTACATGCTGTACTGTGTCTAGCTGAGAACGCAGTGGGACCCAATGCTACTAGGTAAGAGAGAGACAGATATGTCACAGCTATATCCCGTGCTCGGAGCCTTCGCCGCAGCCGTGCGAGCGCAACCCACCGTTAACCTACATGCTGTACTGTGTCTAGCTGAGAACGCAGTGGGACCCAATGCTACTAGGTAAGAGAGAGACAGATATGTCACAGCTATATCCCGTGCTCGGAGCCTTCGCCGCAGCCGTGCGAGCGCAACCCACCGTTAACCTACATGCTGTACTGTGTCTAGCTGAGAACGCAGTGGGACCCAATGCTACTAGGTAAGAGAGAGACAGATATGTCACAGCTATATCCCGTGCTCGGAGCCTTCGCCGCAGCCGTGCGAGCGCAACCCACCGTTAACCTACATGCTGTACTGTGTCTAGCTGAGAACGCAGTGGGACCCAATGCTACTAGGTAAGAGAGAGACAGATATGTCACAGCTATATCCCGTGCTCGGAGCCTTCGCCGCAGCCGTGCGAGCGCAACCCACCGTTAACCTACATGCTGTACTGTGTCTAGCTGAGAACGCAGTGGGACCCAATGCTACTAGGTAAGAGAGAGACAGATATGTCACAGCTATATCCCGTGCTCGGAGCCTTCGCCGCAGCCGTGCGAGCGCAACCCACCGTTAACCTACATGCTGTACTGTGTCTAGCTGAGAACGCAGTGGGACCCAATGCTACTAGGTAAGAGAGAGACAGATACATATGTCACAGCTATATCCCGTGCTCGAGCCTCGAGAGAGAGACAGATACATATGTCACAGCTATATCCCGTGCTCGGAGCCTTCGCCGCAGCCGCGAGCGCAACCCACCGTTAACCTACATGCTGTACTGTGTCTAGCTGAGAACGCAGTGGGACCCAATGCTACTAGGTAAGAGAGAGACAGATATGTCACAGCTATATCCCGTGCTCGGAGCCTTCGCCGCAGCCGTGCGAGCGCAACCCACCGTTAACCTACATGCTGTACTGTGTCTAGCTGAGAACGCAGTGGGACCCAATGCTACTAGGTAAGAGAGAGACAGATATGTCACAGCTATATCCCGTGCTCGGAGCCTTCGCCGCAGCCGTGCGAGCGCAACCCACCGTTAACCTACATGCTGTACTGTGTCTAGCTGAGAACGCAGTGGGACCCAATGCTACTAGGTAAGAGAGAGACAGATATGTCACAGCTATATCCCGTGCTCGGAGCCTTCGCCGCAGCCGTGCGAGCGCAACCCACCGTTAACCTACATGCTGTACTGTGTCTAGCTGAGAACGCAGTGGGACCCAATGCTACTAGGTAAGAGAGAGACAGATATGTCACAGCTATATCCCGTGCTCGGAGCCTTCGCCGCAGCCGTGCGAGCGCAACCCACCGTTAACCTACATGCTGTACTGTGTCTAGCTGAGAACGCAGTGGGACCCAATGCTACTAGGTAAGAGAGAGACAGATATGTCACAGCTATATCCCGTGCTCGGAGCCTTCGCCGCAGCCGTGCGAGCGCAACCCACCGTTAACCTACATGCTGTACTGTGTCTAGCTGAGAACGCAGTGGGACCCAATGCTACTAGGTAAGAGAGAGACAGATATGTCACAGCTATATCCCGTGCTCGGAGCCTTCGCCGCAGCCGTGCGAGCGCAACCCACCGTTAACCTACATGCTGTACTGTGTCTAGCTGAGAACGCAGTGGGACCCAATGCTACTAGGTAAGAGAGAGACAGATATGTCACAGCTATATCCCGTGCTCGGAGCCTTCGCCGCAGCCGTGCGAGCGCAACCCACCGTTAACCTACATGCTGTACTGTGTCTAGCTGAGAACGCAGTGGGACCCAATGCTACTAGGTAAGAGAGAGACAGATATGTCACAGCTATATCCCGTGCTCGGAGCCTTCGCCGCAGCCGTGCGAGCGCAACCCACCGTTAACCTACATGCTGTACTGTGTCTAGCTGAGAACGCAGTGGGACCCAATGCTACTAGGTAAGAGAGAGACAGATATATGTCACAGCTATATCCCGTGCTCGGAGCCTTCGCCGCAGCCGTGCGAGCGCAACCCACCGTTAACCTACATGCTGTACTGTGTCTAGCTGAGAACGCAGTGGGACCCAATGCTACTAGGTAAGAGAGAGACAGATATGTCACAGCTATATCCCGTGCTCGGAGCCTTCGCCGCAGCCGTGCGAGCGCAACCCACCGTTAACCTACATGCTGTACTGTGTCTAGCTGAGAACGCAGTGGGACCCAATGCTACTAGGTAAGAGAGAGACAGATATGTCACAGCTATATCCCGTGCTCGGAGCCTTCGCCGCAGCCGTGCGAGCGCAACCCACCGTTAACCTACATGCTGTACTGTGTCTAGCTGAGAACGCAGTGGGACCCAATGCTACTAGGTAAGAGAGAGACAGATATGTCACAGCTATATCCCGTGCTCGGAGCCTTCGCCGCAGCCGTGCGAGCGCAACCCACCGTTAACCTACATGCTGTACTGTGTCTAGCTGAGAACGCAGTGGGACCCAATGCTACTAGGTAAGAGAGAGACAGATATGTCACAGCTATATCCCGTGCTCGGAGCCTTCGCCGCAGCCGTGCGAGCGCAACCCACCGTTAACCTACATGCTGTACTGTGTCTAGCTGAGAACGCAGTGGGACCCAATGCTACTAGGTAAGAGAGAGACAGATATATGTCACAGCTATATCCCGTGCTCGGAGCCTTCGCCGCAGCCGTGCGAGCGCAACCCACCGTTAACCTACATGCTGTACTGTGTCTAGCTGAGAACGCAGTGGGACCCAATGCTACTAGGTAAGAGAGAGACAGATATGTCACAGCTATATCCCGTGCTCGGAGCCTTCGCCGCAGCCGTGCGAGCGCAACCCACCGTTAACCTACATGCTGTACTGTGTCTAGCTGAGAACGCAGTGGGACCCAATGCTACTAGGTAAGAGAGAGACAGATATATGTCACAGCTATATCCCGTGCTCGGAGCCTTCGCCGCAGCCGTGCGAGCGCAACCCACCGTTAACCTACATGCTGTACTGTGTCTAGCTGAGAACGCAGTGGGACCCAATGCTACTAGGTAAGAGAGAGACAGATATGTCACAGCTATATCCCGTGCTCGGAGCCTTCGCCGCAGCCGTGCGAGCGCAACCCACCGTTAACCTACATGCTGTACTGTGTCTAGCTGAGAACGCAGTGGGACCCAATGCTACTAGGTAAGAGAGAGACAGATATGTCACAGCTATATCCCGTGCTCGGAGCCTTCGCCGCAGCCGTGCGAGCGCAACCCACCGTTAACCTACATGCTGTACTGTGTCTAGCTGAGAACGCAGTGGGACCCAATGCTACTAGGTAAGAGAGAGACAGATATGTCACAGCTATATCCCGTGCTCGGAGCCTTCGCCGCAGCCGTGCGAGCGCAACCCACCGTTAACCTACATGCTGTACTGTGTCTAGCTGAGAACGCAGTGGGACCCAATGCTACTAGGTAAGAGAGAGACAGATACATATGTCACAGCTATATCCCGTGCTCGGAGCCTTCGCCGCAGCCGTGCGAGCGCAACCCACCGTTAACCTACATGCTGTACTGTGTCTAGCTGAGAACGCAGTGGGACCCAATGCTACTAGGTAAGAGAGAGACAGATATATGTCACAGCTATATCCCGTGCTCGGAGCCTTCGCCGCAGCCGTGCGAGCGCAACCCACCGTTAACCTACATGCTGTACTGTGTCTAGCTGAGAACGCAGTGGGACCCAATGCTACTAGGTAAGAGAGAGACAGATATGTCACAGCTATATCCCGTGCTCGGAGCCTTCGCCGCAGCCGTGCGAGCGCAACCCACCGTTAACCTACATGCTGTACTGTGTCTAGCTGAGAACGCAGTGGGACCCAATGCTACTAGGTAAGAGAGAGACAGATATGTCACAGCTATATCCCGTGCTCGGAGCCTTCGCCGCAGCCGTGCGAGCGCAACCCACCGTTAACCTACATGCTGTACTGTGTCTAGCTGAGAACGCAGTGGGACCCAATGCTACTAGGTAAGAGAGAGACAGATATGTCACAGCTATATCCCGTGCTCGGAGCCTTCGCCGCAGCCGTGCGAGCGCAACCCACCGTTAACCTACATGCTGTACTGTGTCTAGCTGAGAACGCAGTGGGACCCAATGCTACTAGGTAAGAGAGAGACAGATATGTCACAGCTATATCCCGTGCTCGGAGCCTTCGCCGCAGCCGTGCGAGCGCAACCCACCGTTAACCTACATGCTGTACTGTGTCTAGCTGAGAACGCAGTGGGACCCAATGCTACTAGGTAAGAGAGAGACAGATATGTCACAGCTATATCCCGTGCTCGGAGCCTTCGCCGCAGCCGTGCGAGCGCAACCCACCGTTAACCTACATGCTGTACTGTGTCTAGCTGAGAACGCAGTGGGACCCAATGCTACTAGGTAAGAGAGAGACAGATATGTCACAGCTATATCCCGTGCTCGGAGCCTTCGCCGCAGCCGTGCGAGCGCAACCCACCGTTAACCTACATGCTGTACTGTGTCTAGCTGAGAACGCAGTGGGACCCAATGCTACTAGGTAAGAGAGAGACAGATATGTCACAGCTATATCCCGTGCTCGGAGCCTTCGAGAGAGAGAGACAGATACATATGTCACAGCTATATCCCGTGCTCGGAGCCTTCGCCGCAGCCGTGCGAGCGCAACCCACCGTTAACCTACATGCTGTACTGTGTCTAGCTGAGAACGCAGTGGGACCCAATGCTACTAGGTAAGAGAGAGACAGATATGTCACAGCTATATCCCGTGCTCGGAGCCTTCGCCGCAGCCGTGCGAGCGCAACCCACCGTTAACCTACATGCTGTACTGTGTCTAGCTGAGAACGCAGTGGGACCCAATGCTACTAGGTAAGAGAGAGACAGATATGTCACAGCTATATCCCGTGCTCGGAGCCTTCGCCGCAGCCGTGCGAGCGCAACCCACCGTTAACCTACATGCTGTACTGTGTCTAGCTGAGAACGCAGTGGGACCCAATGCTACTAGGTAAGAGAGAGACAGATATGTCACAGCTATATCCCGTGCTCGGAGCCTTCGCCGCAGCCGTGCGAGCGCAACCCACCGTTAACCTACATGCTGTACTGTGTCTAGCTGAGAACGCAGTGGGACCCAATGCTACTAGGTAAGAGAGAGACAGATATGTCACAGCTATATCCCGTGCTCGGAGCCTTCGCCGCAGCCGTGCGAGCGCAACCCACCGTTAACCTACATGCTGTACTGTGTCTAGCTGAGAACGCAGTGGGACCCAATGCTACTAGGTAAGAGAGAGACAGATATGTCACAGCTATATCCCGTGCTCGGAGCCTTCGCCGCAGCCGTGCGAGCGCAACCCACCGTTAACCTACATGCTGTACTGTGTCTAGCTGAGAACGCAGTGGGACCCAATGCTACTAGGTAAGAGAGAGACAGATATGTCACAGCTATATCCCGTGCTCGGAGCCTTCGCCGCAGCCGTGCGAGCGCAACCCACCGTTAACCTACATGCTGTACTGTGTCTAGCTGAGAACGCAGTGGGACCCAATGCTACTAGGTAAGAGAGAGACAGATATGTCACAGCTATATCCCGTGCTCGGAGCCTTCGCCGCAGCCGTGCGAGCGCAACCCACCGTTAACCTACATGCTGTACTGTGTCTAGCTGAGAACGCAGTGGGACCCAATGCTACTAGGTAAGAGAGAGACAGATATGTCACAGCTATATCCCGTGCTCGGAGCCTTCGCCGCAGCCGTGCGAGCGCAACCCACCGTTAACCTACATGCTGTACTGTGTCTAGCTGAGAACGCAGTGGGACCCAATGCTACTAGGTAAGAGAGAGACAGATATGTCACAGCTATATCCCGTGCTCGGAGCCTTCGCCGCAGCCGTGCGAGCGCAACCCACCGTTAACCTACATGCTGTACTGTGTCTAGCTGAGAACGCAGTGGGACCCAATGCTACTAGGTAAGAGAGAGACAGATATGTCACAGCTATATCCCGTGCTCGGAGCCTTCGCCGCAGCCGTGCGAGCGCAACCCACCGTTAACCTACATGCTGTACTGTGTCTAGCTGAGAACGCAGTGGGACCCAATGCTACTAGGTAAGAGAGAGACAGATATGTCACAGCTATATCCCGTGCTCGGAGCCTTCGCCGCAGCCGTGCGAGCGCAACCCACCGTTAACCTACATGCTGTACTGTGTCTAGCTGAGAACGCAGTGGGACCCAATGCTACTAGGTAAGAGAGAGACAGATATGTCACAGCTATATCCCGTGCTCGGAGCCTTCGCCGCAGCCGTGCGAGCGCAACCCACCGTTAACCTACATGCTGTACTGTGTCTAGCTGAGAACGCAGTGGGACCCAATGCTACTAGGTAAGAGAGAGACAGATATGTCACAGCTATATCCCGTGCTCGGAGCCTTCGCCGCAGCCGTGCGAGCGCAACCCACCGTTAACCTACATGCTGTACTGTGTCTAGCTGAGAACGCAGTGGGACCCAATGCTACTAGGTAAGAGAGAGACAGATATGTCACAGCTATATCCCGTGCTCGGAGCCTTCGCCGCAGCCGTGCGAGCGCAACCCACCGTTAACCTACATGCTGTACTGTGTCTAGCTGAGAACGCAGTGGGACCCAATGCTACTAGGTAAGAGAGAGACAGATATGTCACAGCTATATCCCGTGCTCGGAGCCTTCGCCGCAGCCGTGCGAGCGCAACCCACCGTTAACCTACATGCTGTACTGTGTCTAGCTGAGAACGCAGTGGGACCCAATGCTACTAGGTAAGAGAGAGACAGATATGTCACAGCTATATCCCGTGCTCGGAGCCTTCGCCGCAGCCGTGCGAGCGCAACCCACCGTTAACCTACATGCTGTACTGTGTCTAGCTGAGAACGCAGTGGGACCCAATGCTACTAGGTAAGAGAGAGACAGATATGTCACAGCTATATCCCGTGCTCGGAGCCTTCGCCGCAGCCGTGCGAGCGCAACCCACCGTTAACCTACATGCTGTACTGTGTCTAGCTGAGAACGCAGTGGGACCCAATGCTACTAGGTAAGAGAGAGACAGATATGTCACAGCTATATCCCGTGCTCGGAGCCTTCGCCGCAGCCGTGCGAGCGCAACCCACCGTTAACCTACATGCTGTACTGTGTCTAGCTGAGAACGCAGTGGGACCCAATGCTACTAGGTAAGAGAGAGACAGATATGTCACAGCTATATCCCGTGCTCGGAGCCTTCGCCGCAGCCGTGCGAGCGCAACCCACCGTTAACCTACATGCTGTACTGTGTCTAGCTGAGAACGCAGTGGGACCCAATGCTACTAGGTAAGAGAGAGACAGATATGTCACAGCTATATCCCGTGCTCGGAGCCTTCGCCGCAGCCGTGCGAGCGCAACCCACCGTTAACCTACATGCTGTACTGTGTCTAGCTGAGAACGCAGTGGGACCCAATGCTACTAGGTAAGAGAGAGACAGATATGTCACAGCTATATCCCGTGCTCGGAGCCTTCGCCGCAGCCGTGCGAGCGCAACCCACCGTTAACCTACATGCTGTACTGTGTCTAGCTGAGAACGCAGTGGGACCCAATGCTACTAGGTAAGAGAGAGACAGATATGTCACAGCTATATCCCGTGCTGGAGCCTCGAGAGCAGATACATATGTCACAGCTATATCCCGTGCTCGGAGCCTTCGCCGCAGCCGTGCGAGCGCAACCCACCGTTAACCTACATGCTGTACTGTGTCTAGCTGAGAACGCAGTGGGACCCAATGCTACTAGGTAAGAGAGAGACAGATATGTCACAGCTATATCCCGTGCTCGGAGCCTTCGCCGCAGCCGTGCGAGCGCAACCCACCGTTAACCTACATGCTGTACTGTGTCTAGCTGAGAACGCAGTGGGACCCAATGCTACTAGGTAAGAGAGAGACAGATATGTCACAGCTATATCCCGTGCTCGGAGCCTTCGCCGCAGCCGTGCGAGCGCAACCCACCGTTAACCTACATGCTGTACTGTGTCTAGCTGAGAACGCAGTGGGACCCAATGCTACTAGGTAAGAGAGAGACAGATATGTCACAGCTATATCCCGTGCTCGGAGCCTTCGCCGCAGCCGTGCGAGCGCAACCCACCGTTAACCTACATGCTGTACTGTGTCTAGCTGAGAACGCAGTGGGACCCAATGCTACTAGGTAAGAGAGAGACAGATATGTCACAGCTATATCCCGTGCTCGGAGCCTTCGCCGCAGCCGTGCGAGCGCAACCCACCGTTAACCTACATGCTGTACTGTGTCTAGCTGAGAACGCAGTGGGACCCAATGCTACTAGGTAAGAGAGAGACAGATATGTCACAGCTATATCCCGTGCTCGGAGCCTTCGCCGCAGCCGTGCGAGCGCAACCCACCGTTAACCTACATGCTGTACTGTGTCTAGCTGAGAACGCAGTGGGACCCAATGCTACTAGGTAAGAGAGAGACAGATATGTCACAGCTATATCCCGTGCTCGGAGCCTTCGCCGCAGCCGTGCGAGCGCAACCCACCGTTAACCTACATGCTGTACTGTGTCTAGCTGAGAACGCAGTGGGACCCAATGCTACTAGGTAAGAGAGAGACAGATATGTCACAGCTATATCCCGTGCTCGGAGCCTTCGCCGCAGCCGTGCGAGCGCAACCCACCGTTAACCTACATGCTGTACTGTGTCTAGCTGAGAACGCAGTGGGACCCAATGCTACTAGGTAAGAGAGAGACAGATATGTCACAGCTATATCCCGTGCTCGGAGCCTTCGCCGCAGCCGTGCGAGCGCAACCCACCGTTAACCTACATGCTGTACTGTGTCTAGCTGAGAACGCAGTGGGACCCAATGCTACTAGGTAAGAGAGAGACAGATATGTCACAGCTATATCCCGTGCTCGGAGCCTTCGCCGCAGCCGTGCGAGCGCAACCCACCGTTAACCTACATGCTGTACTGTGTCTAGCTGAGAACGCAGTGGGACCCAATGCTACTAGGTAAGAGAGAGACAGATATGTCACAGCTATATCCCGTGCTCGGAGCCTTCGCCGCAGCCGTGCGAGCGCAACCCACCGTTAACCTACATGCTGTACTGTGTCTAGCTGAGAACGCAGTGGGACCCAATGCTACTAGGTAAGAGAGAGACAGATATGTCACAGCTATATCCCGTGCTCGGAGCCTTCGCCGCAGCCGTGCGAGCGCAACCCACCGTTAACCTACATGCTGTACTGTGTCTAGCTGAGAACGCAGTGGGACCCAATGCTACTAGGTAAGAGAGAGACAGATATGTCACAGCTATATCCCGTGCTCGGAGCCTTCGCCGCAGCCGTGCGAGCGCAACCCACCGTTAACCTACATGCTGTACTGTGTCTAGCTGAGAACGCAGTGGGACCCAATGCTACTAGGTAAGAGAGAGACAGATACATATGTCACAGCTATATCCCGTGCTCGGAGCCTTCGCCGCAGCCGTGCGAGCGCAACCCACCGTTAACCTACATGCTGTACTGTGTCTAGCTGAGAACGCAGTGGGACCCAATGCTACTAGGTAAGAGAGAGACAGATATGTCACAGCTATATCCCGTGCTCGGAGCCTTCGCCGCAGCCGTGCGAGCGCAACCCACCGTTAACCTACATGCTGTACTGTGTCTAGCTGAGAACGCAGTGGGACCCAATGCTACTAGGTAAGAGAGAGACAGATATGTCACAGCTATATCCCGTGCTCGGAGCCTTCGCCGCAGCCGTGCGAGCGCAACCCACCGTTAACCTACATGCTGTACTGTGTCTAGCTGAGAACGCAGTGGGACCCAATGCTACTAGGTAAGAGAGAGACAGATATGTCACAGCTATATCCCGTGCTCGGAGCCTTCGCCGCAGCCGTGCGAGCGCAACCCACCGTTAACCTACATGCTGTACTGTGTCTAGCTGAGAACGCAGTGGGACCCAATGCTACTAGGTAAGAGAGAGACAGATATGTCACAGCTATATCCCGTGCTCGGAGCCTTCGCCGCAGCCGTGCGAGCGCAACCCACCGTTAACCTACATGCTGTACTGTGTCTAGCTGAGAACGCAGTGGGACCCAATGCTACTAGGTAAGAGAGAGACAGATATGTCACAGCTATATCCCGTGCTCGGAGCCTTCGCCGCAGCCGTGCGAGCGCAACCCACCGTTAACCTACATGCTGTACTGTGTCTAGCTGAGAACGCAGTGGGACCCAATGCTACTAGGTAAGAGAGAGACAGATATGTCACAGCTATATCCCGTGCTCGGAGCCTTCGCCGCAGCCGTGCGAGCGCAACCCACCGTTAACCTACATGCTGTACTGTGTCTAGCTGAGAACGCAGTGGGACCCAATGCTACTAGGTAAGAGAGAGACAGATATGTCACAGCTATATCCCGTGCTCGGAGCCTTCGCCGCAGCCGTGCGAGCGCAACCCACCGTTAACCTACATGCTGTACTGTGTCTAGCTGAGAACGCAGTGGGACCCAATGCTACTAGGTAAGAGAGAGACAGATATGTCACAGCTATATCCCGTGCTCGGAGCCTTCGCCGCAGCCGTGCGAGCGCAACCCACCGTTAACCTACATGCTGTACTGTGTCTAGCTGAGAACGCAGTGGGACCCAATGCTACTAGGTAAGAGAGAGACAGATATGTCACAGCTATATCCCGTGCTCGGAGCCTTCGCCGCAGCCGTGCGAGCGCAACCCACCGTTAACCTACATGCTGTACTGTGTCTAGCTGAGAACGCAGTGGGACCCAATGCTACTAGGTAAGAGAGAGACAGATATGTCACAGCTATATCCCGTGCTCGGAGCCTTCGCCGCAGCCGTGCGAGCGCAACCCACCGTTAACCTACATGCTGTACTGTGTCTAGCTGAGAACGCAGTGGGACCCAATGCTACTAGGTAAGAGAGAGACAGATATGTCACAGCTATATCCCGTGCTCGGAGCCTTCGCCGCAGCCGTGCGAGCGCAACCCACCGTTAACCTACATGCTGTACTGTGTCTAGCTGAGAACGCAGTGGGACCCAATGCTACTAGGTAAGAGAGAGACAGATATGTCACAGCTATATCCCGTGCTCGGAGCCTTCGCCGCAGCCGTGCGAGCGCAACCCACCGTTAACCTACATGCTGTACTGTGTCTAGCTGAGAACGCAGTGGGACCCAATGCTACTAGGTAAGAGAGAGACAGATATGTCACAGCTATATCCCGTGCTCGGAGCCTTCGCCGCAGCCGTGCGAGCGCAACCCACCGTTAACCTACATGCTGTACTGTGTCTAGCTGAGAACGCAGTGGGACCCAATGCTACTAGGTAAGAGAGAGACAGATATGTCACAGCTATATCCCGTGCTCGGAGCCTTCGCCGCAGCCGTGCGAGCGCAACCCACCGTTAACCTACATGCTGTACTGTGTCTAGCTGAGAACGCAGTGGGACCCAATGCTACTAGGTAAGAGAGAGACAGATATGTCACAGCTATATCCCGTGCTCGGAGCCTTCGCCGCAGCCGTGCGAGCGCAACCCACCGTTAACCTACATGCTGTACTGTGTCTAGCTGAGAACGCAGTGGGACCCAATGCTACTAGGTAAGAGAGAGACAGATATGTCACAGCTATATCCCGTGCTCGGAGCCTTCGCCGCAGCCGTGCGAGCGCAACCCACCGTTAACCTACATGCTGTACTGTGTCTAGCTGAGAACGCAGTGGGACCCAATGCTACTAGGTAAGAGAGAGACAGATATGTCACAGCTATATCCCGTGCTCGGAGCCTTCGCCGCAGCCGTGCGAGCGCAACCCACCGTTAACCTACATGCTGTACTGTGTCTAGCTGAGAACGCAGTGGGACCCAATGCTACTAGGTAAGAGAGAGACAGATATGTCACAGCTATATCCCGTGCTCGGAGCCTTCGCCGCAGCCGTGCGAGCGCAACCCACCGTTAACCTACATGCTGTACTGTGTCTAGCTGAGAACGCAGTGGGACCCAATGCTACTAGGTAAGAGAGAGACAGATATGTCACAGCTATATCCCGTGCTCGGAGCCTTCGCCGCAGCCGTGCGAGCGCAACCCACCGTTAACCTACATGCTGTACTGTGTCTAGCTGAGAACGCAGTGGGACCCAATGCTACTAGGTAAGAGAGAGACAGATATGTCACAGCTATATCCCGTGCTCGGAGCCTTCGCAGAGAGCGAGGATACATATGTCACAGCTGAGAACGCAGTGCTCCCAGCTACTAGAGAGAGAGACAGATATGTCACAGCTATATCCCGTGCTCGGAGCCTTCGCCGCAGCCGTGCGAGCGCAACCCACCGTTAACCTACATGCTGTACTGTGTCTAGCTGAGAACGCAGTGGGACCCAATGCTACTAGGTAAGAGAGAGACAGATATGTCACAGCTATATCCCGTGCTCGGAGCCTTCGCCGCAGCCGTGCGAGCGCAACCCACCGTTAACCTACATGCTGTACTGTGTCTAGCTGAGAACGCAGTGGGACCCAATGCTACTAGGTAAGAGAGAGACAGATATGTCACAGCTATATCCCGTGCTCGGAGCCTTCGCCGCAGCCGTGCGAGCGCAACCCACCGTTAACCTACATGCTGTACTGTGTCTAGCTGAGAACGCAGTGGGACCCAATGCTACTAGGTAAGAGAGAGACAGATATGTCACAGCTATATCCCGTGCTCGGAGCCTTCGCCGCAGCCGTGCGAGCGCAACCCACCGTTAACCTACATGCTGTACTGTGTCTAGCTGAGAACGCAGTGGGACCCAATGCTACTAGGTAAGAGAGAGACAGATATGTCACAGCTATATCCCGTGCTCGGAGCCTTCGCCGAGAGAGACAGATACATAACCTCACAGCTATGTCCCTGATCTGGGACCCAATGCTACTAGGTAAGAGAGAGACAGATATGTCACAGCTATATCCCGTGCTCGGAGCCTTCGCCGCAGCCGTGCGAGCGCAACCCACCGTTAACCTACATGCTGTACTGTGTCTAGCTGAGAACGCAGTGGGACCCAATGCTACTAGGTAAGAGAGAGACAGATATGTCACAGCTATATCCCGTGCTCGGAGCCTTCGCCGCAGCCGTGCGAGCGCAACCCACCGTTAACCTACATGCTGTACTGTGTCTAGCTGAGAACGCAGTGGGACCCAATGCTACTAGGTAAGAGAGAGACAGATATGTCACAGCTATATCCCGTGCTCGGAGCCTTCGCCGCAGCCGTGCGAGCGCAACCCACCGTTAACCTACATGCTGTACTGTGTCTAGCTGAGAACGCAGTGGGACCCAATGCTACTAGGTAAGAGAGAGACAGATATGTCACAGCTATATCCCGTGCTCGGAGCCTTCGCCGCAGCCGTGCGAGCGCAACCCACCGTTAACCTACATGCTGTACTGTGTCTAGCTGAGAACGCAGTGGGACCCAATGCTACTAGGTAAGAGAGAGACAGATATGTCACAGCTATATCCCGTGCTCGGAGCCTTCGCCGCAGCCGTGCGAGCGCAACCCACCGTTAACCTACATGCTGTACTGTGTCTAGCTGAGAACGCAGTGGGACCCAATGCTACTAGGTAAGAGAGAGACAGATATGTCACAGCTATATCCCGTGCTCGGAGCCTTCGCCGCAGCCGTGCGAGCGCAACCCACCGTTAACCTACATGCTGTACTGTGTCTAGCTGAGAACGCAGTGGGACCCAATGCTACTAGGTAAGAGAGAGACAGATATGTCACAGCTATATCCCGTGCTCGGAGCCTTCGCCGCAGCCGTGCGAGCGCAACCCACCGTTAACCTACATGCTGTACTGTGTCTAGCTGAGAACGCAGTGGGACCCAATGCTACTAGGTAAGAGAGAGACAGATATGTCACAGCTATATCCCGTGCTCGGAGCCTTCGCCGCAGCCGTGCGAGCGCAACCCACCGTTAACCTACATGCTGTACTGTGTCTAGCTGAGAACGCAGTGGGACCCAATGCTACTAGGTAAGAGAGAGACAGATATGTCACAGCTATATCCCGTGCTCGGAGCCTTCGCCGCAGCCGTGCGAGCGCAACCCACCGTTAACCTACATGCTGTACTGTGTCTAGCTGAGAACGCAGTGGGACCCAATGCTACTAGGTAAGAGAGAGACAGATATGTCACAGCTATATCCCGTGCTCGGAGCCTTCGCCGCAGCCGTGCGAGCGCAACCCACCGTTAACCTACATGCTGTACTGTGTCTAGCTGAGAACGCAGTGGGACCCAATGCTACTAGGTAAGAGAGAGACAGATATGTCACAGCTATATCCCGTGCTCGGAGCCTTCGCCGCAGCCGTGCGAGCGCAACCCACCGTTAACCTACATGCTGTACTGTGTCTAGCTGAGAACGCAGTGGGACCCAATGCTACTAGGTAAGAGAGAGACAGATATGTCACAGCTATATCCCGTGCTCGGAGCCTTCGCCGCAGCCGTGCGAGCGCAACCCACCGTTAACCTACATGCTGTACTGTGTCTAGCTGAGAACGCAGTGGGACCCAATGCTACTAGGTAAGAGAGAGACAGATATGTCACAGCTATATCCCGTGCTCGGAGCCTTCGCCGCAGCCGTGCGAGCGCAACCCACCGTTAACCTACATGCTGTACTGTGTCTAGCTGAGAACGCAGTGGGACCCAATGCTACTAGGTAAGAGAGAGACAGATATGTCACAGCTATATCCCGTGCTCGGAGCCTTCGCCGCAGCCGTGCGAGCGCAACCCACCGTTAACCTACATGCTGTACTGTGTCTAGCTGAGAACGCAGTGGGACCCAATGCTACTAGGTAAGAGAGAGACAGATATGTCACAGCTATATCCCGTGCTCGGAGCCTTCGCCGCAGCCGTGCGAGCGCAACCCACCGTTAACCTACATGCTGTACTGTGTCTAGCTGAGAACGCAGTGGGACCCAATGCTACTAGGTAAGAGAGAGACAGATATGTCACAGCTATATCCCGTGCTCGGAGCCTTCGCCGCAGCCGTGCGAGCGCAACCCACCGTTAACCTACATGCTGTACTGTGTCTAGCTGAGAACGCAGTGGGACCCAATGCTACTAGGTAAGAGAGAGACAGATATGTCACAGCTATATCCCGTGCTCGGAGCCTGGCTGAGAATGCAGTGTCGCTACTAGGTAAGAGAGAGACAGATATGTCACAGCTATATCCCGTGCTCGGAGCCTTCGCCGCAGCCGTGCGAGCGCAACCCACCGTTAACCTACATGCTGTACTGTGTCTAGCTGAGAACGCAGTGGGACCCAATGCTACTAGGTAAGAGAGAGACAGATATGTCACAGCTATATCCCGTGCTCGGAGCCTTCGCCGCAGCCGTGCGAGCGCAACCCACCGTTAACCTACATGCTGTACTGTGTCTAGCTGAGAACGCAGTGGGACCCAATGCTACTAGGTAAGAGAGAGACAGATATGTCACAGCTATATCCCGTGCTCGGAGCCTTCGCCGCAGCCGTGCGAGCGCAACCCACCGTTAACCTACATGCTGTACTGTGTCTAGCTGAGAACGCAGTGGGACCCAATGCTACTAGGTAAGAGAGAGACAGATATGTCACAGCTATATCCCGTGCTCGGAGCCTTCGCCGCAGCCGTGCGAGCGCAACCCACCGTTAACCTACATGCTGTACTGTGTCTAGCTGAGAACGCAGTGGGACCCAATGCTACTAGGTAAGAGAGAGACAGATATGTCACAGCTATATCCCGTGCTCGGAGCCTTCGCCGCAGCCGTGCGAGCGCAACCCACCGTTAACCTACATGCTGTACTGTGTCTAGCTGAGAACGCAGTGGGACCCAATGCTACTAGGTAAGAGAGAGACAGATATGTCACAGCTATATCCCGTGCTCGGAGCCTTCGCCGCAGCCGTGCGAGCGCAACCCACCGTTAACCTACATGCTGTACTGTGTCTAGCTGAGAACGCAGTGGGACCCAATGCTACTAGGTAAGAGAGAGACAGATATGTCACAGCTATATCCCGTGCTCGGAGCCTTCGCCGCAGCCGTGCGAGCGCAACCCACCGTTAACCTACATGCTGTACTGTGTCTAGCTGAGAACGCAGTGGGACCCAATGCTACTAGGTAAGAGAGAGACAGATATGTCACAGCTATATCCCGTGCTCGGAGCCTTCGAGAGTGCGAGCAGATACATATGTCACAGCTATATCCTGTGCTGAGCCTGCCGAGCCTTAACCTACATGCTGTACTGTGTCTAGCTGAGAACGCAGTGGACCCAATGCTACTAGGTAAGAGAGAGACAGATACATATGTCACAGCTATATCCCGTGCTCGGAGCCTGAGAGAGAGAGACAGATACATATGTCACAGCTATATCCCGTGCTCGGAGCCTTCGCCGCAGCCGTGCGAGCGCAACCCACCGTTAACCTACATGCTGTACTGTGTCTAGCTGAGAACGCAGTGGGACCCAATGCTACTAGGTAAGAGAGAGACAGATATGTCACAGCTATATCCCGTGCTCGGAGCCTTCGCCGCAGCCGTGCGAGCGCAACCCACCGTTAACCTACATGCTGTACTGTGTCTAGCTGAGAACGCAGTGGGACCCAATGCTACTAGGTAAGAGAGAGACAGATATGTCACAGCTATATCCCGTGCTCGGAGCCTTCGCCGCAGCCGTGCGAGCGCAACCCACCGTTAACCTACATGCTGTACTGTGTCTAGCTGAGAACGCAGTGGGACCCAATGCTACTAGGTAAGAGAGAGACAGATATGTCACAGCTATATCCCGTGCTCGGAGCCTTCGCCGCAGCCGTGCGAGCGCAACCCACCGTTAACCTACATGCTGTACTGTGTCTAGCTGAGAACGCAGTGGGACCCAATGCTACTAGGTAAGAGAGAGACAGATATGTCACAGCTATATCCCGTGCTCGGAGCCTTCGCCGCAGCCGTGCGAGCGCAACCCACCGTTAACCTACATGCTGTACTGTGTCTAGCTGAGAACGCAGTGGGACCCAATGCTACTAGGTAAGAGAGAGACAGATATGTCACAGCTATATCCCGTGCTCGGAGCCTTCGCCGCAGCCGTGCGAGCGCAACCCACCGTTAACCTACATGCTGTACTGTGTCTAGCTGAGAACGCAGTGGGACCCAATGCTACTAGGTAAGAGAGAGACAGATATGTCACAGCTATATCCCGTGCTCGGAGCCTTCGCCGCAGCCGTGCGAGCGCAACCCACCGTTAACCTACATGCTGTACTGTGTCTAGCTGAGAACGCAGTGGGACCCAATGCTACTAGGTAAGAGAGAGACAGATATGTCACAGCTATATCCCGTGCTCGGAGCCTTCGCCGCAGCCGTGCGAGCGCAACCCACCGTTAACCTACATGCTGTACTGTGTCTAGCTGAGAACGCAGTGGGACCCAATGCTACTAGGTAAGAGAGAGACAGATATGTCACAGCTATATCCCGTGCTCGGAGCCTTCGCCGCAGCCGTGCGAGCGCAACCCACCGTTAACCTACATGCTGTACTGTGTCTAGCTGAGAACGCAGTGGGACCCAATGCTACTAGGTAAGAGAGAGACAGATATGTCACAGCTATATCCCGTGCTCGGAGCCTTCGCCGCAGCCGTGCGAGCGCAACCCACCGTTAACCTACATGCTGTACTGTGTCTAGCTGAGAACGCAGTGGGACCCAATGCTACTAGGTAAGAGAGAGACAGATATGTCACAGCTATATCCCGTGCTCGGAGCCTTCGCCGCAGCCGTGCGAGCGCAACCCACCGTTAACCTACATGCTGTACTGTGTCTAGCTGAGAACGCAGTGGGACCCAATGCTACTAGGTAAGAGAGAGACAGATATGTCACAGCTATATCCCGTGCTCGGAGCCTTCGCCGCAGCCGTGCGAGCGCAACCCACCGTTAACCTACATGCTGTACTGTGTCTAGCTGAGAACGCAGTGGGACCCAATGCTACTAGGTAAGAGAGAGACAGATATGTCACAGCTATATCCCGTGCTCGGAGCCTTCGCCGCAGCCGTGCGAGCGCAACCCACCGTTAACCTACATGCTGTACTGTGTCTAGCTGAGAACGCAGTGGGACCCAATGCTACTAGGTAAGAGAGAGACAGATATGTCACAGCTATATCCCGTGCTCGGAGCCTTCGCCGCAGCCGTGCGAGCGCAACCCACCGTTAACCTACATGCTGTACTGTGTCTAGCTGAGAACGCAGTGGGACCCAATGCTACTAGGTAAGAGAGAGACAGATATGTCACAGTGCTAGAGAGAGACAGATACATATGTCACAGCTATATCCCGTGCTCGGAGCCTTCGCCGCAGCCGTGCGAGCGCAACCCACCGTTAACCTACATGCTGTACTGTGTCTAGCTGAGAACGCAGTGGGACCCAATGCTACTAGGTAAGAGAGAGACAGATATGTCACAGCTATATCCCGTGCTCGGAGCCTTCGCCGCAGCCGTGCGAGCGCAACCCACCGTTAACCTACATGCTGTACTGTGTCTAGCTGAGAACGCAGTGGGACCCAATGCTACTAGGTAAGAGAGAGACAGATATGTCACAGCTATATCCCGTGCTCGGAGCCTTCGCCGCAGCCGTGCGAGCGCAACCCACCGTTAACCTACATGCTGTACTGTGTCTAGCTGAGAACGCAGTGGGACCCAATGCTACTAGGTAAGAGAGAGACAGATATGTCACAGCTATATCCCGTGCTCGGAGCCTTCGCCGCAGCCGTGCGAGCGCAACCCACCGTTAACCTACATGCTGTACTGTGTCTAGCTGAGAACGCAGTGGGACCCAATGCTACTAGGTAAGAGAGAGACAGATATGTCACAGCTATATCCCGTGCTCGGAGCCTTCGCCGCAGCCGTGCGAGCGCAACCCACCGTTAACCTACATGCTGTACTGTGTCTAGCTGAGAACGCAGTGGGACCCAATGCTAGTAGGTAAGAGAGAGACAGATACATATGTCACAGCTATATCCCGTGCTCGGAGCCTTCGCCGCAGCCGTGCGAGCGCAACCCACCGTTAACCTACATGCTGTACTGTGTCTAGCTGAGAACGCAGTGGGACCCAATGCTACTAGGTAAGAGAGAGACAGATATGTCACAGCTATATCCCGTGCTCGGAGCCTTCGCCGCAGCCGTGCGAGCGCAACCCACCGTTAACCTACATGCTGTACTGTGTCTAGCTGAGAACGCAGTGGGACCCAATGCTACTAGGTAAGAGAGAGACAGATACATATGTCACAGCTATATCCCGTGCTCGGAGCCTTCGCCGCAGCCGTGCGAGCGCAACCCACCGTTAACCTACATGCTGTACTGTGTCTAGCTGAGAACGCAGTGGGACCCAATGCTACTAGGTAAGAGAGAGACAGATATGTCACAGCTATATCCCGTGCTCGGAGCCTTCGCCGCAGCCGTGCGAGCGCAACCCACCGTTAACCTACATGCTGTACTGTGTCTAGCTGAGAACGCAGTGGGACCCAATGCTACTAGGTAAGAGAGAGACAGATATGTCACAGCTATATCCCGTGCTCGGAGCCTTCGCCGCAGCCGTGCGAGCGCAACCCACCGTTAACCTACATGCTGTACTGTGTCTAGCTGAGAACGCAGTGGGACCCAATGCTACTAGGTAAGAGAGAGACAGATATGTCACAGCTATATCCCGTGCTCGGAGCCTTCGCCGCAGCCGTGCGAGCGCAACCCACCGTTAACCTACATGCTGTACTGTGTCTAGCTGAGAACGCAGTGGGACCCAATGCTACTAGGTAAGAGAGAGACAGATATGTCACAGCTATATCCCGTGCTCGGAGCCTTCGCCGCAGCCGTGCGAGCGCAACCCACCGTTAACCTACATGCTGTACTGTGTCTAGCTGAGAACGCAGTGGGACCCAATGCTACTAGGTAGAGAGAGACAGATATGTCACAGCTATATCCCGTGCTCGGAGCCTTCGCCGCAGCCGTGCGAGCGCAACCCACCGTTAACCTACATGCTGTACTGTGTCTAGCTGAGAACGCAGTGGGACCCAATGCTACTAGGTAAGAGAGAGACAGATATGTCACAGCTATATCCCGTGCTCGGAGCCTTCGCCGCAGCCGTGCGAGCGCAACCCACCGTTAACCTACATGCTGTACTGTGTCTAGCTGAGAACGCAGTGGGACCCAATGCTACTAGGTAAGAGAGAGACAGATATGTCACAGCTATATCCCGTGCTCGGAGCCTTCGCCGCAGCCGTGCGAGCGCAACCCACCGTTAACCTACATGCTGTACTGTGTCTAGCTGAGAACGCAGTGGGACCCAATGCTACTAGGTAAGAGAGAGACAGATATGTCACAGCTATATCCCGTGCTCGGAGCCTTCGCCGCAGCCGTGCGAGCGCAACCCACCGTTAACCTACATGCTGTACTGTGTCTAGCTGAGAACGCAGTGGGACCCAATGCTACTAGGTAAGAGAGAGACAGATATGTCACAGCTATATCCCGTGCTCGGAGCCTTCGCCGCAGCCGTGCGAGCGCAACCCACCGTTAACCTACATGCTGTACTGTGTCTAGCTGAGAACGCAGTGGGACCCAATGCTACTAGGTAAGAGAGAGACAGATATGTCACAGCTATATCCCGTGCTCGGAGCCTTCGCCGCAGCCGTGCGAGCGCAACCCACCGTTAACCTACATGCTGTACTGTGTCTAGCTGAGAACGCAGTGGGACCCAATGCTACTAGGTAAGAGAGAGACAGATATGTCACAGCTATATCCCGTGCTCGGAGCCTTCGCCGCAGCCGTGCGAGCGCAACCCACCGTTAACCTACATGCTGTACTGTGTCTAGCTGAGAACGCAGTGGGACCCAATGCTACTAGGTAAGAGAGAGACAGATATGTCACAGCTATATCCCGTGCTCGGAGCCTTCGCCGCAGCCGTGCGAGCGCAACCCACCGTTAACCTACATGCTGTACTGTGTCTAGCTGAGAACGCAGTGGGACCCAATGCTACTAGGTAAGAGAGAGACAGATATGTCACAGCTATATCCCGTGCTCGGAGCCTTCGCCGCAGCCGTGCGAGCGCAACCCACCGTTAACCTACATGCTGTACTGTGTCTAGCTGAGAACGCAGTGGGACCCAATGCTACTAGGTAAGAGAGAGACAGATATGTCACAGCTATATCCCGTGCTCGGAGCCTTCGCCGCAGCCGTGCGAGCGCAACCCACCGTTAACCTACATGCTGTACTGTGTCTAGCTGAGAACGCAGTGGGACCCAATGCTACTAGGTAAGAGAGAGACAGATATGTCACAGCTATATCCCGTGCTCGGAGCCTTCGCCGCAGCCGTGCGAGCGCAACCCACCGTTAACCTACATGCTGTACTGTGTCTAGCTGAGAACGCAGTGGGACCCAATGCTACTAGGTAAGAGAGAGACAGATATGTCACAGCTATATCCCGTGCTCGGAGCCTTCGCCGCAGCCGTGCGAGCGCAACCCACCGTTAACCTACATGCTGTACTGTGTCTAGCTGAGAACGCAGTGGGACCCAATGCTACTAGGTAAGAGAGAGACAGATATGTCACAGCTATATCCCGTGCTCGGAGCCTTCGCCGCAGCCGTGCGAGCGCAACCCACCGTTAACCTACATGCTGTACTGTGTCTAGCTGAGAACGCAGTGGGACCCAATGCTACTAGGTAAGAGAGAGACAGATATGTCACAGCTATATCCCGTGCTCGGAGCCTTCGCCGCAGCCGTGCGAGCGCAACCCACCGTTAACCTACATGCTGTACTGTGTCTAGCTGAGAACGCAGTGGGACCCAATGCTACTAGGTAAGAGAGAGACAGATATGTCACAGCTATATCCCGTGCTCGGAGCCTTCGCCGCAGCCGTGCGAGCGCAACCCACCGTTAACCTACATGCTGTACTGTGTCTAGCTGAGAACGCAGTGGGACCCAATGCTACTAGGTAAGAGAGAGACAGATATGTCACAGCTATATCCCGTGCTCGGAGCCTTCGCCGCAGCCGTGCGAGCGCAACCCACCGTTAACCTACATGCTGTACTGTGTCTAGCTGAGAACGCAGTGGGACCCAATGCTACTAGGTAAGAGAGAGACAGATATGTCACAGCTATATCCCGTGCTCGGAGCCTTCGCCGCAGCCGTGCGAGCGCAACCCACCGTTAACCTACATGCTGTACTGTGTCTAGCTGAGAACGCAGTGGGACCCAATGCTACTAGGTAAGAGAGAGACAGATATGTCACAGCTATATCCCGTGCTCGGAGCCTTCGCCGCAGCCGTGCGAGCGCAACCCACCGTTAACCTACATGCTGTACTGTGTCTAGCTGAGAACGCAGTGGGACCCAATGCTACTAGGTAAGAGAGAGACAGATATGTCACAGCTATATCCCGTGCTCGGAGCCTTCGCCGCAGCCGTGCGAGCGCAACCCACCGTTAACCTACATGCTGTACTGTGTCTAGCTGAGAACGCAGTGGGACCCAATGCTACTAGGTAAGAGAGAGACAGATATGTCACAGCTATATCCCGTGCTCGGAGCCTTCGCCGCAGCCGTGCGAGCGCAACCCACCGTTAACCTACATGCTGTACTGTGTCTAGCTGAGAACGCAGTGGGACCCAATGCTACTAGGTAAGAGAGAGACAGATATGTCACAGCTATATCCCGTGCTCGGAGCCTTCGCCGCAGCCGTGCGAGCGCAACCCACCGTTAACCTACATGCTGTACTGTGTCTAGCTGAGAACGCAGTGGGACCCAATGCTACTAGGTAAGAGAGAGACAGATATGTCACAGCTATATCCCGTGCTCGGAGCCTTCGCCGCAGCCGTGCGAGCGCAACCCACCGTTAACCTACATGCTGTACTGTGTCTAGCTGAGAACGCAGTGGGACCCAATGCTACTAGGTAAGAGAGAGACAGATATGTCACAGCTATATCCCGTGCTCGGAGCCTTCGCCGCAGCCGTGCGAGCGCAACCCACCGTTAACCTACATGCTGTACTGTGTCTAGCTGAGAACGCAGTGGGACCCAATGCTACTAGGTAAGAGAGAGACAGATATGTCACAGCTATATCCCGTGCTCGGAGCCTTCGCCGCAGCCGTGCGAGCGCAACCCACCGTTAACCTACATGCTGTACTGTGTCTAGCTGAGAACGCAGTGGGACCCAATGCTACTAGGTAAGAGAGAGACAGATATGTCACAGCTATATCCCGTGCTCGGAGCCTTCGCCGCAGCCGTGCGAGCGCAACCCACCGTTAACCTACATGCTGTACTGTGTCTAGCTGAGAACGCAGTGGGACCCAATGCTACTAGGTAAGAGAGAGACAGATATGTCACAGCTATATCCCGTGCTCGGAGCCTTCGCCGCAGCCGTGCGAGCGCAACCCACCGTTAACCTACATGCTGTACTGTGTCTAGCTGAGAACGCAGTGGGACCCAATGCTACTAGGTAAGAGAGAGACAGATATGTCACAGCTATATCCCGTGCTCGGAGCCTTCGCCGCAGCCGTGCGAGCGCAACCCACCGTTAACCTACATGCTGTACTGTGTCTAGCTGAGAACGCAGTGGGACCCAATGCTACTAGGTAAGAGAGAGACAGATATGTCACAGCTATATCCCGTGCTCGGAGCCTTCGCCGCAGCCGTGCGAGCGCAACCCACCGTTAACCTACATGCTGTACTGTGTCTAGCTGAGAACGCAGTGGGACCCAATGCTACTAGGTAAGAGAGAGACAGATATGTCACAGCTATATCCCGTGCTCGGAGCCTTCGCCGCAGCCGTGCGAGCGCAACCCACCGTTAACCTACATGCTGTACTGTGTCTAGCTGAGAACGCAGTGGGACCCAATGCTACTAGGTAAGAGAGAGACAGATATGTCACAGCTATATCCCGTGCTCGGAGCCTTCGCCGCAGCCGTGCGAGCGCAACCCACCGTTAACCTACATGCTGTACTGTGTCTAGCTGAGAACGCAGTGGGACCCAATGCTACTAGGTAAGAGAGAGACAGATATGTCACAGCTATATCCCGTGCTCGGAGCCTTCGCCGCAGCCGTGCGAGCGCAACCCACCGTTAACCTACATGCTGTACTGTGTCTAGCTGAGAACGCAGTGGGACCCAATGCTACTAGGTAAGAGAGAGACAGATATGTCACAGCTATATCCCGTGCTCGGAGCCTTCGCCGCAGCCGTGCGAGCGCAACCCACCGTTAACCTACATGCTGTACTGTGTCTAGCTGAGAACGCAGTGGGACCCAATGCTACTAGGTAAGAGAGAGACAGATATGTCACAGCTATATCCCGTGCTCGGAGCCTTCGCCGCAGCCGTGCGAGCGCAACCCACCGTTAACCTACATGCTGTACTGTGTCTAGCTGAGAACGCAGTGGGACCCAATGCTACTAGGTAAGAGAGAGACAGATATGTCACAGCTATATCCCGTGCTCGGAGCCTTCGAGAGAGACAGATACATATGTCACAGCTATATCCCGTGCTCGGAGCCTTCGCCGCAGCCGTGCGAGCGCAACCCACCGTTAACCTACATGCTGTACTGTGTCTAGCTGAGAACGCAGTGGGACCCAATGCTACTAGGTAAGAGAGAGACATATGTCACAGCTATATCCCGTGCTCGGAGCCTTCGCCGCAGCCGTGCGAGCGCAACCCACCGTTAACCTACATGCTGTACTGTGTCTAGCTGAGAACGCAGTGGGACCCAATGCTACTAGGTAAGAGAGAGACAGATATGTCACAGCTATATCCCGTGCTCGGAGCCTTCGCCGCAGCCGTGCGAGCGCAACCCACCGTTAACCTACATGCTGTACTGTGTCTAGCTGAGAACGCAGTGGGACCCAATGCTACTAGGTAAGAGAGAGACAGATATGTCACAGCTATATCCCGTGCTCGGAGCCTTCGCCGCAGCCGTGCGAGCGCAACCCACCGTTAACCTACATGCTGTACTGTGTCTAGCTGAGAACGCAGTGGGACCCAATGCTACTAGGTAAGAGAGAGACAGATATGTCACAGCTATATCCCGTGCTCGGAGCCTTCGCCGCAGCCGTGCGAGCGCAACCCACCGTTAACCTACATGCTGTACTGTGTCTAGCTGAGAACGCAGTGGGACCCAATGCTACTAGGTAAGAGAGACAGATACATATGTCACAGCTATATCCGTGCTCGGAGCCTGAGAGAGAGAGATACATATGTCACAGCTATATCCCGTGCTCGGAGCCTTCGCCGCAGCCGTGCGAGCGCAACCCACCGTTAACCTACATGCTGTACTGTGTCTAGCTGAGAACGCAGTGGGACCCAATGCTACTAGGTAAGAGAGAGACAGATATGTCACAGCTATATCCCGTGCTCGGAGCCTTCGCCGCAGCCGTGCGAGCGCAACCCACCGTTAACCTACATGCTGTACTGTGTCTAGCTGAGAACGCAGTGGGACCCAATGCTACTAGGTAAGAGAGAGACAGATAAATCACAGCTATATCCCGTGCTCGGAGCCTTCGCCGCAGCCGTGCGAGCGCAACCCACCGTTAACCTACATGCTGTACTGTGTCTAGCTGAGAACGCAGTGGGACCCAATGCTACTAGGTAAGAGAGAGACAGATATGTCACAGCTATATCCCGTGCTCGGAGCCTTCGCCGCAGCCGTGCGAGCGCAACCCACCGTTAACCTACATGCTGTACTGTGTCTAGCTGAGAACGCAGTGGGACCCAATGCTACTAGGTAAGAGAGAGACAGATATGTCACAGCTATATCCCGTGCTCGGAGCCTTCGCCGCAGCCGTGCGAGCGCAACCCACCGTTAACCTACATGCTGTACTGTGTCTAGCTGAGAACGCAGTGGGACCCAATGCTACTAGGTAAGAGAGAGACAGATATGTCACAGCTATATCCCGTGCTCGGAGCCTTCGCCGCAGCCGTGCGAGCGCAACCCACCGTTAACCTACATGCTGTACTGTGTCTAGCTGAGAACGCAGTGGGACCCAATGCTACTAGGTAAGAGAGAGACAGATATGTCACAGCTATATCCCGTGCTCGGAGCCTTCGCCGCAGCCGTGCGAGCGCAACCCACCGTTAACCTACATGCTGTACTGTGTCTAGCTGAGAACGCAGTGGGACCCAATGCTACTAGGTAAGAGAGAGACAGATATGTCACAGCTATATCCCGTGCTCGGAGCCTTCGCCGCAGCCGTGCGAGCGCAACCCACCGTTAACCTACATGCTGTACTGTGTCTAGCTGAGAACGCAGTGGGACCCAATGCTACTAGGTAAGAGAGAGACAGATATGTCACAGCTATATCCCGTGCTCGGAGCCTTCGCCGCAGCCGTGCGAGCGCAACCCACCGTTAACCTACATGCTGTACTGTGTCTAGCTGAGAACGCAGTGGGACCCAATGCTACTAGGTAAGAGAGAGACAGATATGTCACAGCTATATCCCGTGCTCGGAGCCTTCGCCGCAGCCGTGCGAGCGCAACCCACCGTTAACCTACATGCTGTACTGTGTCTAGCTGAGAACGCAGTGGGACCCAATGCTACTAGGTAAGAGAGAGACAGATATGTCACAGCTATATCCCGTGCTCGGAGCCTTCGCCGCAGCCGTGCGAGCGCAACCCACCGTTAACCTACATGCTGTACTGTGTCTAGCTGAGAACGCAGTGGGACCCAATGCTACTAGGTAAGAGAGAGACAGATATGTCACAGCTATATCCCGTGCTCGGAGCCTTCGCCGCAGCCGTGCGAGCGCAACCCACCGTTAACCTACATGCTGTACTGTGTCTAGCTGAGAACGCAGTGGGACCCAATGCTACTAGGTAAGAGAGAGACAGATATGTCACAGCTATATCCCGTGCTCGGAGCCTTCGCCGCAGCCGTGCGAGCGCAACCCACCGTTAACCTACATGCTGTACTGTGTCTAGCTGAGAACGCAGTGGGACCCAATGCTACTAGGTAAGAGAGAGACAGATATGTCACAGCTATATCCCGTGCTCGGAGCCTTCGCCGCAGCCGTGCGAGCGCAACCCACCGTTAACCTACATGCTGTACTGTGTCTAGCTGAGAACGCAGTGGGACCCAATGCTACTAGGTAAGAGAGAGACAGATATGTCACAGCTATATCCCGTGCTCGGAGCCTTCGCCGCAGCCGTGCGAGCGCAACCCACCGTTAACCTACATGCTGTACTGTGTCTAGCTGAGAACGCAGTGGGACCCAATGCTACTAGGTAAGAGCGACAGATATGTCACAGCTATATCCCGTGCTCGGAGCCTTCGCCGCAGCCGTGCGAGCGCAACCCACCGTTAACCTACATGCTGTACTGTGTCTAGCTGAGAACGCAGTGGGACCCAATGCTACTAGGTAAGAGAGAGACAGATATGTCACAGCTATATCCCGTGCTCGGAGCCTTCGCCGCAGCCGTGCGAGCGCAACCCACCGTTAACCTACATGCTGTACTGTGTCTAGCTGAGAACGCAGTGGGACCCAATGCTACTAGGTAAGAGAGAGATATATATGTCACAGCTATATCCCGTGCTCGGAGCCTTCGCCGCAGCCGTGCGAGCGCAACCCACCGTTAACCTACATGCTGTACTGTGTCTAGCTGAGAACGCAGTGGGACCCAATGCTACTAGGTAAGAGAGAGACAGATATGTCACAGCTATATCCCGTGCTCGGAGCCTTCGCCGCAGCCGTGCGAGCGCAACCCACCGTTAACCTACATGCTGTACTGTGTCTAGCTGAGAACGCAGTGGGACCCAATGCTACTAGGTAAGAGAGAGACAGATATGTCACAGCTATATCCCGTGCTCGGAGCCTTCGAGAGAGAGACAGATACATATGTCACAGCTATATCCCGTGCTCGGAGCCTTCGCCGCAGCCGTGCGAGCGCAACCCACCGTTAACCTACATGCTGTACTGTGTCTAGCTGAGAACGCAGTGGGACCCAATGCTACTAGGTAAGAGAGAGACAGATATGTCACAGCTATATCCCGTGCTCGGAGCCTTCGCCGCAGCCGTGCGAGCGCAACCCACCGTTAACCTACATGCTGTACTGTGTCTAGCTGAGAACGCAGTGGGACCCAATGCTACTAGGTAAGAGAGAGACAGATATGTCACAGCTATATCCCGTGCTCGGAGCCTTCGCCGCAGCCGTGCGAGCGCAACCCACCGTTAACCTACATGCTGTACTGTGTCTAGCTGAGAACGCAGTGGGACCCAATGCTACTAGGTAAGAGAGAGACAGATATGTCACAGCTATATCCCGTGCTCGGAGCCTTCGCCGCAGCCGTGCGAGCGCAACCCACCGTTAACCTACATGCTGTACTGTGTCTAGCTGAGAACGCAGTGGGACCCAATGCTACTAGGTAAGAGAGAGATACATATGTCACAGCTATATCCCGTGCTCGGAGCCTTCGCCGCAGCCGTGCGAGCGCAACCCACCGTTAACCTACATGCTGTACTGTGTCTAGCTGAGAACGCAGTGGGACCCAATGCTACTAGGTAAGAGAGACAGATATGTCACAGCTATATCCCGTGCTCGGAGCCTTCGCCGCAGCCGTGCGAGCGCAACCCACCGTTAACCTACATGCTGTACTGTGTCTAGCTGAGAACGCAGTGGGACCCAATGCTACTAGGTAAGAGAGAGACAGATATGTCACAGCTATATCCCGTGCTCGGAGCCTTCGCCGCAGCCGTGCGAGCGCAACCCACCGTTAACCTACATGCTGTACTGTGTCTAGCTGAGAACGCAGTGGGACCCAATGCTACTAGGTAAGAGAGAGACAGATATGTCACAGCTATATCCCGTGCTCGGAGCCTTCGCCGCAGCCGTGCGAGCGCAACCCACCGTTAACCTACATGCTGTACTGTGTCTAGCTGAGAACGCAGTGGGACCCAATGCTACTAGGTAAGAGAGAGACAGATATGTCACAGCTATATCCCGTGCTCGGAGCCTTCGCCGCAGCCGTGCGAGCGCAACCCACCGTTAACCTACATGCTGTACTGTGTCTAGCTGAGAACGCAGTGGGACCCAATGCTACTAGGTAAGAGAGAGACAGATATGTCACAGCTATATCCCGTGCTCGGAGCCTTCGCCGCAGCCGTGCGAGCGCAACCCACCGTTAACCTACATGCTGTACTGTGTCTAGCTGAGAACGCAGTGGGACCCAATGCTACTAGGTAAGAGAGAGACAGATATGTCACAGCTATATCCCGTGCTCGGAGCCTTCGCCGCAGCCGTGCGAGCGCAACCCACCGTTAACCTACATGCTGTACTGTGTCTAGCTGAGAACGCAGTGGGACCCAATGCTACTAGGTAAGAGAGAGACAGATATGTCACAGCTATATCCCGTGCTCGGAGCCTTCGCCGCAGCCGTGCGAGCGCAACCCACCGTTAACCTACATGCTGTACTGTGTCTAGCTGAGAACGCAGTGGGACCCAATGCTACTAGGTAAGAGAGAGACAGATATGTCACAGCTATATCCCGTGCTCGGAGCCTTCGCCGCAGCCGTGCGAGCGCAACCCACCGTTAACCTACATGCTGTACTGTGTCTAGCTGAGAACGCAGTGGGACCCAATGCTACTAGGTAAGAGAGAGACAGATATGTCACAGCTATATCCCGTGCTCGGAGCCTTCGCCGCAGCCGTGCGAGCGCAACCCACCGTTAACCTACATGCTGTACTGTGTCTAGCTGAGAACGCAGTGGGACCCAATGCTACTAGGTAAGAGAGACAGATATGTCACAGCTATATCCCGTGCTCGGAGCCTTCGCCGCAGCCGTGCGAGCGCAACCCACCGTTAACCTACATGCTGTACTGTGTCTAGCTGAGAACGCAGTGGGACCCAATGCTACTAGGTAAGAGAGAGACAGATATGTCACAGCTATATCCCGTGCTCGGAGCCTTCGCCGCAGCCGTGCGAGCGCAACCCACCGTTAACCTACATGCTGTACTGTGTCTAGCTGAGAACGCAGTGGGACCCAATGCTACTAGGTAAGAGAGAGACAGATACATATGTCACAGCTATATCCCGTGCTCGGAGCCTTCGCCGCAGCCGTGCGAGCGCAACCCACCGTTAACCTACATGCTGTACTGTGTCTAGCTGAGAACGCAGTGGGACCCAATGCTACTAGGTAAGAGAGAGACAGATATGTCACAGCTATATCCCGTGCTCGGAGCCTTCGCCGCAGCCGTGCGAGCGCAACCCACCGTTAACCTACATGCTGTACTGTGTCTAGCTGAGAACGCAGTGGGACCCAATGCTACTAGGTAAGAGAGAGACAGATATGTCACAGCTATATCCCGTGCTCGGAGCCTTCGCCGCAGCCGTGCGAGCGCAACCCACCGTTAACCTACATGCTGTACTGTGTCTAGCTGAGAACGCAGTGGGACCCAATGCTACTAGGTAAGAGAGAGACAGATATGTCACAGCTATATCCCGTGCTCGGAGCCTTCGCCGCAGCCGTGCGAGCGCAACCCACCGTTAACCTACATGCTGTACTGTGTCTAGCTGAGAACGCAGTGGGACCCAATGCTACTAGGTAAGAGAGAGACAGATATGTCACAGCTATATCCCGTGCTCGGAGCCTTCGCCGCAGCCGTGCGAGCGCAACCCACCGTTAACCTACATGCTGTACTGTGTCTAGCTGAGAACGCAGTGGGACCCAATGCTACTAGGTAAGAGAGACAGATACATATGTCACAGCTATATCCCGTGCTCGGAGCCTTCGCCGCAGCCGTGCGAGCGCAACCCACCGTTAACCTACATGCTGTACTGTGTCTAGCTGAGAACGCAGTGGGACCCAATGCTACTAGGTAAGAGAGAGACAGATATGTCACAGCTATATCCCGTGCTCGGAGCCTTCGCCGCAGCCGTGCGAGCGCAACCCACCGTTAACCTACATGCTGTACTGTGTCTAGCTGAGAACGCAGTGGGACCCAATGCTACTAGGTAAGAGAGAGACAGATATGTCACAGCTATATCCCGTGCTCGGAGCCTTCGCCGCAGCCGTGCGAGCGCAACCCACCGTTAACCTACATGCTGTACTGTGTCTAGCTGAGAACGCAGTGGGACCCAATGCTACTAGGTAAGAGAGAGACAGATATGTCACAGCTATATCCCGTGCTCGGAGCCTTCGCCGCAGCCGTGCGAGCGCAACCCACCGTTAACCTACATGCTGTACTGTGTCTAGCTGAGAACGCAGTGGGACCCAATGCTACTAGGTAAGAGAGAGACAGATATGTCACAGCTATATCCCGTGCTCGGAGCCTTCGCCGCAGCCGTGCGAGCGCAACCCACCGTTAACCTACATGCTGTACTGTGTCTAGCTGAGAACGCAGTGGGACCCAATGCTACTAGGTAAGAGAGAGACAGATATGTCACAGCTATATCCCGTGCTCGGAGCCTTCGCCGCAGCCGTGCGAGCGCAACCCACCGTTAACCTACATGCTGTACTGTGTCTAGCTGAGAACGCAGTGGGACCCAATGCTACTAGGTAAGAGAGAGACACATATGTCACAGCTATATCCCGTGCTCGGAGCCTTCGCCGCAGCCGTGCGAGCGCAACCCACCGTTAACCTACATGCTGTACTGTGTCTAGCTGAGAACGCAGTGGGACCCAATGCTACTAGGTAAGAGAGAGACAGATATGTCACAGCTATATCCCGTGCTCGGAGCCTTCGCCGCAGCCGTGCGAGCGCAACCCACCGTTAACCTACATGCTGTACTGTGTCTAGCTGAGAACGCAGTGGGACCCAATGCTACTAGGTAAGAGAGAGACAGATATGTCACAGCTATATCCCGTGCTCGGAGCCTTCGCCGCAGCCGTGCGAGCGCAACCCACCGTTAACCTACATGCTGTACTGTGTCTAGCTGAGAACGCAGTGGGACCCAATGCTACTAGGTAAGAGAGAGACAGATATGTCACAGCTATATCCCGTGCTCGGAGCCTTCGCCGCAGCCGTGCGAGCGCAACCCACCGTTAACCTACATGCTGTACTGTGTCTAGCTGAGAACGCAGTGGGACCCAATGCTACTAGGTAAGAGAGAGACAGATATGTCACAGCTATATCCCGTGCTCGGAGCCTTCGCCGCAGCCGTGCGAGCGCAACCCACCGTTAACCTACATGCTGTACTGTGTCTAGCTGAGAACGCAGTGGGACCCAATGCTACTAGGTAAGAGAGAGACAGATATGTCACAGCTATATCCCGTGCTCGGAGCCTTCGCCGCAGCCGTGCGAGCGCAACCCACCGTTAACCTACATGCTGTACTGTGTCTAGCTGAGAACGCAGTGGGACCCAATGCTACTAGGTAAGAGAGAGACAGATATGTCACAGCTATATCCCGTGCTCGGAGCCTTCGCCGCAGCCGTGCGAGCGCAACCCACCGTTAACCTACATGCTGTACTGTGTCTAGCTGAGAACGCAGTGGGACCCAATGCTACTAGGTAAGAGAGAGACAGATATGTCACAGCTATATCCCGTGCTCGGAGCCTTCGCCGCAGCCGTGCGAGCGCAACCCACCGTTAACCTACATGCTGTACTGTGTCTAGCTGAGAACGCAGTGGGACCCAATGCTACTAGGTAAGAGAGAGACAGATACATATGTCACAGCTATATCCCGTGCTCGGAGCCTTCGCCGCAGCCGTGCGAGCGCAACCCACCGTTAACCTACATGCTGTACTGTGTCTAGCTGAGAACGCAGTGGGACCCAATGCTACTAGGTAAGAGAGACAGATACATATGTCACAGCTATATCCCGTGCTCGGAGCCTTCGCCGCAGCCGTGCGAGCGCAACCCACCGTTAACCTACATGCTGTACTGTGTCTAGCTGAGAACGCAGTGGGACCCAATGCTACTAGGTAAGAGAGAGACAGATATGTCACAGCTATATCCCGTGCTCGGAGCCTTCGCCGCAGCCGTGCGAGCGCAACCCACCGTTAACCTACATGCTGTACTGTGTCTAGCTGAGAACGCAGTGGGACCCAATGCTACTAGGTAAGAGAGAGACAGATATGTCACAGCTATATCCCGTGCTCGGAGCCTTCGCCGCAGCCGTGCGAGCGCAACCCACCGTTAACCTACATGCTGTACTGTGTCTAGCTGAGAACGCAGTGGGACCCAATGCTACTAGGTAAGAGAGAGACAGATATGTCACAGCTATATCCCGTGCTCGGAGCCTTCGCCGCAGCCGTGCGAGCGCAACCCACCGTTAACCTACATGCTGTACTGTGTCTAGCTGAGAACGCAGTGGGACCCAATGCTACTAGGTAAGAGAGAGACAGATATGTCACAGCTATATCCCGTGCTCGGAGCCTTCGCCGCAGCCGTGCGAGCGCAACCCACCGTTAACCTACATGCTGTACTGTGTCTAGCTGAGAACGCAGTGGGACCCAATGCTACTAGGTAAGAGAGAGACAGATATGTCACAGCTATATCCCGTGCTCGGAGCCTTCGCCGCAGCCGTGCGAGCGCAACCCACCGTTAACCTACATGCTGTACTGTGTCTAGCTGAGAACGCAGTGGGACCCAATGCTACTAGGTAAGAGAGAGACAGATATGTCACAGCTATATCCCGTGCTCGGAGCCTTCGCCGCAGCCGTGCGAGCGCAACCCACCGTTAACCTACATGCTGTACTGTGTCTAGCTGAGAACGCAGTGGGACCCAATGCTACTAGGTAAGAGAGAGACAGATATGTCACAGCTATATCCCGTGCTCGGAGCCTTCGCCGCAGCCGTGCGAGCGCAACCCACCGTTAACCTACATGCTGTACTGTGTCTAGCTGAGAACGCAGTGGGACCCAATGCTACTAGGTAAGAGAGAGACAGATATGTCACAGCTATATCCCGTGCTCGGAGCCTTCGCCGCAGCCGTGCGAGCGCAACCCACCGTTAACCTACATGCTGTACTGTGTCTAGCTGAGAACGCAGTGGGACCCAATGCTACTAGGTAAGAGAGAGACAGATATGTCACAGCTATATCCCGTGCTCGGAGCCTTCGCCGCAGCCGTGCGAGCGCAACCCACCGTTAACCTACATGCTGTACTGTGTCTAGCTGAGAACGCAGTGGGACCCAATGCTACTAGGTAAGAGAGAGACAGATATGTCACAGCTATATCCCGTGCTCGGAGCCTTCGCCGCAGCCGTGCGAGCGCAACCCACCGTTAACCTACATGCTGTACTGTGTCTAGCTGAGAACGCAGTGGGACCCAATGCTACTAGGTAAGAGAGAGACAGATATGTCACAGCTATATCCCGTGCTCGGAGCCTTCGCCGCAGCCGTGCGAGCGCAACCCACCGTTAACCTACATGCTGTACTGTGTCTAGCTGAGAACGCAGTGGGACCCAATGCTACTAGGTAAGAGAGAGACAGATATGTCACAGCTATATCCCGTGCTCGGAGCCTTCGCCGCAGCCGTGCGAGCGCAACCCACCGTTAACCTACATGCTGTACTGTGTCTAGCTGAGAACGCAGTGGGACCCAATGCTACTAGGTAAGAGAGAGACAGATATGTCACAGCTATATCCCGTGCTCGGAGCCTTCGAGAGAGAGAGACAGATACATATGTCACAGCTATATCCCGTGCTCGGAGCCTTCGAGAGAGAGAGACAGATATGTCACAGCTATATCCCGTGCTCGGAGCCTTCGCCGCAGCCGTGCGAGCGCAACCCACCGTTAACCTACATGCTGTACTGTGTCTAGCTGAGAACGCAGTGGGACCCAATGCTACTAGGTGAGAGAGAGACAGATACATATGTCACAGCTATATCCCGTGCTCGGAGCCTTCGCCGCAGCCGTGCGAGCGCAACCCACCGTTAACCTACATGCTGTACTGTGTCTAGCTGAGAACGCAGTGGGACCCAATGCTACTAGGTAAGAGAGAGACAGATATGTCACAGCTATATCCCGTGCTCGGAGCCTTCGCCGCAGCCGTGCGAGCGCAACCCACCGTTAACCTACATGCTGTACTGTGTCTAGCTGAGAACGCAGTGGGACCCAATGCTACTAGGTAAGAGAGAGACAGATATGTCACAGCTATATCCCGTGCTCGGAGCCTTCGCCGCAGCCGTGCGAGCGCAACCCACCGTTAACCTACATGCTGTACTGTGTCTAGCTGAGAACGCAGTGGGACCCAATGCTACTAGGTAAGAGAGAGACAGATATGTCACAGCTATATCCCGTGCTCGGAGCCTTCGAGAGAGAGAGACAGATACATATGTCACAGCTATATCCCGTGCTCGGAGCCTTCGAGAGAGACAGATATGTCACAGCTATATCCCGTGCTCGGAGCCTTCGCCGCAGCCGTGCGAGCGCAACCCACCGTTAACCTACATGCTGTACTGTGTCTAGCTGAGAACGCAGTGGGACCCAATGCTACTAGGTAAAATACACACGTAACATGTCACAGCTATATCCCGTGCTCGGAGCCTTCGCCGCAGCCGTGCGAGCGCAACCCACCGTTAACCTACATGCTGTACTGTGTCTAGCTGAGAACGCAGTGGGACCCAATGCTACTAGGTAAGAGAGAGACAGATATGTCACAGCTATATCCCGTGCTCGGAGCCTTCGCCGCAGCCGTGCGAGCGCAACCCACCGTTAACCTACATGCTGTACTGTGTCTAGCTGAGAACGCAGTGGGACCCAATGCTACTAGGTAAGAGAGAGACAGATATGTCACAGCTATATCCCGTGCTCGGAGCCTTCGCCGCAGCCGTGCGAGCGCAACCCACCGTTAACCTACATGCTGTACTGTGTCTAGCTGAGAACGCAGTGGGACCCAATGCTACTAGGTAAGAGAGAGACAGATATGTCACAGCTATATCCCGTGCTCGGAGCCTTCGCCGCAGCCGTGCGAGCGCAACCCACCGTTAACCTACATGCTGTACTGTGTCTAGCTGAGAACGCAGTGGGACCCAATGCTACTAGGTAAGAGAGAGACAGATATGTCACAGCTATATCCCGTGCTCGGAGCCTTCGCCGCAGCCGTGCGAGCGCAACCCACCGTTAACCTACATGCTGTACTGTGTCTAGCTGAGAACGCAGTGGGACCCAATGCTACTAGGTAAGAGAGAGACAGATATGTCACAGCTATATCCCGTGCTCGGAGCCTTCGCCGCAGCCGTGCGAGCGCAACCCACCGTTAACCTACATGCTGTACTGTGTCTAGCTGAGAACGCAGTGGGACCCAATGCTACTAGGTAAGAGAGAGACAGATATGTCACAGCTATATCCCGTGCTCGGAGCCTTCGCCGCAGCCGTGCGAGCGCAACCCACCGTTAACCTACATGCTGTACTGTGTCTAGCTGAGAACGCAGTGGGACCCAATGCTACTAGGTAAGAGAGAGACAGATATGTCACAGCTATATCCCGTGCTCGGAGCCTTCGCCGCAGCCGTGCGAGCGCAACCCACCGTTAACCTACATGCTGTACTGTGTCTAGCTGAGAACGCAGTGGGACCCAATGCTACTAGGTAAGAGAGAGACAGATACATATGTCACAGCTATATCCCGTGCTCGGAGCCTTCGCCGCAGCCGTGCGAGCGCAACCCACCGTTAACCTACATGCTGTACTGTGTCTAGCTGAGAACGCAGTGGGACCCAATGCTACTCGGTAAGAGAGACAGATACATATGTCACAGCTATATCCCGTGCTCGGAGCCTTCGCCGCAGCCGTGCGAGCGCAACCCACCGTTAACCTACATGCTGTACTGTGTCTAGCTGAGAACGCAGTGGGACCCAATGCTACTAGGTAAGAGAGAGACAGATATGTCACAGCTATATCCCGTGCTCGGAGCCTTCGCCGCAGCCGTGCGAGCGCAACCCACCGTTAACCTACATGCTGTACTGTGTCTAGCTGAGAACGCAGTGGGACCCAATGCTACTAGGTAAGAGAGAGACAGATATGTCACAGCTATATCCCGTGCTCGGAGCCTTCGCCGCAGCCGTGCGAGCGCAACCCACCGTTAACCTACATGCTGTACTGTGTCTAGCTGAGAACGCAGTGGGACCCAATGCTACTAGGTAAGAGAGAGACAGATATGTCACAGCTATATCCCGTGCTCGGAGCCTTCGCCGCAGCCGTGCGAGCGCAACCCACCGTTAACCTACATGCTGTACTGTGTCTAGCTGAGAACGCAGTGGGACCCAATGCTACTAGGTAAGAGAGAGACAGATATGTCACAGCTATATCCCGTGCTCGGAGCCTTCGCCGCAGCCGTGCGAGCGCAACCCACCGTTAACCTACATGCTGTACTGTGTCTAGCTGAGAACGCAGTGGGACCCAATGCTACTAGGTAAGAGAGAGACAGATATGTCACAGCTATATCCCGTGCTCGGAGCCTTCGCCGCAGCCGTGCGAGCGCAACCCACCGTTAACCTACATGCTGTACTGTGTCTAGCTGAGAACGCAGTGGGACCCAATGCTACTAGGTAAGAGAGAGACAGATATGTCACAGCTATATCCCGTGCTCGGAGCCTTCGCCGCAGCCGTGCGAGCGCAACCCACCGTTAACCTACATGCTGTACTGTGTCTAGCTGAGAACGCAGTGGGACCCAATGCTACTAGGTAAGAGAGAGACAGATATGTCACAGCTATATCCCGTGCTCGGAGCCTTCGCCGCAGCCGTGCGAGCGCAACCCACCGTTAACCTACATGCTGTACTGTGTCTAGCTGAGAACGCAGTGGGACCCAATGCTACTAGGTAAGAGAGAGACAGATACATATGTCACAGCTATATCCCGTGCTCGGAGCCTTCGCCGCAGCCGTGCGAGCGCAACCCACCGTTAACCTACATGCTGTACTGTGTCTAGCTGAGAACGCAGTGGGACCCAATGCTACTAGGTAAGAGAGAGACAGATATGTCACAGCTATATCCCGTGCTCGGAGCCTTCGCCGCAGCCGTGCGAGCGCAACCCACCGTTAACCTACATGCTGTACTGTGTCTAGCTGAGAACGCAGTGGGACCCAATGCTACTAGGTAAGAGAGAGACAGATATGTCACAGCTATATCCCGTGCTCGGAGCCTTCGCCGCAGCCGTGCGAGCGCAACCCACCGTTAACCTACATGCTGTACTGTGTCTAGCTGAGAACGCAGTGGGACCCAATGCTACTAGGTAAGAGAGAGACAGATATGTCACAGCTATATCCCGTGCTCGGAGCCTTCGCCGCAGCCGTGCGAGCGCAACCCACCGTTAACCTACATGCTGTACTGTGTCTAGCTGAGAACGCAGTGGGACCCAATGCTACTAGGTAAGAGAGACAGATACATATGTCACAGCTATATCCCGTGCTCGGAGCCTTCGCCGCAGCCGTGCGAGCGCAACCCACCGTTAACCTACATGCTGTACTGTGTCTAGCTGAGAACGCAGTGGGACCCAATGCTACTAGGTAAGAGAGAGACAGATATGTCACAGCTATATCCCGTGCTCGGAGCCTTCGCCGCAGCCGTGCGAGCGCAACCCACCGTTAACCTACATGCTGTACTGTGTCTAGCTGAGAACGCAGTGGGACCCAATGCTACTAGGTAAGAGAGAGACAGATATGTCACAGCTATATCCCGTGCTCGGAGCCTTCGAGAGAGAGAGACAGATACATATGTCACAGCTATATCCCGTGCTCGGAGCCTTCGAGAGAGAGAGACAGATACATATGTCACAGCTATATCCCGTGCTCGGAGCCTTCGCCGCAGCCGTGCGAGCGCAACCCACCGTTAACCTACATGCTGTACTGTGTCTAGCTGAGAACGCAGTGGGACCCAATGCTACTAGGTAAGAGAGAGACAGATATGTCACAGCTATATCCCGTGCTCGGAGCCTTCGCCGCAGCCGTGCGAGCGCAACCCACCGTTAACCTACATGCTGTACTGTGTCTAGCTGAGAACGCAGTGGGACCCAATGCTACTAGGTAAGAGAGAGACAGATATGTCACAGCTATATCCCGTGCTCGGAGCCTTCGCCGCAGCCGTGCGAGCGCAACCCACCGTTAACCTACATGCTGTACTGTGTCTAGCTGAGAACGCAGTGGGACCCAATGCTACTAGGTAAGAGAGAGACAGATATGTCACAGCTATATCCCGTGCTCGGAGCCTTCGCCGCAGCCGTGCGAGCGCAACCCACCGTTAACCTACATGCTGTACTGTGTCTAGCTGAGAACGCAGTGGGACCCAATGCTACTAGGTAAGAGAGAGACAGATACATATGTCACAGCTATATCCCGTGCTCGGAGCCTTCGAGAGAGAGACAGATACATATGTCACAGCTATATCCCGTGCTCAGCCTTCGAGAGAGAGACAGATACATATGTCACAGCTATATCCCGTGCTCGAGCCTTCGAGAGAGAGACAGATACATATGTCACAGCTATATCCCGTGCTCGGAGCCTTCGCCGCAGCCGTGCGAGCGCAACCCACCGTTAACCTACATGCTGTACTGTGTCTAGCTGAGAACGCAGTGGGACCCAATGCTACTAGGTAAGAGAGACAGATACATATGTCACAGCTATATCCCGTGCTCGGAGCCTTCGCCGCAGCCGTGCGAGCGCAACCCACCGTTAACCTACATGCTGTACTGTGTCTAGCTGAGAACGCAGTGGGACCCAATGCTACTAGGTAAGAGAGAGACAGATATGTCACAGCTATATCCCGTGCTCGGAGCCTTCGCCGCAGCCGTGCGAGCGCAACCCACCGTTAACCTACATGCTGTACTGTGTCTAGCTGAGAACGCAGTGGGACCCAATGCTACTAGGTAAGAGAGAGACAGATATGTCACAGCTATATCCCGTGCTCGGAGCCTTCGCCGCAGCCGTGCGAGCGCAACCCACCGTTAACCTACATGCTGTACTGTGTCTAGCTGAGAACGCAGTGGGACCCAATGCTACTAGGTAAGAGAGAGACAGATATGTCACAGCTATATCCCGTGCTCGGAGCCTTCGCCGCAGCCGTGCGAGCGCAACCCACCGTTAACCTACATGCTGTACTGTGTCTAGCTGAGAACGCAGTGGGACCCAATGCTACTAGGTAAGAGAGAGACAGATATGTCACAGCTATATCCCGTGCTCGGAGCCTTCGCCGCAGCCGTGCGAGCGCAACCCACCGTTAACCTACATGCTGTACTGTGTCTAGCTGAGAACGCAGTGGGACCCAATGCTACTAGGTAAGAGAGAGACAGATATGTCACAGCTATATCCCGTGCTCGGAGCCTTCGCCGCAGCCGTGCGAGCGCAACCCACCGTTAACCTACATGCTGTACTGTGTCTAGCTGAGAACGCAGTGGGACCCAATGCTACTAGGTAAGAGAGAGACAGATATGTCACAGCTATATCCCGTGCTCGGAGCCTTCGCCGCAGCCGTGCGAGCGCAACCCACCGTTAACCTACATGCTGTACTGTGTCTAGCTGAGAACGCAGTGGGACCCAATGCTACTAGGTAAGAGAGAGACAGATATGTCACAGCTATATCCCGTGCTCGGAGCCTTCGCCGCAGCCGTGCGAGCGCAACCCACCGTTAACCTACATGCTGTACTGTGTCTAGCTGAGAACGCAGTGGGACCCAATGCTACTAGGTAAGAGAGAGACAGATATGTCACAGCTATATCCCGTGCTCGGAGCCTTCGCCGCAGCCGTGCGAGCGCAACCCACCGTTAACCTACATGCTGTACTGTGTCTAGCTGAGAACGCAGTGGGACCCAATGCTACTAGGTAAGAGAGAGACAGATATGTCACAGCTATATCCCGTGCTCGGAGCCTTCGCCGCAGCCGTGCGAGCGCAACCCACCGTTAACCTACATGCTGTACTGTGTCTAGCTGAGAACGCAGTGGGACCCAATGCTACTAGGTAAGAGAGAGACAGATATGTCACAGCTATATCCCGTGCTCGGAGCCTTCGCCGCAGCCGTGCGAGCGCAACCCACCGTTAACCTACATGCTGTACTGTGTCTAGCTGAGAACGCAGTGGGACCCAATGCTACTAGGTAAGAGAGAGACAGATATGTCACAGCTATATCCCGTGCTCGGAGCCTTCGCCGCAGCCGTGCGAGCGCAACCCACCGTTAACCTACATGCTGTACTGTGTCTAGCTGAGAACGCAGTGGGACCCAATGCTACTAGGTAAGAGAGAGACAGATAGATATATCACAGCTATATCCCGTGCTGTGCCTGGCTGAGAATGCGGTCGGACCTAACGCTACTAGGTGAGAGAGAGACAGATATGTCACAGCTATATCCCGTGCTCGGAGCCTTCGCCGCAGCCGTGCGAGCGCAACCCACCGTTAACCTACATGCTGTACTGTGTCTAGCTGAGAACGCAGTGGGACCCAATGCTACTAGGTAAGAGAGAGACAGATATGTCACAGCTATATCCCGTGCTCGGAGCCTTCGCCGCAGCCGTGCGAGCGCAACCCACCGTTAACCTACATGCTGTACTGTGTCTAGCTGAGAACGCAGTGGGACCCAATGCTACTAGGTAAGAGAGAGACAGATATGTCACAGCTATATCCCGTGCTCGGAGCCTTCGCCGCAGCCGTGCGAGCGCAACCCACCGTTAACCTACATGCTGTACTGTGTCTAGCTGAGAACGCAGTGGGACCCAATGCTACTAGGTAAGAGAGAGACAGATATGTCACAGCTATATCCCGTGCTCGGAGCCTTCGCCGCAGCCGTGCGAGCGCAACCCACCGTTAACCTACATGCTGTACTGTGTCTAGCTGAGAACGCAGTGGGACCCAATGCTACTAGGTAAGAGAGAGACAGATATGTCACAGCTATATCCCGTGCTCGGAGCCTTCGCCGCAGCCGTGCGAGCGCAACCCACCGTTAACCTACATGCTGTACTGTGTCTAGCTGAGAACGCAGTGGGACCCAATGCTACTAGGTAAGAGAGAGACAGATATGTCACAGCTATATCCCGTGCTCGGAGCCTTCGCCGCAGCCGTGCGAGCGCAACCCACCGTTAACCTACATGCTGTACTGTGTCTAGCTGAGAACGCAGTGGGACCCAATGCTACTAGGTAAGAGAGAGACAGATATGTCACAGCTATATCCCGTGCTCGGAGCCTTCGCCGCAGCCGTGCGAGCGCAACCCACCGTTAACCTACATGCTGTACTGTGTCTAGCTGAGAACGCAGTGGGACCCAATGCTACTAGGTAAGAGAGAGACAGATATGTCACAGCTATATCCCGTGCTCGGAGCCTTCGCCGCAGCCGTGCGAGCGCAACCCACCGTTAACCTACATGCTGTACTGTGTCTAGCTGAGAACGCAGTGGGACCCAATGCTACTAGGTAAGAGAGAGACAGATATGTCACAGCTATATCCCGTGCTCGGAGCCTTCGCCGCAGCCGTGCGAGCGCAACCCACCGTTAACCTACATGCTGTACTGTGTCTAGCTGAGAACGCAGTGGGACCCAATGCTACTAGGTAAGAGAGACAGATACATATGTCACAGCTATATCCCGTGCTCGGAGCCTTCGCCGCAGCCGTGCGAGCGCAACCCACCGTTAACCTACATGCTGTACTGTGTCTAGCTGAGAACGCAGTGGGACCCAATGCTACTAGGTGAGAGAGAGACAGATATGTCACAGCTATATCCCGTGCTCGGAGCCTTCGAGAGAGAGAGACAGATACATATGTCACAGCTATATCCCGTGCTCGGAGCCTTCGCCGCAGCCGTGCGAGCGCAACCCACCGTTAACCTACATGCTGTACTGTGTCTAGCTGAGAACGCAGTGGGACCCAATGCTACTAGGTAAGAGAGAGACAGATACATATGTCACAGCTATATCCCGTGCTCGGAGCCTTCGAGAGAGAGAGACAGATACATATGTCACAGCTATATCCCGTGCTCGGAGCCTTCGCCGCAGCCGTGCGAGCGCAACCCACCGTTAACCTACATGCTGTACTGTGTCTAGCTGAGAACGCAGTGGGACCCAATGCTACTAGGTAAGAGAGAGACAGATATGTCACAGCTATATCCCGTGCTCGGAGCCTTCGCCGCAGCCGTGCGAGCGCAACCCACCGTTAACCTACATGCTGTACTGTGTCTAGCTGAGAACGCAGTGGGACCCAATGCTACTAGGTAAGAGAGAGACAGATATGTCACAGCTATATCCCGTGCTCGGAGCCTTCGCCGCAGCCGTGCGAGCGCAACCCACCGTTAACCTACATGCTGTACTGTGTCTAGCTGAGAACGCAGTGGGACCCAATGCTACTAGGTAAGAGAGAGACAGATACATATGTCACAGCTATATCCCGTGCTCGGAGCCTTCGCCGCAGCCGTGCGAGCGCAACCCACCGTTAACCTACATGCTGTACTGTGTCTAGCTGAGAACGCAGTGGGACCCAATGCTACTAGGTAAGAGAGAGACAGATATGTCACAGCTATATCCCGTGCTCGGAGCCTTCGCCGCAGCCGTGCGAGCGCAACCCACCGTTAACCTACATGCTGTACTGTGTCTAGCTGAGAACGCAGTGGGACCCAATGCTACTAGGTAAGAGAGAGACAGATATGTCACAGCTATATCCCGTGCTCGGAGCCTTCGCCGCAGCCGTGCGAGCGCAACCCACCGTTAACCTACATGCTGTACTGTGTCTAGCTGAGAACGCAGTGGGACCCAATGCTACTAGGTAAGAGAGAGACAGATATGTCACAGCTATATCCCGTGCTCGGAGCCTTCGCCGCAGCCGTGCGAGCGCAACCCACCGTTAACCTACATGCTGTACTGTGTCTAGCTGAGAACGCAGTGGGACCCAATGCTACTAGGTAAGAGAGAGACAGATATGTCACAGCTATATCCCGTGCTCGGAGCCTTCGCCGCAGCCGTGCGAGCGCAACCCACCGTTAACCTACATGCTGTACTGTGTCTAGCTGAGAACGCAGTGGGACCCAATGCTACTAGGTAAGAGAGAGACAGATATGTCACAGCTATATCCCGTGCTCGGAGCCTTCGCCGCAGCCGTGCGAGCGCAACCCACCGTTAACCTACATGCTGTACTGTGTCTAGCTGAGAACGCAGTGGGACCCAATGCTACTAGGTAAGAGAGAGACAGATACATATGTCACAGCTATATCCCGTGCTCGGAGCCTTCGCCGCAGCCGTGCGAGCGCAACCCACCGTTAACCTACATGCTGTACTGTGTCTAGCTGAGAACGCAGTGGGACCCAATGCTACTAGGTAAGAGAGAGACAGATACATATGTCACAGCTATATCCCGTGCTCGGAGCCTTCGCCGCAGCCGTGCGAGCGCAACCCACCGTTAACCTACATGCTGTACTGTGTCTAGCTGAGAACGCAGTGGGACCCAATGCTACTAGGTAAGAGAGAGACAGATATGTCACAGCTATATCCCGTGCTCGGAGCCTTCGCCGCAGCCGTGCGAGCGCAACCCACCGTTAACCTACATGCTGTACTGTGTCTAGCTGAGAACGCAGTGGGACCCAATGCTACTAGGTAAGAGAGAGACAGATATGTCACAGCTATATCCCGTGCTCGGAGCCTTCGCCGCAGCCGTGCGAGCGCAACCCACCGTTAACCTACATGCTGTACTGTGTCTAGCTGAGAACGCAGTGGGACCCAATGCTACTAGGTAAGAGAGAGACAGATATGTCACAGCTATATCCCGTGCTCGGAGCCTTCGAGAGAGAGAGACAGATACATATGTCACAGCTATATCCCGTGCTCGGAGCCTTCGCCGCAGCCGTGCGAGCGCAACCCACCGTTAACCTACATGCTGTACTGTGTCTAGCTGAGAACGCAGTGGGACCCAATGCTACTAGGTAAGAGAGACAGATACATATGTCACAGCTATATCCCGTGCTCGGAGCCTTCGCCGCAGCCGTGCGAGCGCAACCCACCGTTAACCTACATGCTGTACTGTGTCTAGCTGAGAACGCAGTGGGACCCAATGCTACTAGGTAAGAGAGAGACAGATACATATGTCACAGCTATATCCCGTGCTCGGAGCCTTCGCCGCAGCCGTGCGAGCGCAACCCACCGTTAACCTACATGCTGTACTGTGTCTAGCTGAGAACGCAGTGGGACCCAATGCTACTAGGTAAGAGAGAGACAGATATGTCACAGCTATATCCCGTGCTCGGAGCCTTCGCCGCAGCCGTGCGAGCGCAACCCACCGTTAACCTACATGCTGTACTGTGTCTAGCTGAGAACGCAGTGGGACCCAATGCTACTAGGTAAGAGAGAGACAGATATGTCACAGCTATATCCCGTGCTCGGAGCCTTCGCCGCAGCCGTGCGAGCGCAACCCACCGTTAACCTACATGCTGTACTGTGTCTAGCTGAGAACGCAGTGGGACCCAATGCTACTAGGTAAGAGAGAGACAGATATGTCACAGCTATATCCCGTGCTCGGAGCCTTCGCCGCAGCCGTGCGAGCGCAACCCACCGTTAACCTACATGCTGTACTGTGTCTAGCTGAGAACGCAGTGGGACCCAATGCTACTAGGTAAGAGAGAGACAGATATGTCACAGCTATATCCCGTGCTCGGAGCCTTCGCCGCAGCCGTGCGAGCGCAACCCACCGTTAACCTACATGCTGTACTGTGTCTAGCTGAGAACGCAGTGGGACCCAATGCTACTAGGTAAGAGAGAGACAGATATGTCACAGCTATATCCCGTGCTCGGAGCCTTCGCCGCAGCCGTGCGAGCGCAACCCACCGTTAACCTACATGCTGTACTGTGTCTAGCTGAGAACGCAGTGGGACCCAATGCTACTAGGTAAGAAACTCACCAAAACCACGTCTGACAATAGTTTGAGAGTCACTCGGAAGACTGTGTTTCATCATAACAACAGGTTATTATTAGACTTATTGATTCATTGCAATATTGCATTGATATTAGATTGCAATACACATCAATTCTCAAACTATTTAGTTGCTTATTACGACACTCACGGAAAATATGTATATGAGATAATGCTATTTTTAGCTGGTATCGCACGGCAATACAGCAAATTTTCTAAACGTAGTAAGTATATAATAACGTAAAACCTGGTTCACAAAAGAAGGGGACCCGAAATGGCAACATTATTGTTGACATCTTGCACAAATGTCAGGTAATATGAAAAAGGCGCAAACACTAATGTTGCCATTTCGGATCCCTTTCTTTTGTGAACCGGGCAGTATTGTGGTTTTATCATGTTTTATGATATTTTCTTCCTTCCAGACCAGACGACATCCACCAGCTATACTCCGGGCGCACCGTCGAGATCAACAACACAGACGCAGAGGGACGACTCGTGTTGGCAGACGGAGTCGTGTACGCACACAGAGACCTCAAGGCTAACACTATAGTGGATGTAGCTACGCTTACTGGAGCACAGGTACGAGACGCAGAGGACGACTCGTGTTGGCAGACGGAGTGGTGTACGCACACAGAGACCTCAAGGCTAACACTATAGTGGATGTAGCTACGCTTACTGGAGCACAGGTACTATACAACACAACACAGACGCAGAGGGACGACTCGTGTTGGCAGACGGAGTGGTGTACGCACACAGAGACCTCAAGGCTAACACTATAGTGGATGTAGCTACGCTTACTGGAGCACAGGTACTATACAACACAACACAGACGCAGAGGGACGACTCGTGTTGGCAGACGGAGTGGTGTACGCACACAGAGACCTCAAGGCTAACACTATAGTGGATGTAGCTACGCTTACTGGAGCACAGGTACTATACAACACAACACAGACGCAGAGGGACGACTCGTGTTGGCAGACGGAGTGGTGTACGCACACAGAGACCTCAAGGCTAACACTATAGTGGATGTAGCTACGCTTACTGGAGCACAGGTACTATACAACACAACACAGACGCAGAGGGACGACTCGTGTTGGCAGACGGAGTGGTGTACGCACACAGAGACCTCAAGGCTAACACTATAGTGGATGTAGCTACGCTTACTGGAGCACAGGTACTATACAACACAACACAGACGCAGAGGGACGACTCGTGTTGGCAGACGGAGTGGTGTACGCACACAGAGACCTGAAGGCCAAGTGGATGTAGCTACTTTAACACTATAGTGTGTTGGCAGACGGAGTGTAGAGACCTCAAGGCTAACACTATAGCTTTACTGGAGCACAGGTACTATACAACACAACACAGACGCAGAGGGACGACTCGTGTTGGCAGACGGAGTGGTGTACGCACACAGAGACCTCAAGGCCAACACTATAGTGGATGTAGCTACGCTTACTGGAGCACAGGTACTATACAACACAACACAGACGCAGAGGGACGACTCGTGTTGGCAGACGGAGTGGTGTACGCACACAGAGACCTCAAGGCTAACACTATAGTGGATGTAGCTACGCTTACTGGAGCACAGGTACTATACAACACAACACAGACGCAGAGGGACGACTCGTGTTGGCAGACGGAGTCGTGTACGCACACAGAGACCTCAAGGCTAACACTATAGTGGATGTAGCTACGCTTACTGGAGCACAGGTACTATACAACACAACACAGACGCAGAGGGACGACTCGTGTTGGCAGACGGAGTGGTGTACGCACACAGAGACCTCAAGGCTAACACTATAGTGGATGTAGCTACGCTTACTGGAGCACAGGTACTATACAACACAACACAGACGCAGAGGGACGACTCGTGTTGGCAGACGGAGTGGTGTACGCACACAGAGACCTCAAGGCTAACACTATAGTGGATGTAGCTACGCTTACTGGAGCACAGGTACTATACAACACAACACAGACGCAGAGGGACGACTCGTGTTGGCAGACGGAGTGGTGTACGCACACAGAGACCTCAAGGCTAACACTATAGTGGATGTAGCTACGCTTACTGGAGCACAGGTACTATACAACACAACACAGACGCAGAGGGACGACTCGTGTTGGCAGACGGAGTGGTGTACGCACACAGAGACCTCAAGGCTAACACTATAGTGGATGTAGCTACGCTTACTGGAGCACAGGTACTATACAACACAACACAGACGCAGAGGGACGACTCGTGTTGGCAGACGGAGTGGTGTACGCACACAGAGACCTCAAGGCTAACACTATAGTGGATGTAGCTACGCTTACTGGAGCACAGGTACTATACAACACAACACAGACGCAGAGGGACGACTCGTGTTGGCAGACGGAGTGGTGTACGCACACAGAGACCTCAAGGCTAACACTATAGTGGATGTAGCTACGCTTACTGGAGCACAGGTACTATACAACACAACACAGACGCAGAGGGACGACTCGTGTTGGCAGACGGAGTGGTGTACGCACACAGAGACCTCAAGGCTAACACTATAGTGGATGTAGCTACGCTTACTGGAGCACAGGTACTATACAACACAACACAGACGCAGAGGGACGACTCGTGTTGGCAGACGGAGTGGTGTACGCACACAGAGACCTCAAGGCTAACACTATAGTGGATGTAGCTACGCTTACTGGAGCACAGGTACTATACAACACAACACAGACGCAGAGGGACGACTCGTGTTGGCAGACGGAGTGGTGTACGCACACAGAGACCTCAAGGCTAACACTATAGTGGATGTAGCTACGCTTACTGGAGCACAGGTACTATACAACACAACACAGACGCAGAGGGACGACTCGTGTTGGCAGACGGAGTGGTGTACGCACACAGAGACCTCAAGGCTAACACTATAGTGGATGTAGCTACGCTTACTGGAGCACAGGTACTATACAACACAACACAGACGCAGAGGGACGACTCGTGTTGGCAGACGGAGTGGTGTACGCACACAGAGACCTCAAGGCTAACACTATAGTGGATGTAGCTACGCTTACTGGAGCACAGGTACTATACAACACAACACAGACGCAGAGGGACGACTCGTGTTGGCAGACGGAGTGGTGTACGCACACAGAGACCTCAAGGCTAACACTATAGTGGATGTAGCTACGCTTACTGGAGCACAGGTACTATACAACACAACACAGACGCAGAGGGACGACTCGTGTTGGCAGACGGAGTGGTGTACGCACACAGAGACCTCAAGGCTAACACTATAGTGGATGTAGCTACGCTTACTGGAGCACAGGTACTATACAACACAACACAGACGCAGAGGGACGACTCGTGTTGGCAGACGGAGTGGTGTACGCACACAGAGACCTCAAGGCTAACACTATAGTGGATGTAGCTACGCTTACTGGAGCACAGGTACTATACAACACAACACAGACGCAGAGGGACGACTCGTGTTGGCAGACGGAGTGGTGTACGCACACAGAGACCTCAAGGCTAACACTATAGTGGATGTAGCTACGCTTACTGGAGCACAGGTACTATACAACACAACACAGACGCAGAGGGACGACTCGTGTTGGCAGACGGAGTGGTGTACGCACACAGAGACCTCAAGGCTAACACTATAGTGGATGTAGCTACGCTTACTGGAGCACAGGTACTATACAACACAACACAGACGCAGAGGGACGACTCGTGTTGGCAGACGGAGTGGTGTACGCACACAGAGACCTCAAGGCTAACACTATAGTGGATGTAGCTACGCTTACTGGAGCACAGGTACTATACAACACAACACAGACGCAGAGGGACGACTCGTGTTGGCAGACGGAGTCGTGTACGCACACAGAGACCTCAAGGCTAACACTATAGTGGATGTAGCAACGCTTACTGGAGCACAGGTACTATACAACACAACACAGACGCAGAGGGACGACTCGTGTTGGCAGACGGAGTGGTGTACGCACACAGAGACCTCAAGGCTAACACTATAGTGGATGTAGCTACGCTTACTGGAGCACAGGTACTATACAACACAACACAGACGCAGAGGGACGACTCGTGTTGGCAGACGGAGTGGTGTACGCACACAGAGACCTCAAGGCTAACACTATAGTGGATGTAGCAACGCTTACTGGAGCACAGGTACTATACAACACAACACAGACGCAGAGGGACGACTCGTGTTGGCAGACGGAGTGGTGTACGCACACAGAGACCTCAAGGCTAACACTATAGTGGATGTAGCTACGCTTACTGGAGCACAGGTACTATACAACACAACACAGACGCAGAGGGACGACTCGTGTTGGCAGACGGAGTGGTGTACGCACACAGAGACCTCAAGGCTAACACTATAGTGGATGTAGCTACGCTTACTGGAGCACAGGTACTATACAACACAACACAGACGCAGAGGGACGACTCGTGTTGGCAGACGGAGTGGTGTACGCACACAGAGACCTCAAGGCTAACACTATAGTGGATGTAGCTACGCTTACTGGAGCACAGGTACTATACAACACAACACAGACGCAGAGGGACGCCTCGTGTTGGCAGACGGAGTGGTGTACGCACACAGAGACCTCAAGGCTAACACTATAGTGGATGTAGCTACGCTTACTGGAGCACAGGTACTATACAACACAACACAGACGCAGAGGGACGACTCGTGTTGGCAGACGGAGTGGTGTACGCACACAGAGACCTCAAGGCTAACACTATAGTGGATGTAGCTACGCTTACTGGAGCACAGGTACTATACAACACAACACAGACGCAGAGGGACGACTCGTGTTGGCAGACGGAGTGGTGTACGCACACAGAGACCTCAAGGCTAACACTATAGTGGATGTAGCTACGCTTACTGGAGCACAGGTACTATACAACACAACACAGACGCAGAGGGACGACTCGTGTTGGCAGACGGAGTGGTGTACGCACACAGAGACCTGAAGGCCAACACTATAGTGGATGTAGCTACTTTAACAGGAGCACAGGTACAGTTGGGGTCCAAATTGATCAATTTGGGGAGTTATGAATGAATTTGAAGCGATGAATGGATGGATTTAGAGAATCCTCGATGGATTTGGGGCATTGTTGATAGATTTGGGGTATTATGGATGGATTTAGGGTATTATGGATGGATTTTGGGCATTTTTGATAGATTTGGGTATTATGGATGGATTTAGGGTATTTTGGATGGATTTTGGGCATTGTTGATAGATTTGGGTATTATGGATGGATTTAGGGTATTATGGATGGATTTTGGGCATTGTTGATAGATTTGGGTTATTATGGATGGATTTGGGGGATTGTGGATGGGTTTAGGGCATTGTTGATAGATTTGGGGTATTATGGATGGGTTTAGGGCATTGCTGATACATTTGGGGCATTGTGGATGGATTTAGGGTATTATGGATGGATTTGGGGGATTGTGTATGGATTTGGGGCATTACAAATTTGGGGCATTATGGGCTGTAAGGATCACAGACCGAAAGCATGATGAAGTGGGGGAATATGCCAGAATACACGCACTACTATTTACGGCCGATCCATAGTTATATTATAGGAGCAAATTCAATAAATATAATTGCAGTAAAATGTTTCGTATCCCTTAGGGCATAGCAACGGGCAAGTACCACGCGGCGATCGTATCGAACTCGTCGCGCCTCGAGCAGCTGTGTGTAACCGCCGGACTGCGCGCGGGAGACTTGACGCACCCGCTGCCTTTTGCGCCCGAGCTACATTTTACAGAGTTCTGCAGTGTGGTCGCCGATATGAAGAACAGTGTCGCTGTAAGTATACCTTAGTTGCCAGGTGGTCTTTTTTTTCGTGTGGGACACCGAGTCGTTCAACGACCCAATGAACCCTGGTGTCAGAGTTTTTTAACCGCCTACTGCAAGTAACAGGCCTCTGACATGGCTGTGTAACGACCGCCATCATAGACAGCAACCGGGACCGACAGCTTAACGTGCCCATCCGAAGCACGGAACCATCTTGCTTGCGGACAATCAGGTGGTTCAGCCTGCAATGTCCTAACCAGACTGGGAACAAATTCACAAAGTGATAAATATCAACTTTGAGAGTGACCCAACCGGGAATTGAACCCGGAACCTCTGCGTGGCAGGCAGGCATACTAACCACTGCGCCACATCGGCTGTCAAAGAATGTCATGTGGTGCCGGCTTAGAATAGTATCACCCCATACCTTTCCTGTGGGTGTCGTAAGAAGCGACTAAAGGATTTGAGATTAAGAGTTGATGTGTATTGCAATTTAAGACGACGGCTGGCAACCTGTCAATTTCAGATCATTCAGATTTCTTAGCTAGTTGATCATGTCGGGTGTAAGTTTGTATAAATCCTTTTTGGGTCCAGGGTAGATATGAAGCGGGCATCACTGTATTAGGTGGTCTATTGGAATATTTACGCATGTAACATTTTTGAATGTTATCTGAATTTGATTCTACTTACGTGCCGTGTGGTTAACCTGGCCCAGCTCCGAGGCAGTTCCTTTATTTTTATTTTTTATCCTGCCCGAGCCGCGTCTATACTAGGACCGCAAAATTGCTATAAGAAAGAGAAAATTGTGTCATTCTATTTCTTTTTTTTTTACCATATCTTATACATATCTGTGTAATGAAATGACTACCAATAAGTGATATTTTTTTGTATCCTATGTTGAATAAATAATTTTGAGATTTTTTTTTTTTATCTATGATGGGCTTACTCTTGACCCCAATCTTACCCTAGAGCAGAGATGGGATCTACGGTGGAGCGAGCTTGCCCAGAAGATGCCTATTCACTCTAGACTTAAAGAGATTCAGGTTATATGCACTCGGAAATACAGACGCAGGCAGGGAATTCCATTCTTTAGCCGTGCGCATAATGAAAGATGATTTGAAGCGCTTAGTGCGTAATGTGGGTATATCAACTAAGAACGGATGGTAGCCGGCCGTGCGTCTGGATGAGATTGAGAAAACTGGCCCCTAACAAGTTGTTATTGTTTATTGTAGGACCGTAACAACGCGCAGCCATCTTGCGCGGGCTTGTTCATCCTGGCGCACCTCGGGTTCGACTTCCCCGGCGCCTGGCTGCACGTCGACATGGCCGCGCCCGCCACTGCGGTATGTATTCCTTTTTTTATACATACTTGCTTTTAGTCGTTTAAAAACACACACAACAACCACACTTCATTAGTTACAAACACGTTTGGCTTATTAATAAAAACACTTCACTCATTTACAAACATGGTTCGCTTATTTACAAAGACATTCACTCATTTACACACACGCTTCACTCAATTACACACTCACTTCACACATTTACACATACGCTTCACACACTTACACACACGCATCAGTGATGGCTTGTTCATCCTGGCGCACCTCGGGTCCGACTTCCCCGGCGCCTGGCTGCATGTCGACATGGCTGCGCCCGCCACGGCCGTAAGTATTCATTGTCTTCTACAACTACATTACACTACGATACATAAAAAACGCTTCAATTATTCACAACAATACTTCACTCATCTACAAATGTGCTTCACTTATTTACTAACACAATTTACTATTTCACACACACGCTTCATTTATTTACACATGTTTCACTGATTTACAAACACGATTTACTGATTTACACATACGCTTCACTCATTTACAGATGTTGCACTCATTTCACACCTATTCACTGTTGATTTACATACATATTTTTGATATACACACATGCTTTAGTTATTTACACACACGTTTAACTTATTTACACACATGCTTCAGTTATTTACACTGACGTTTCACTTATTTACACACATGCTTCAGTTATTTACACTGACGTTTCACCTATTTACATACATGCTTCAGTTATTTACACTGACGTTTCACTTATTTACACACAGGCTTAAGTTATTTACATTCACGTTTCACTTATTTACATACACGCTTCTATGATTTGTATGTATACGCTTCACAAGCGTTTCATTCACTCCCACAATTCGAAGTTATACTAATTTTATACCATTAATGATACCGAGTGTCTCAGAAGGATATATAAATGTGATGTTTTATTCCAGGGCGAGCGCGCGACGGGCTACGGCGTGGCGTTACTCCCCGTGCTGTTCGGAGCGCACACGCGCTGCAGGCTGCTCAAAGCGCTCAGCACTGGCAATGCTGCCAACTGCTAGAAACTAGCGAATTCATTAACAAACATCTACATCATACGAGATCGATGTGATTTGTGGATTGATCGAAATATGTGGGCTTCCGCGCGTAAAGGGTCCAGTTTTCGACTTGTGCATTTTTATAAAGTTGCAATATTCATACTTCAGGGTTTTAAAAAGGTGTTGTTTTTATAGTGAGTACGACTAGTCCCTAAATGAAAACCCCCACTAATGTTCCCTTATAAGCGGAAACTCACATATTTCACGTCACTTATGGACTCGTTTTAAGTACAATCAAAATAATAGATTTTGATAATTTTGAGCAATAATAATGTTGAGCAATAACTTTAAATAGGTTTATAAGTATGTCCATATACAAAGTGGCAGACAACAGCTACCTCTTGTAGGTTTAGTTAGCCCTTGAAACTAAACTCATTTACGTAAAAGAAAGTGTTTTTCAAACACGCAATACAATAGAAGTGGTTTAGTTTCCGATATATATGATGCATTTACATGTGTTTTTCTAGATTCGATATAAATGCAATGATTTGTGTGTAACATTTAAAAGCTACGGGCTATATAAATACTATAACATTACCCTAGCATTTTTATAAATACTTACTTTCATTTTCTTTTTCTTTAAATAACTAAATAAATAAACTGTTGCATATAATCAATGTTAAGTACAATGTACAGAAATAATTTCAATTGTAAGTCAATAAGCAATAAGATTAATAGTTTGCGTTTGTCACTAAGCAATATTATTGTACCTCATCTTTTGTACACAAGTTCAAAAACATTTGTTATCTAAGCATTCTAACATATTTTTTTTACTAAATAAAGGTTTTTTAATAAGTACGTGTGTTTTTGTGTTGAAGTAGTTCTAAAATGTCAACAGCGCAAAATGTCAAAACCGTTACTTTTAGTGAAAATAAAATCAAGCATATAATCACGCTTGTAATAAGTATAATTAATTTAAGGAATAAAAATAAGACAACAAATACGGTTAAGTAACGATTTTTATTTAGCAGTTGGTTTCACCAGTAATACCAGACATGTATAAAAACACTTAATAAATTTCGTTTTGCTACTGAGGCCCGATACAACATTCATTTGAGTGGCCAAAGTATCTAGATATCTACGTTTTACGAAATAATAAATAGGCATAAATACAAAGATAATTAATCAAAAAATAAATGCATTCACTTAATAATGTACATGGCCATTACTAATTTAAACCTTGGCAGACACTAGTAGGTAGTTTGGGTACTTATTTAAAACACTAGTTTAGTTAAACAAGTTTTAGTATATATTTAGGTAATTGCACGACTTATTAAGTTATACTATGATTTCAGTAATCATTATATTGGTACTTAATTTTGTATGAAATTCTGACTCTTACCTAATAAAAATAAAAAATAACCTGAAGTTCAGACTATGCACTTTCTTGTTTTATTTTTATCAGGTTTTAAATAATTTATCAGGTTTTTCATGTAGTGCCAAATGCTTTTTCTAAAAATAATTTACATGTGGTCATAAAAATAAGAAATTATGTTTTTACAGATCTGATTTTGATCAGATATTTATATGACTAAATAGTAGAAATAATACAAAATGATTTGACCAACATATTTTTGGCCTGGGGTGTGAGGATTTCATAATTCATATACAAGTCCAAGTCCCCAAAATTTTAAAATCATAGCCACCTGATTGACTTTATGCTCGCCTTAGAAAAGGTGAGCATGATTTAGTTGGTATATTTTACGTGGCATTTCCATTATTTGTGAATTCATAAGTCCCTGACGCCGGTCCCGTAGTTCGCGCCTCCCGCCCTGTTCAGAGCGTCCTTGAACTGATCGATGTCTATTTCGGATTGGCTCTCCAGCTGCAACTCCACAGCGAAATTCTGAAACAAAATAGTATATTTTTGTCGTTGTGGATTCGGCGTAATGAGACTGCACGTAAGCTTGAATGTCTTGATTTCTGAACGAAATTGTCAAGTAAATGTCAACGGCTTCGTCCCGTTGTTGCCGGGCTTTTTGTGAGGTTATGTTACCGTTTATTTGTGTTTGTGGTAAAGGTAATAAATAAATTAAAATGGAAGAAATTTTAAATAAAGTACCGTGCAGGGAACAACAGATAAACGATTTATTCGATCTATTTGGCGAACATGGCGAGCCGCTACCGTGCTCCTTGTTTATTAGCGGGAACATGGCTACAGGGAAAACTCTTTGTGTTGAGACAGTGTTACAGTGTTTGAACTATAAATACGTATCCGTCGACTGCATAGAATGCTACTCGCCGAAGCTTATGTTCGAAACGATCCTGTCCTGCTTGGAAGACGAGGTAAACGTTAAAAGTGATACCTTGTTGGACTTTACGAATGCTCTTAGTCGGATGAGAGAAAGTTTTGCTTACGATCCTATAGTGATCGTTCTTGACAGGGCCGAGAGATTACGCTCAATAGATCACAATATCATCTGCGCGTTTTTGCGACTACGGGAACTATGCAATCTCAATATTTGCACCATTTTCACAACTCATTTGCTGTTCGAGAATTTTGACTTCAAAATGGGCGTACGGGAACCTATCAAGATGTACTTCCCTAATTATAGCAAAGAAGAACTGTTCAAGATAATATTTCTACGTCACAAGTCCTTCATATCCCATGTACTGAGATGTGAAGATGTAGACAGTACAGTGAAGACTGAGATAGAAAACCCTGAGTTATTCGCCAACTTTCTCAATGCATTTCTGAGTGTATTCTTCAGACCGTGTCGCGATTTGATTGAGCTGCAGCACATGGCACAAGTAAATTTTGTGAAATACTGTGAACCAATCATCAAGAATGAAATCCAAGCTCAAGACTTGACTAAACTATGGAGACACATCTCACCAATACTCAAATCTAGTCTAGAACTGCTTTATTTGAGGATAAGCAACTCAAAATCACAAACACAATCACCAGGGAAAGAGAATGTAGTCAGCAACATGCTGGTAACATACAATGTGGAGAAAACTTTAAAAGAAGAGTTGACGTCAACAAAGACGTTTGCACAGAGCTTTGAACTACCTTACTATGCCAAGTACCTACTCATAGCAGCATATTTAGCCAGCTACAACCCTCCAAAGGAAGACAAGAGATTGTTCATGAAACACCATGGCAAGCAACGGAAAAGACTGCAGCAAGTAAAAGCCAAAGCTAAAATCAATGAAAAATTAAACACACAACTGGGACCAAAAGTCTTCACACTGGACAGACTTTTGGCTATTTTCTATGCAATCTTGGAAGAGAAAATCGGTCTGACTAGTAACTTATTGGCACAGATTGCCACCTTAGTTGAACTCAAACTGTTAGCCGGCAGCAAAGAATTAGATCTGGACTCAGCCAAGTACAAGTGTATAGTTGGATATGATTTCATTGCTGCGGTTGCTCACACTGTTGGTTTTAATGTTAAAAAGTATCTGTACGATTTTATTTAATTAATTGTTTTGTTACATGAATTGTGTTATAATTCTCATCTATTTATTAATCATGAAATAAAGTATTTTTGTCATAATATTTTGTAGTTTCAAACAAGACATGATTCTTTGGTGAAAAGAAGGTAAACATATCAGTTTAAAGAAAACATTTGTACTAGGATATTGCAAAAATTGCCCTTACCCAATTACCCATGAGGGAACAATATGCGTTTGGGGTGTGAGAATGTTCGTGTGTGTATTTGTGCAAACCAATGTTACAAGTTATCTTCAAAATCATAAGTACAATTTTACTTTGGTTTTCAGTTATATTCAGTTCAGTTTATTTGGGTTTATTCCTGCATGTTCTTAGATGGGTGTCACACAATGAACTCTCCAGTTGAGCTGCAGGTAAAGTTTCTATGTGCAAAGCAATTTTCTCCAAATCCACAGGTCAGATTTTAATCCGGTTTTCAGTAATAGATTTAGGTTTTATATGTGAAATTTTACTAGTGATAGATAGCGAAACTGAACAAGCAGGATTTAGGGCAGGATATTCAACTGCAGACCATATGCATAGTCTGAAACAAATAATAGAGAAAAGCCAAGAATATGGATGTACACTATATCTAGCATATGTAGATTACAGTAAGGCTTTCGACTGTTTGGAACATCGACATATTTGGAGAGCCCTAGAAAACCAAGGAGTAGAATCTAAATATCATGGTATAATAAGATACTCCGCCTGGTATTTCTTTCCGAGACTCGTGAACCACGTGACCAACACATGAATACCATGGTATAATAAGATACTCCGCCTGGTATTTCTTTCCGAGACTCGTGCGTGAACCACGTGACCAACACAAGACTACGTCATCATGCTTGTGGGTTACCAGAATTACCCACTCTTATGATGTTTTTTGTAAATCATATAAGATACTGTTAACTAATAAATAAAATTTAAGTGTTGCTGTAAAGTTAAAGTTAATACACACGTAAATCTAAATTATAAAATTATTAAAAAATATTTTAACCCATTGTTCTGAGATTGAATTTACCCCATAACGTATTTTATTGAAATAAAATGGCAATACTAAGTGACGTTGACTTGTGTTTTTCTGGGAAGGAAAGACCATGTTTTATTAGACTATGATGAATGAATACGTCATCATGCTTGTGGGTTACCAGAATTACCCACTCTTATGATGTTTTTTGTAAATCATATAAGATACTGTTAACTTATAAATAAAATTTAAGTGTTGCTGTAAAGTTAAAGTTAATACACACGTAAATCTAAATTATAAAATTATTAGGAAATATTTTAACCCATTGTTCTGAGATTGAATTTACCCCATAACGTATTTTATTGAAATAAAGTGGCAATACTAAGTGACGTTGACTTGTGTTTGTCTGGGAAGGAAAGACCATGTTTTATTAGACTATGCTAAATATATATGTCGGAGAATGATCACTCTGTGGGTATTTAGTGAAATTATTTGACAGTTTATAGTTCGCGTTTTGATAATTTGTCTTTCCATTCCATTGCTAGTTGAATCTTGCAGAAACGAAACGCATAGCGCTGGCAACACTCGACGTAGGCGGTGCGCTTTATTTGCACACAGTAGGCTAAAGACAGCAAGATAGACTGGATTGACTTTAGCGGCGATGTAGTTCGTTCTCACAGTTCAATGTTGGCTGCGTTCGTAATAAAGAAACGGAACTCAGGCGGCGAACTGAGCAGGGTTGCCAGACGTACGAGAAATCTCGTAACATTACGAGATTTAGAGTGTCTGTACGAGATTCAAGATTAACACAAATCTCGTACTCTTTTTTACGAGATTTTAACAAGTCTTATTATAGACATAGTAAATGGTACATTTATAGCTTCCGAAAGCGCTACAGGACCAAACCGTAAAGGTAATTGCGTAAATTTCGAACCATCAAATGAAACGTACGCGAGAATGACAGCTGAAAAGTCAACGGTAAAAAGAAAGATGATTTTACTACTTTACCTGATGTCGAATATAATTAGTAAAAATATTATTTTAAATTGTTTTGTTTTGAATTTAACAGCCCCAAGCGTGAATGAATGACTATACCTAAGTGACATAGTACAGTAAAAAGCATAAAATTGTTATTTTTCTTCAAGTTTCTTAAAATTTATGCTTTTACGAGATTTCTGTTGAAATTACGAGATTTTTAGCAACCCTGGTACGAGAAAAAGAAATTGTCATCTGGCAACCCTGGAACTGAGTAAACAACTTTGACAGTTCCAGTTTGGGTGCGAATCGGGTCGTGTTTTGAGGTTAGATCTCAATCCGGCGAAATCTTGGTAATCTTGGAGTATTCCGAGGTGCTGTGGTCTTCAGGCGATGGCGGAGCCCTAGATTCGTATGGGCTACGGAATATTTGTGGAGATTGTGACAGTTCCAGCTAAGGTATGGTTTTGTTTGTGTCTTTTCGAAGTTACGTTCGCAATCCGATAGAATCATGATAATCCTGGTGTATTTAAAGGAACCAGGGCATCCAGGCTATAGTGGAGCCTTAGCTTTATAAGGCTAGTGGAATATTTTAGGAGATCATGAAGTTTGTGATAGTTTTTATCGTTATACCTTCGAGAGTATGCGAAACGTTAGTGAAGTGCAGAAATCGTACGAGAATGGTGATAATAACTGGTGGTCTATCCTTGTAGGCATGCAGGGCTGCAGGCAGAGGACTTCAACGGTGTCTGGTGTTGAAGAGTGCTGATTATCGGGATCTGACGACTGGCGAAGAAGCGCTGACGTGGATTAGCGTGAGTCTAAGGTTCCAAGATTGTTCCTCTAGGTGTGGTGTAAATGCTGTCGTATGGTTACACCATACCTGATGAGGGCTGCAAGCCCGAAACAGCCAGGATGGAAAGCTGACTACGTGATAGTGAGTATACTGTGGTTTATCATTATAGTGGCAGTGGTTCGAGGTAGCATGTGACGATGTAGTATCCTGACAGGAGTCGGCAGTTGACTATGCAGTATTCCACCCATCAAGTATCCATCAGGTACTCGACGAGTATACGCCCACGACGTGCTGTTGGTTTTATATCCTGACATTCCTGACGCGTGTAAGATTTCCCGCTCGTGCCCCCCCCCCCCCCCTCACTTCCTCCTGATCTTCGACATCAGAAGTGGGATGACCATTGTTTTAGTGGTTTGCGTTATGAGGAACATGGTACTGGGATGGAGTAATCAATGATGATAGTTGTGTATTGATGATTATTTGAGATAGATGTCAAATGTTTTCTAGCGGTAAGGATTACCCTTGTTTTCATGGTTTAGGTTGTTTTAAGATTTTGACAGTGGGATTACCCTTGTTTTTGTGGTCTATGTTATCTTCGGAGTTTGACATTGAGATTAACTTTGTTTATGTGAAGCGTTTCGATTTTCACATTGGTGTGCTATCAATGTACATGGTTGTTTGGTTTGACCATTGTTTTCGTGGCTTTGATTGTAAGGAGCCTAAGGATATTGTCTTGGATGGTGGATAGTTGTTTGTGTGAGATGTTTAGGTAACTTCAGTGGCTATTTCTGAACAGTGGAACATAATTGGCAATCATCATATTGCTGTTATGGGCTTTGCTGTGAGAGAAATCTTTGATATGGCATCATACTTGTGGTCTTGGGATCTATCGGATGCCCGTTGACAGTTGTCCTGAGATCTATCAGATGCCAGATGCACAGTTGTCTTGAGATCGGATCAGACGCCAGGTGAAGGTTGTTCTGTGATCTATCAGACGCTGGATGCAGGTTATCTTGAGGTCGGGTCAGGCAACGGTTGGTGGTTGTATATCGGACACTCGATGCATAGCAAAGTTTTCTTGAGATAAGATCAGGCACTAAGTGGAGATTGTGTTGAGACTTATCAGACGCCAATATGGGTCGTGTTGAAGTATGTTGTGTGTGTGTGAGTAGCATAGTAGTTATTTTCGTTGTTGGGTTCCAAGTGGCGGGAGGCCAAACATGGAGCTGCTGATCTGACTACTTGCTATGGTCAGAATGGACGAGCGGAATAAAGAGCATAGTTGGTTAGTTTTCTTACGCATCAGCCGAGGACGGCTGACTTGTCAGAATGGCCGTGTCGGAGAATGATCAGACTCTGTGGGTATTTAGTGAAATTATTTGACAGTTTATAGTTCGCGTTTTGATAATTTGTCTTTCCATTCCATTGCTAGTTGAATCTTGCAGAAACGAAACGCATAGCGCTGTCAACACTCGACGTAGGCGGTGCGCTTTATTTGCACACAGTAGGCTAAAGACAGCAAGATAGACTGGATTGACTTTAGCGGCGATGTAGTTCGTTCTCACAGTTCAATGTTGGCTGCGTTCGTAATAAAGAAACGGAACTCAGGCGGCGAACTGAGTAAACAACTTTGACAGTTCCAGTTTGGGTGCGAATCGGGTCGTGTTTTGAAGTTAGATCTCAATCCGGCGAAATCTTGGTAATCTTGGAGTATTCCGAGGTGCTGTGGTCTTCAGCCCTAGATTCGTATGGGCTACGGAATATTTGTGGAGATTGTGACAGTTCCAGCTAAGGTATGGTTTTGTTTGTGTCTTTTCGAAGTTACGTTCGCAATCCGATAGAATCATGATAATCCTGGTGTATTTAAAGGAACCAGGGCATCCAGGCTATAGTGGAGCCTTAGCTTTATAAGGCTAGTGGAATATTTTAGGAGATCATGAAGTTTGTGATAGTTTTTATCGTTATACCTTCGAGAGTATGCGAAACGTTAGTGAAGTGCAGAAATCGTACGAGAATGGTGATAATAACTGGTGGTCTATCCTTGTAGGCATGCAGGGCTGCAGGCAGAGGACTTCAACGGTGTCTGGTGTTGAAGAGTGCTGATTATCGGGATCTGACGACTGGCGAAGAAGCGCTGACGTGGATTAGCGTGAGTCTAAGGTTCCAAGATTGTTCCTCTAGGTGTGGTGTAAATGCTGTCGTATGGTTACACCATACCTGATGAGGGCTGCAAGCCCGAAACAGCCAGGATGGAAAGCTGACTACGTGATAGTGAGTATACTGTGGTTTATCATTATAGTGGCAGTGGTTCGAGGTAGCATGTGACGATGTAGTATCCTGACAGGAGTCGGCAGTTGACTATGCAGTATTCCATCCATCAAGTATCCATCAGGTACTCGACGAGTATACGCCCACGACGTGCTGTTGGTTTTATATCCTGACATTCCTGACGCGTGTAAGATTTCCCGCTCGTGCCCCCCCCCCCCCCTCACTTCCTCCTGATCTTCGACATATAAGACTCATAAAAAATGTGTACTCCAACAGCTCCGCAAAAATAAAACTTGAGACGTGTGGAGAAAGCTTCGCAATTCAAAGAGGAGTGCGACAGGGAGACCCTCTGTCCCCTAAGTTGTTCTCTGCTGTACTAGAAGAAATCATAAGGAAGCTGCAGTGGGATGATTTTGGAATCAATATTGATGGCCGCAAACTCAACCATCTCAGATTCGCAGATGACCTGGTGTTACTGACAGACAACCCAAGAATACTACAATCAATGCTCCAAGATCTGAGTAGCAGAAGTAAAGAGGTGGGTTTAATCATCAATAAGTCCAAAACCAAAATAATGACAAATAGTATTAAATTCAAAATCTGTGTAGACAATGAAGAGATAGAGTATGTAGAAAACTATATATACCTGGGACAGCTCATCTCATTCGAAAACCAGATGCCTCAAGAAATCGACAGACGTGTAACAAATGCATGGAAGAGATATTGGGCTCTCAAAGATATCATGAAGAACAAAAAGTACAAGATGGACATAAAGAGGAAGTTGTTCAACACATGTATATTACCAATACTGACCTATGGTTGCCAAACTTGGGCCCTTACCCAAAAATTACAAAATAAACTAAGAACCACCCAGAGAGGCATGGAAAGGAGCATCCTTGGATACAAAAGAATAGATAGAAAACGCGCATCTGACCTACGCAAAATTACAAAATTCGAGGATGTCAACAGAAAATGCAACATACTGAAATGGCGCTGGACTGGTCATATGCTAAGGCAGTCACCCGAAAAATGGGCGAAAACACTTACTGAATGGCTTCCAAGGTACAACACCAAGCGTAAAAGGGGCAGACAGCTTAAAAGATGGGTCGACGACCTCAAAAAAGTTGCTGGCTCACTCTGGCTAAGGATTGCCAGGGACAGACAGAAATGGAAGGCGTTAGAGGAGGCCTACATGTCAAACGGACACGCTGATAAACCGGACTGATGTGCAAAATGTGCTAGAATTAAGTTTATTATAATTGTATTTTATCAGCAATAAAGGCTTTTGTATTGTATTTGTATTTGTATTAGATAGCGAAAACTCAGAACCAGCTGGTGATAAGGAACAAAATTCGCACCTCCCATACAAAATTGCCGATCAGCTGATTTGAGTTACTATGGGAGGTCAAAATATCGACCCTTTGAGTAACAAATGTCGTAAAAGCCATTTTGGCGAAAATGAGCTTTTAATGCCATCTTATGTAGTTTGACGAGCTCTATCGATCTGTATATTTAAAATTTTGATATCTTGAAAAAAATGGCTTTTACTACACAGATTTTTAGACAAGAAAAACTGTAATTTTTTAAAAAAATTTTCGTAATTACCTTGTTTGGACGCCTTGGACACTAAAAAAGTGTCGTAAATAACATGTATGTAAAAAGGTGACTTATACGACATATTTTCTCAAAAAGACCAAGAAAATGAAAACGTTCAATTTGTCGTAAAAGACAAATTATTTGATACTTTTTCTTTTACAACATTAAGCATGATGCGAAGCTTGCAGCCATTTCAGGTAAATTTGTGGTAATGAAAAAGAAGTCTTAAATAGATTACTCCAACAATTGGCTTTTACTACATAATTTTTGTTACCTCACTGGTGTTTACGACAGAATTTACTGTTTTTGGGACAATAGAGCTTGATGTTTATTGATGTAAAATACATATTGAATGAAATAATATTCTTTTTTTCATGTAGTAAAATACCAAGTTGCGGATAAAATAGGTGAATTATTGTAGTATAAAAAGTATTTATTTAATCAAAATATTAATTTATTAAGAACGATATCACTAAGTAACATAATTAAATTCTAGTTTTTAAAGTTGGTTGTTAGATAATGATAAAAGTTTATTTTTGAAGTGTTTACTTCTTTATTTTAGCTTTTAAGCTTATTTTGGTGGATTGACAGTCTTATTCAATATTTTTATTAATTTGGTAATATTTTTAATAATTTGGTACAACATAACCGTGTGATGCCGGCTTAGAATAGCATCACCCCAATTCTACCCGAGGGTGTCGTAAAAAGCGACTAAGGGACATTCATCCAGGGAATGGGCAGCAGCGTTCCCTGTAAATGTAACATCTTGGCACTGCGCTCGCCAATCCGCCTGCCAAGCGTGGTGAGTATGGCAATACCCCCCAATAGGGAGAGGCCCATGTCCAGCAGTGGACTGTTGTGGCTGTGATGGTTATGATGGATGGTACAACATAATATTCACTTTCTTCAATTATTCACGTCTTTCTCAATAATTTTTCGTATTGTCAATCATCGACTGATTTTGTTTTCTCTTTTGTTCAACATTCGGAGTTCTTTTAATTCGAAATTATTACAGCCCAGTAGATTTTCATCTGATTCAAATTATTATCGTTCAATTTATTATCCTTTTTCTTTAATTTTGATAGTGTTTGGTAATTTTCGTCTAACACACTTAATGAAAATATTATCTAAATGTATCTGTCCCAACGTAATACATGAAATATTGTAGTAGCTCTTTCTTTTTCTGTACAAACATACATTGCATTTATCACGCCTTTATCTCTTATGGGGTAGGCAGAGCTTGAACGGCTGTAAAAATATGATCGTTGTCGCTGTGAATATTTCAGGGACATTTCAAAATAAGGAAGTTTTTCTTCTCATATGTCAATAAGTATCTCTTTTAGTTTTATCAAGTTAGTGGACTATTATTTAATCTCAATTATCCAGACAAGAGATTATTTATTAATTGTACACTAAAACATACATAGTAAAAAAATACAGAGAGTCACAAGACACTACAGGTCCTGCTATCCTTCTGTAGATGTCAAGGCTAAAACAGCTCTGATGTTGCTTTTTGCCATATATAAAATAAAGCACGAACACAAGTCTTTCATGTTTTTGCACTAATTTTGACATTTTACTGGTAGATGGCACAAATTTTTCACTAAATGCTAGTATATCAAAGGCTGGTATGCTAACTAGGCTTGCTGACGAGATGCACACGATCAACTTGAAGTTTTCCCAGTAAAAAGTTGCATACAGCATACTTTATTATCTAGCTCTCATTCTGATGCTTTGCAAAATTGAATACCGTTTAAAAAATCTATATCTGACTCCCTAACCCCTTGTCAGTTATCAAAGAACAATTGAATTTCTCAGATGTGATTGTAATTATTTTTAATATAGGATTACATTTATATTTCGAAGAAAAGTTTCTGACAATAGTTGTTCAGTTTTGTGAGTAGAACACACTCTTAAGAGATATGTACTTAATTAGATGTAATGTAACCTTTTATAGTATAATATTATTTATTTTGATGACACAACTTCATCTCTTTAAGCTCATTCGAAAAATAAACCTACCAACGTCATAGGCACATCGTACATCGTACGAAACTTATAAACTTTATAAACTTTCTATGTTGACTTAAACCAGCTCATCTTTTCGCCTTTCGATCGATCTTATATGTGAAGTGACTAAGGAACTTTATAGTTTCATATCCTTTAGGTACGCGATTATTATATTTTATGCGATAGCCCAACAATTGTTTACTATTGATTGTGGAAAGTGTACCACCAGTAAATATGCCGAAACGTAAGTCAGAAGTGCTGAAAACTTCAGATTTTTACATTCTTTAATGCTCTAATTACTCTGCAAGGGGTAAAGGCTTGACAATGTATCTGAATTTGAAAAAAACTATGCAAGATTGAGTAAAGTATTAGCGTAACTACCAAATAAGTATAATTTTACCTACAAAAATCTACATTTTTTTTCCAGATTTCTGTATTTTACTACAAAAAAGTGGGTCATCGTGTTACAACAATTTTGTTAGTCTCCATACATAAAAAAAATGTCGTAACCACCAATTTTTCTAAAACAAAATGTAGTAAAAGCCACCCTATCTTTTGAACTGTTGAAGTTAGCATATTTATTCTTATACACTCAGGGGCGGATTAAGACCACTTGGTGCCCCAAGCAATCCATGCCTGTGGGCCCCCCTATCCGTAGGAAAAGCTTTTATTTTTTATCATCTATACAGCACCACCCTGAGCAGCCTATCTGGGTCCCAGAGCCTCCAGTTGATCCTGGCGGCCATGACCTCGCCGTATGACGGGATCAGGCGCTGGAGGCGACGTTAAAGGTCGCGTCCGCCCCCGTGCGGAGCGCGACCTGGACCTCAGTGAGGGGTCCAGATTGCACTGATCAGGACCTTTCTGTTCTCTGCTAAGACGGCTGCTCGTGAGCTCTCTTGTCTTGAGGCCGGTTTGTGTTTCGGCTTCACCCCCTGAGATGTACCCTGTGGGGTACCAACGAACCCTTGGGTGGCTCTTGACGTGGCTGGCCCGGTGCTTCCACTTCCTGGTGGGTGAGGGCGATGTTCGCCTCCTCCGCCTTCTAGGCTTCCGCTTCTTCGTCGTCGTAGTTCCGGAGGGGCTGTTGGCAGCCGCCATAAGGGATCCAGCCATGTTAGCTTCTCCCTGCGGTGCCGCTTCCATCCTCTTCAGTTCGACGGGCTTCGTAAGAGCGTACGGGGCAATCGAGACTGTTGACCAGGTGCGAGCTGCCACAGTTGGCACATTTGCTGGGACGCACGTAGTGTCGTAGTCTGCCTCGTAGCCCAGGGTGGTGGTCAGTTCCTTCTGGATGTCCTAAGGGTCTGTGTCCACGGGGAGGTCTCTAATCGCGCCCTTGACTGGCCGCTCTTTCGGAGGCACGTTGAGTAGGCGAACAACAGGATATTCTGGTTCCGGAGCCCTCCAGCGCGGTAAAGTAGCGCTGGTAAACGCGGAATTTCTGTTCGCCTTGCGCCAGGAATCAGAACCCTGTGGACCTGTAGGGCCGCATGTTTGGCGCATGACCGAGCTCCGCTTTTGGCTCGCCGAAGTGGTGGCTCCAGTTCGCGAGCAGATCGACCACTATCAGCGGCGGCTTCTTCTTACACCCCGTCATCTATGGATGTCGTGGGTGCAGGTGTCGGCGTCTTCCCTGGGTCTGCGGGGCGTAGGCTTCGGCATCGTCAGCCTGGACGCATAGGATGTCTGGGCAGATGTCGACGCTGGCTGGGCTGTCTCCAGTACCCGAGTTCTTCAGCAGGGGCATGGACAGCGGTGACGTGACCCTCGTAGCCGGAACAGTGCGGGTACTCGGCGATCGGTGAGATGGAAGATGTTTCGTGGGTACGCTTTTCTGTAAGCTGTGCGTTATGCGCTCCCGCCTGCACGGCTGCAGCACTCTCCCTGAGAGCATTCAGGGTGGTGTGCCATGCGACGGCGTGCTAAAGGGCGAGCAGGTCCTATTGTTTCTTGTCCCACGGCTCACGCTGCGACAGCGGAGACGGCGAGGGAGAAGCAGGCAGCGGTTATCGCTATTGCGGCGGCAGTATGCGGCTAGAGGTGACGTGAGGCGGGTCCGTCGAACCCCTCGTGGGTTCTAGACGCCCACGATGAACGTGGGCGTCTAGAACCCACGAGGTAGCTTGGGTGTGTCGCGACTCTTGAGCGTGGGGCGCTGGTAGCCCTTGAAGGGCATCTTCTTATTAGCCTGGTCTGCGTAAAGCGTAGCCTGCCCTCGGGGCACAGGACCCTGGAGTGCCCCCCCGCTGGTGGGAGGCCAGGCTACGGGTGCTCAACAGAGCCCTACGTGACGACCGAGAGTAGGCAGAAGCACTGGTAACACACTTTCGAACGGGGATGGGTAATGTGACACTACACCACAACGACTAGGTGGCTGATCCATCTCTGTCTGTTGTGTGGAAAAGAATGCTATTAAGTTCATCTAGCTAGAGCAAGAGAGATGTAATATAGCTTTCTGTCTGACGCTCGAATAGATTTTTTAAAATCAATTTTACGTTCCGATAAATGAATAGCAAGCCAGCGCTCACTTCTATCATTGTTTGAGTTATTAATTTGGCTACGAGTTTACGAAATTACACATGAGAGGTAAAATGTACCCGGCTGGCAACGCTGATTGACAGATTAGCGAAACAGGGGGGGGGGCCGCGGGGCAGGGGTGGTTTGGTTTGTGATTGGCTAGCTGTAAACGGTGTCATTCTCATTACCGAATGCATCAGCGGGCAGCGAATGAGCAAGCGCGAGCGGGGTCATGAACCCGCTGACCAAATGTCAACTTATAGCGCGCAATTTTTCAAATTTAGTTTTAGAAACTTTATGTGGTGCAGTTTCTAGTGGAGACATGTGACGTGATACCCTAAGGCCGAAACGTATTAATGAAAAAAAAAATGGTGCTTCTTCTGGTGCCCCCCAAGACGTGATGCCCCAAGCAATTGCTTATTTTGCTTAAGGGTTAATCCGCCACTGTATACACTTTGAAAGGGATTTTTGCGGCCAAAAACATATGTAAACAGTACTAATATAGCTTTAGAAATGTAAAAAATACACAACATTATCGTTTTCCATTTTTAGTTTTTTGCGATTTCCCAAAAGTTGCGATTTGGCTTTTACGACATTTGTTACTAAAAGGGTCGATATTTTTTCGTATTTCGACCTATGTTCCCTACGGAAAGTTGTTCCTTATCACCAGCAGGTTCTGAGTTTTCGCTATCGGTCACTAGTAAAATTTCACCCTATATTTAGGTACTTGTATCTCATGAGATGATGTACGTATACGCAGCGGGACCCTAAGCCAGAATGGAATGAAACTTATGGGTCTTGTAGGTATTAATTTGTACCTACAGAAATATGAAATAAAAAAATTTGTACCTCTGTAAAAAAAAAGTTACGGACCAATTTGCAAAACGTCAACCCAGCGGGACCCCACTTAAAATGACAGTTTGGACTCAAAGTAAGCATATATTCGGAAAGCCCTGAATTTGTACCCTCCAAATATTATTCGATCATTCTCCTGAAGCGAATAGTCTAGGAGCTATAACCGATTAAAGTCAGCGTCAGGCCAGCGGGACCCCATGTCAAAGTACAATCTACACATAAAAAAAAGTATATTTTTGGAGAGCCCTGAATTTGTACCTTCCAAAAATACCTTTGTACAGCTTGTAACATTAATACTTTACGAGATATTAACGATTGAAATTTTATAGTATAAGAGACAGAATCCAAAAAAAATTTGGTGATTTATATAGGGTGAAATTTTACTAGTGACCGATAGCGATAACTCAGAACCGGCTGGTGATAAGGAACAACTTTCCCCAAGGAACATAGGTCGAAATACGAAAAAAAAATTTTGACCTCCCATAGTAACTCAAATCAGCTGATCGGCAATTTTGTATGGGAGGTCAAAAAAATTTTGTCGTATTTCGACCTATGTTCCTTGGGGAAAGTTGTTCCTTATCACCAGCCGGTTCTGAGTTTTCGCTATCGGTCACTAGTAAAATTTCACCCTATAGTTACCATCTATGTTCCCCTACAAACAGAGTACCAAGCTAGTATTCTAGGAAGGTATACTGACATTTTACCGTGACAATCGACACAAAGGATAAACTTCTTCTGGTTTTTCATACTGTGCGGACTCATCATCTTCCTGCCCTTATCCCAATTACTTGGGGTCGGCGCAACACGTTTCGTTTAACACAAAATTGTGTTGCAAAAGGATTTGGCTGAACTTTACGACCGGCCGCCTACCAGACGTCAACCCTCCTTGGGAATGCTTTTGTGGTAGATTTACCGCCACCATACGGTTGGCCCTGGCTGTTTGGGTCAGGTTTATCCCTCGGTCGCCTCTTACGAACCCCACGGGAAGAGAGGGGGTGGTGCTATTCTACTCTGCCGGCACCACACTGTGCGGACTGTAAACACTATAATAAATGCAAACCACTGAGAAATACACTGAAACTATTTATTTATAAATAATAAAGAAATTAAACATTTTCCTTATACAAATGTCGTCAAGCAAGAGAAGAATAATAAGATGACAGCCGTGCCATAGCAACGGCTCTATGGCTGTCGGTGTTGCCGACACATACAGTTAGTAAGAGTAACCAGTGTAGTTTGATCCCAGGTAATAATATCATGAGGCAAGTTCATCATGACATGCAATGTAGGTGTGCATCGTCTGTACCGTACGGCCACAGAAGTAGGAATATGTAAGCCCCAAGCTCCACAAAGAGGACATAGGACGTAGGGCGTTGTCACTTGATGTTTGACATCGCGACGCTTGAAACGGTTTCCATATAAAATGTATGAAAAAGTATTGACAAAGGCACACACAAGCGTCGCCAACTCGCCAAAGCGTCGCAATGTATTCCTTCTTAGAATACTATCTTGGTACTGTTTGTAGGGGAACTTAAGATGGTAACTATAGTGTGAAATTTTACTAGTGACCGATAGCGAAAACTCAGAACCGGCTAGTGATAAGGAACAACTTTCCCCAAGGAACATAGCTCGAAATACGAAAAAACTTTTTGGACCTCCCATACAAACTTGCCGATCAGCTGATTTCTGTTACTATGGGAGGTACAATTTTTTTTTTCGTATTTCGACCTATGTTTCCTGGGGAAATTTGTTCCTTATCACTAGCCGGTTCTGAGTTTTCGCTATCGGTCACTAGTGAAATTTCAGCCCATATAAATCACCAATTTTTTTTTGGACGCTGACTCTTAGACTATAAAATTTCAATCGTTAATATCTCGTAAAGTAATTATGTTACAAGCTGTACAAAGGTATTTTTGAAAGGTACAAATTCAGGGCTCTCCAAAAATATACTTTTTTTATGTGTAGATTGTACTTTGACATGGGGTCCCGCTGGCCTGACGCTGACTTTAATCGGTTATAACTCCTAGACTATTCGCTTCAGGAGAATGATCGAATAATATTTGGAGGGTACAAATTCAGGGCTTTCCGAATATATGCTTACTTTGAGTCTAAACTGTCATTTTAAGTGGGGTCCCGCTGGGTTGACGTTTTGCAAATTGGTCCGTAACTTTTTTTTACAGAGGTACAAATTTTTTTATTTCACATTTCTGTAGGTACAAATTAATACCTACAAGACCACATAAGTTTCATTCCATTCTGGCTTAGGGTCCCGCTGCGTATACGTACATCATGGAGATGACACTGTTATAAAAAAAAATATCTTACGGATATGATGTCCTTGATGATGGCCTTGTCGGTGGACATTTTGGCGCGGTTGATGACGGACACGTTGGGCCCCACCCACGTCACGAACATGAACTTCTTGCGTTTTGACATCTCGTCGCCCATTTGCAACCTGAGAGAACAAATTAATAATTCTGTAAACTTAGTCTATTGAATGTTAAGCATTCACTGGTCTCTGAACACACGTCGCTTCTGATTATTTGGTAATAGTGGTTAAGGCGTTGGTAGTTCAGTTGATAGGGCAGTAGGTACGTTGTTCAAGTTGAAAGTCACTAGACCACTTGACCACTGCTTACATTTTTTTCGCTGATTTTTACCCGACTGCCTCAGGAGGGTAAATGTTTGTTTTTTAATACATCTGCTTGTCACATTTATGGACTCGGAATAATCACACAAACCTAGCATGTCCTTGAGCTATTTTGTGGTATAAAAACTCGGTCTATTTTCATTTGGCTAAGAGAACCTACTTATTTAAACCTCTGGCTTCTGTTCTGGTGCATTCTTCTGCAAGGTCAAGTGACTATCTTTGGCTCGTGCTTATAAATCGATAAGATCCTACCTCTCTTTCTTTGCCACTAGAGCGAAAAAGGGTCAAGGCGAAATCATAAAAGCTGATTTTAATACCTTGAAGAAATTGCGATGTTTATCTATTATTTTAAATTGCGATGTTTATTATTTTCTATGTTTAAAAGGTATTCCCACATCACTATTTCGCAATAGACCTGCGACATTTATAAATGGGTAGGAGTTAGATGCTTACGAGTTAGGCATGGAAAGGAAAGGTCTGAAAGACTTATTTATCATTAGTTACAGTCACCAAGAGGGTCACATCTTAGTCGCTAGCCAGACCTGGGTTGGAATGGAACCGAGGGTTTGGAGAGCATTGTCACCCACCTACCTTGCCGTGTGATGCCGACTTAGAATAGCATCACGTTAATTCTACAAGTCGGTGTCGTAAAAAGCGACTTATGGCATAATCATACAGCGAATAGGAACACCGTTCCCTGTAAATGCAAACAAGCTGGAGCCGAAGTTTGCTGTGGTGTGTCGATGGCATGTCAGTTGGATGGTTTTAGTAGTTTCGTATTCTGCTCACAGTTTTTAGTATGGAAAATTATAGTGGCAATAGAATGACAGTTGAGTGTTGCTGGCATGACAATGGCTAAAAGTTAGCAGACTTGGGGCTCTGTGGCACTGCGCTCGCCAAAGCGATGTATGGCAATACCCGGATAGGGGAGGCCCATGTCCAACAGTGGGCTGTTGTGGCGGTTATGGTTGGTCGGTCACCTACCTAAGGTACCCGAAGGCGCGCTCGTCGTCTGCGAAGTGCGTCCGGAACTCTGTGAAGTCGGAGCCCCGCGCCGCGCACACGATGCGCGCGCCCTCGAACTTGAACACCGCCCTGGAACACCACAAACAGGTCGTCGTTCATTTGAGTTTCATATTTGCCGATTTCGTAACAGTGGTTTAGATTCATAAACAGTTCTTTTGCCGCCTCTTACAGCTAGCCGAAACTCCAAGTCGCCTATGCCAGTTTTCTCCTTCAGCGCACTAATTTCAGCTGTAGAGAGGGAAAGCGCAAGATCAGAGATAATGGCGAAGGCAATAGAAAAGGGGAATCTATATCTTCCAATTGGGACAGCCGATGTGGCGCAGTGGTTGTGCGACTGCCTGCGAAGGTTTCGGATTTGATTCTCGGTGGGTCACTCACAAAGTTATTATTTATCACTTTGTGAATTTGTTCCCAGTCTGGTTAGGACATTACAGGCTGAACCACCTGATTGTCTGAAAAGCAAAATCGTTCCATGCTCCCGGGTGCTGTACTGCTGTCTATAATTACTTAGATGGGGGTCGTTACTCAATCATATCAGAGGCCTGCTAGCGGTGGTAGGTGGTTGAAAAACCGCCACCAGGATTCATCGGGTCCTTCGTCGACTCGGTGTCCCACACGGATATAGATAGTTGGGGTAGCTAAGCAGTAATAGTTACCATTCGGTAGGTGAAGTGTCGGATCGGACGTCCTCGTAGGCTGAGCGGATTGTGTCTCGATCGATGCCTGTCGTCATCGCCACCTGCAACCAAGGACACTCATGTTGAGCTACTCAGCTTTTTTCGTTTGCAATATTCTTCTGGCCTTTTGTTTTGTCGTGTTCCAGAAATATCGTGTGCGAGTAGATGCGGGAAAATTTCTGGCCACTGAGTGTCGTATTTAGGCGCTATCGACCCCCTGTGCAACGTGAGTCGCCGCCAACAATACTGCCTATGTTTAGTTTCGTACCATACGCGCGCGAATACGATATGTTGTTTCGCGCCATTTCGTCTGACGGACCGCGCAACTGACGCCAGCTGGTCGGCCGACGCCATCTTGCCTTTGTTGGTTCGGTTCCCGTGAACCACGCGGCCGTCGCCATATTCATTCCATTCCGTTCTCGCCGGTACCCGTGTACGCCGTGGCCCGTTAGGCACATATTTTAATGTAATTTAGTGTTTATTATTTCGCATGCGCAATTGCTGCCAGGGAAGAGTTCCCGACCTATGTTCCTTAGGGAAAGTTGTTCAGTTTCATTGACAGAACAGACCCTTAACGGATCCGCCACTTATAAAATTGCATTCTATATAGCATTTAAGTTATATTGTAATGTGTTTATAGTACGTTAGCGAGTTTTAAGTCATATTCTATAGTGTTATTTTATTCTATGGGTCCTTGTGGGCTGAAATAAACAAATAAACGAACGAAGAAACGAAATAACGTTTGAACCCCTCAACGCACGCCTCCAAAAACATGTTAGCTGAGTTGACTATTTTAATTTATTCTATTCGACCAATATCTATGGCTGAGCATCTACAGAGTGTTCATCTGGACAGTTTTTCTTTCTTTTGGACAGAGTTTTGGACCCTAGACACTTGTACGGTCAATACCTACATTGACCCGCTTTAGAAGTTTTGCCTGTCAAAAATTTACTTCCAAAATATAGAAGTGAACTCGTCAAACTTTCGTTTTCTCGAACCCTTGTTATCAGAAATAATTTATTAATCTTCTTTAAAAAACTTCCAAATCCCTCAACGCCCAACAACCCAAGTTACCCTGGAACTTATTCCCAAATTGTTACAGAGTTGTCCCACGTTCTTATTTTTCATGACATGCCAAAAAATGTAGGGTTCTCTAATATCCCGTATCTCGTTATTCCCATACCTTCGAAGAGCAAGAGAATCCTGAGTGCGTGGACTCTACGTCATGATCCTGACTTCCGATGCTAGGCGTAGAGTCGTCCTCTTTACCGTCCTTTACTATGGTGTACAGTTCGTCTATCCTATTCTTCAACACTTTGATCTCGGTCTTCAATCTCCTGCGGTCTGTGGCCACCTCCTCCAAAGCAGTCACTTTCTCGCCAAACAGAGTCACCAGGGTTTTTAGCTCCTCAACGTTGTTGCATAGTGAATCGAATTTGGACAAGACACTACTCTGCGCCGCGGCTATTTTGTCTATTTCATTTTGTAGGGATGTATATATGCCTTCTGCGTGAATGGCAGCTTCCTCCATTTTAAAAGATATTCTATGTTTTTAGAATAAATTCATGATACACATTTATAGATTTTAGAAAATATTCTATCGAAATATTTTAGGCTGACATTTTTATGACTTTGAAAGATAGTTTGAAAGCACGTCGAAAGTGTCAAATTGGTGACAGATTCTGGCCAGTTTTAGTTGGGCGTCGGAGATTTGCGACCGAAGCTAAAACCGCGACATACACTTGACTGAAACGTGCTGAAAAACTATTCGTTAATTGCGCCGCTGAATCACGCGATTTCCAAAATGCCGAATGCCTGGCGATGATCGTGTCGTGCATTTCCTAAGTGCTCCGACGATCGCTAGTAAGTACTGACGGTTACAATCCACGGGACGGAAGATGCTCGAAGCAATCCAAGTTCGAGATAAGGTTCCGTCAGGTACTGTTCATTTTTGAGTGTGACAATGCGCACCTTTTCCCTAATTTGTGGTGACACTAATGACACAAATTAGGGAAACGGCGCGCAGGCTAATGACGACACGACACTGATTTGCTATCCGGACTAACGTCACTTAAGAAAATGCCTAAGTCCTGCCTAAGTTTAGAGTCCAGATTTAAGGCAAGATATAACTTTCCAAGTCTTATGCAAAAGTGGAGCAAGACAAGAAGACCCTTTCATGAATTGCAGCCTAGCTAGTCTACTCAAATTTCAAATAGTATGTGTCCTTCTACCTACTGCATTGCACCGTCATCCTGCGGATCGCTAAAAGACAGATTGCTACTAAAAAATTTGATCAACGTTCGTACAAAAAACGTACATGCTCTCGCGCACGGCGGGGAGTCGCACACGCGCACCGGACATGCGCATTGCGCGCTGTATCTTAAAATCACTTTCTTTTCAGTGAAAACTGGACGCAGAAATTGGAACAGTCTGGGTATGGTTCGATCTACAGACTAATGGATGATTTTTATCATCATAGCTATAAACAATGTGTTCTTTGCTTTGCGCTTCAACTTTATTTAAGCACTTGAACTAACCCGTCCAAGTAAAGTTGATTTTTTTAACGTGGAAGATACAGATCACAGAATTGACGAACAACCTATAGTTAGTACTAGTTGTAAGTAGATAACAAACGGCAACGAAGGCTTAACAAGCCCTTCGAATCTTTTCTTACGGACGATCAGGTTGCTAGTTTAAAAGGCTAGCCCCGCTAATCGCTTCTTCTTTGCACACTTGTTAAAATTCTTCTATTATCCACTACAGTGGAGTAATTACAATTACTTACGTTAAATTATGCGTGCGTTACGAAAAAGCACAATTATGACCATAATTAAATTATCTGCACATGTTCATTACATGTCGTTGGAATAAATTTCGTTGTTTTGCGTAAACTACTAGACGCAAAAAATATTTGAAATGTGAGTTTTTGACAGACGATGGGACCGAAGAATCAAAATGCCCAAAAGCAGAACATCAGCCCGGTGGTCCGATGGCATTATCAAATCCGGTAAGATTGGCACAGGACTGTGAGAAGTGGCGCAATAGCGAAGAGGCCTATACCTTGCAGTGGGTGGATGTGGGCTGATGATCATCACGAGATCAGCATACCTATCGTATGGCAATCCCTGCCTGGAACAAACGTTTATGGCAAGGGTTTTGAGGTTCATTTTCCACTCCCGACGCAGAGAGCTAGGCTTATGGCAGGCATTCCTGCCGGAAGGTGCTGATCACGTCCAGGAAAGTTGATGTTGATGGCAAAAGAAACCTGTATTCCGGCAATGGCTTATCAATGCATTCTAAGTGGTGATAATTGTTATTGGTAGATTGTAATCCCACCAAAAACAATTACTTGTAAAAAGAACCAAGTCTCGCCTCTCAGTTGATCTACTGTAAAAAGTTGTGAGATCCATGTGATGCCAAGTCGGTTATTGATTTATTCAAGGACTACTTCAGGGAACTTTCACCTTAAGCTATTGCGTAATTAGGTAACAGACATCATCTTACAGTAACTATATCGATATTTAAAAACTTTTATATTTACAATAACTAGAATGACCCGGCCATCGCACTAGACCATCGTATCTCACAAGCAAATTTGTGTGCGATTGCCAAGTCATTCTAGTAATTGTAAATATAAAAGATTTTAAATATCGATATAGTTACTGTAAGATGATGTCTGTTACCTAATTACGCAATAGCTTAAGGTGAAAGTTCCCTGAAGTAGTCCTTGAATAAATCAATAACCGACTTGGCATCACATGGATCTCACAACTTTTTACAGTAGATCAACTGAGAGGCGAGACTTGGTTCTTTTTACAAGTAATTGTTTTTGGTGGGATCTCATTTCTTTTTGTAGATAGTCTTCCTCTTTCTCTTATCTGGAACTACTTCTTGAGCGTCAGCTACAGATTTCCTCAAAGCCCATCCGCAAAGTTAACTTTGTAATCCTATACATTTGTATGGAAATACAAAGTTAGTTATGCGGTTGCAACCGAATTTTCAGAATGTTATAGTTTTCCCTTTATTCATACACTAAATACAAGGTGTATTCTAAGTTTCAAGCTCCTCAGTCTGCTAGAAGTACCTTAGAATTTTGATGATCGGTCAGTCAGTCAGTCAGTCAGTCAGTCAGGCAGAAAATTAAGAAACTTTGACTAACTATAACTTCTAAACTAATGGTCCAAATTAAATGAAATTTGAAATGTATCGTGTCTATGCAGTGCTTGATAAGATATTTCAAAATGAGGGTTCTAAACTTATCGACAAGGGAGTTATGGGGGGGTCAAAAATGGCCTGAACTGGTTCGAGAAAAGGATGGTACGGCCGTGCCGCTTTCAGCTCGACTTGGTGGGGGCACTGCCGTGCCCCCAGATACATAGTATACGGATAAGTAATTAGTGACCGACCACACAAGTACTCAATCAAGTCTTTATCTATCTTATCTTTAACATGGAATAACGTCCATCGAAGAATCAGTAAACCCACTAGCCTTTGTTTTTGTTATACGTCCTTTTATGATTATACCAACTAAAAATAAAGATGTTATTCTTAGAGTAGGTATATACCTACAGGGTGTACAAGATGCTATAACGAAAACTATGCAGGCATGCCCCATGAAACTTAACAACTTTCCCTATAATATGGTGGTAAACAAAAAAAAATTTGTTTCCCATACAAAGTCGGTCAGCTGAACGTGAGTTTTGTATGGGAGGTCCGATTTTTTTTTCGTTTGCTACCATTTATGTAACATGGGAAAAGTTGTTCAATTTCAAGGTCTGAGCAAGCCTGCAAAGTTTTCGTTATTCCTCCGGGTCCGTCCCTTACACCCTGTATAAGCAAGATGGTTCCAAAAAAAGCGTTTTCAGCGTTCACCCCCGCGCACCCTCGGTCATTCACCGCGCATGCGTCTGCGTCACTTGCAGAGTATTTATAATCTGTCGAATGTTAACCTTGCCTTGCGCGGACGCACCATTTCTCCAAGGATCCAGGACGGTTGGAGAACAACGCTGTATCTTTTAGATGCTGCAGTTTACTAAAAAAAACTCATCTAGAAGGAAGGAGACCCCGCGGCCGATCAACTAGTCGTTGGTGTGACCAGGTGAAAGCACTCACTGGTCTCTCTGTAACAACTGCCCTCAGGGAAGCTAAACAGCGAGATGTATGGAGACAAGTCATCAAAGACGCGAAGGACTTTCATAAAGGACACGACCTTCAGTAATGAAGAATGGGACAAATAAGAAGAGAACTGTCAATATATGATTCTGAATGTTGTTCTCAGGTATTAGATGAGAATTTTTATAATGTCCTTACCGACTGAGTCATTTTCATAGGTCATTTTATTCCTTCTTTGTAATGTCTACCAACGACAACTTTAGATACCAATGACATTTTTGATTCCGTGAATCACATTGTCCTTCATATGTCGTGCCGTGTGGTGCCGGTTCCGTATAGCATCACATCACCACACATCTTTCCCGTGGGTTTCGTAAAAAGCGACTAAGGGATTTGAGTGTAGTTATGCTTCTAGGTCTGTATTAAACTGCCTCTAACAAACCACTAAAGTATTTCGAGCCATTCAACATTCCTCATGTCCTGACCCTCTCAACACTCTGGAGCTAAGTTTAACTCGAGCTGGCGCGATGCCAATTCGGTCCTGGAGAACCAGGGCAAACTATGAGGGCAGCCTCTAATGACTTGTGACTTTGTGAAATTATCCTTAGTTTGCTAGGATATTTGTGACTGAAACATTCGCTCGGTAGATCAAGGCGGGTAGGTATTCATTGGGAACAAAATCCCAGAACTTTGTGTACCCAACAAAGTTCCCAACAAATGTTCCCAATGTGGACGTGTTTTGAACAAAGTTCCCGAAAAACAGCGTACACATTGGGGACATTGTCCATAAACATTGTCTATGATACAAAGTATCAGGGATTTTGTCCCGAATGAATACCTGGCTTCATTCTTGTTCAGAGTTTAATAGGGCCTTGTCTCTGATGATAAAATTATAACTTGAATTAATGTTGAATTTCTACTATGGATAAAATGGTTAGTTGACTAACACAGATTCGACCTCTTTCATCTCATCCATCACATCACACACGACGCGTTAAAGGTACCTATCACAAATTAGCCGATCGTGTGTGGTGAACTGGTGAGGTGACAGTTGTTAATTAGGGGTCCTCAAATATAGTACGCCCCACAAATGGTGGTCAGTGCAAAAATACTCGAACCTCATTATAAATACTAGATTGTTAAGTGATTCTCCCACACTACAAATAAAAAGTATTTTTGCATGCAATTTATGGTTTAAATAAATGAAATTAAATGAATGAAATCTAACTATATTTAATGGAACTAACACACTGGGGGGTTAAATAAAAGAGAATATTGCCATATCAGCGCGCGGTAGTAACAGTTACCTACACAGGTATCCAGACTAAATACTTGAAAGTTATCATCACTTTTGCTTATCTCTACTTCAATATTTTGATAGATGTAAGTGCCTAACTACCTACATGTAAACTACCAGCTGATACAAATTGCAATATTACATAAAACTTCTTTAGTTCTAAAATGACTATCTTGCGTCAGCAATTTTAAAATACATTCTTTTGTGTGTATTTTTGTATGCTCTCAGTTAAGCATGAAAGTATACCAAAAATAGTTGGTACGCAGCAAGCACATGTCCATACAATGCGGCTTTGTTCGTGAAGTAAGTGACCGATGGATGAGAGTGTCTGTTTGTCTATAGTCCGTGCACAACCAGCAGCAATCCTACTAATACCGATTCTGGGTCTGGGGTAGGTACTTGTGTCTGACTTCCAGTCTTACAATAACTTTTACTTGATTAAATCAGTACATAGTATAAAATGAAGTCGTTTTTTGCCTTTCTCCGTCGTGGAATTCGTTAACTTCTCCTAAACCACGCAACGGATTTTGATGCGGTTTTTTGTAATAGATAGGATGATTCAAGAGGAAGGTAACACATACTGGGAAAATACCTTTTCCCGCGGGAAAACGAGAAACCGCTAACGGGCCGCTAGTAAAATATATAAATGCATTCTCGATTCTCGTACATACGGTTATTTTAAATTCAATGGTCTGCACGCCTACCCCTGGGTTTCACAAGTCACGAATGAGGCACCAGGTATAATCTATAGGTGGAAGAAGTAATCTAGCAAATACGAAGCCAGAGCTTTACTCTTACTCGCTAAACATGCCTCAGCCACAGCGCCAAAACCAGCATAAAAAATTACAAGCCTAGTACTATTATTAGAATCAAGGAAGAGTACGATTTAAGGAGAAGAACTAAAAAAAGAGAGTACGTTGACCCTCGCGTCTTGTTTACGTCTCAACTTACTGAAAAAAAGTACAGTACCATCAAGCACTTCAAGACATTTGTTTTTGTGTAGGGTTCAACAATTTAGTGGTTACAAAATTAACGACTTTTTATAATTTGACTTTGGAATGGCTGTATCCTTACTAGTGCGCTGCACTACATGCCGGTTACGTCCGAAACGCGCCATCTATATTTTATTATCAATTACTAAGCGGCCTGACTCGCTGCAACCAAGCTGTAACTCATTTTCCCGCGGAAAAATATACAGGAAATAAAATTATTACTCCTATAATAGGCGAAAAATCAGTCGGTCAGTAATGAATAATGAATGAATGTGTGATTTGGGTCAGAGCTTTTAGGAATTAGGTAAACCTTCGTTTCCCTTTTCAAAACGTCAATTACATGTCCGGTTTCCGGTCTCTACTTACAGCGACACGGATCGGCATTTTCGATTTATTATTAACAGTTTAATCCGTTTAGCATAGACGTTTTTATGGATTTTTGGTTAACATTATTTTTTATAAAAGATAGTTACTTAAAAAATAAATACAGGGTGCTTGAAACTTATTTAGATTTTATACAGACGACATATCACACGGAGCCAGTTTACCCTGCAGCGTCAATTCAACAATAATTTTAATTGAATCCAGTTTCGGAGTTCGGACCCTTGGCCGACATTTTGGTGCCAAATATGGACCTGCAGGAGGTCCGCTTGACCCCGTTCTTTAGGTCACTTGTAAAGCCAGAAAGTAAGTAACTACCTACCGAACGATAATAAAATATGAGGTTTAAGACTTTCTTTAACAAACCTGTTTCACTGTAATTGTACCGTAGATATGATCCAGCGTATGGGACACAATAACACTTGGTTACACATGCAATCTAGGCTCATAGTTTGTATACGAAAGAATACTACAACAAGTAGGCCTCTGCCATGGTATATTTTGTAGATCATTCGCTATTTTATTAACGGTCTTGCCCCAACACGACTCTGACAGTCCACTGTTTTTCGTTTAGTCAAACACTCAGTCGACGAACGATCCGACCGTGAACGACATAGCTATACAGTTTCCCTACAGTCCGAGTTTTGACAAAGTGAAACCACGTCGTTTTCCTGACCCGTATCGCATTCCGACCCTGACCCTGAGTGTCACAGATCCGGTTAGACAGCCTAGACCTATTCTAGACCCGCTTAGACATACGTCACTTCGCTCCACACGTGTGGAGTTCAATGACCCGTGCCTAAGACCAACCCAAGGAAAGCTCTGATTTGATTACTTGTTCTCTTTTTGTCAAGGGTTCTAAAGATGTCTTGTTAGGTAAAAAAATGGATGTTCACTATCTCGAGACAAGGCCATAAAGTAGAATAAACGACCTAAGCGTACCTAACTTTTATTCATCTTTGTAAAACATTTTAATTTATTATTTTTGCATTTTATGGCAAAATATTCTAGGGTATAGGTAGTTTATGTTTTGATATGCTGAGCTGAACCCCACGAGTTCGTATACTATATTGTTTATTGTATAACTACTATTATCTATTTGCCAACTACATACATATACAAAAAAAATGTTTTTAATTTCGTAGTCTTCACATTTTAAGCTATTTTATTCTTACTTAATCTGAAAGTGTTGAGGACCGAAACATAATTAATAGCGAATGCAGATTTTGTGTTGACTCTGCTTCCAAAGTCCTCATTTATGTGGTAGGTGATTTGTTTGTTTTATAATTTACTGTACTATTTATCCTCATAGTTTAATATAAACTAATCGGACAGTGCGTCAACCCGCGTTATAATTATAAATTCCGCGAAAACATGACACCGCTGCTTCGTGCCATTACTGTTTTCAGTTTCAGTAGTTATTATTTATAGCTCTTTCCTGTTTGTAATGATGTCAAAGCCCTCTTAATCAAGAATTATTATAGTTAATTATACACACATAAACACTTTATTTTATCCCTGTAAAATACCTATTATAGATTTATTCTCACTCTTTAGGTTGTAACTTATGTTATCTATCATCTATGTTCTACTTACAGTGCTTCAAGTGGTTATGAATTTAAATGAATGTACAATAAATAATGAAAAAAATTAGTCGCCAATTTATAATCATCCGAAAATTCCTAATAAAATTTACACAAACTTATAATTGAAGCTGCGGTTATTGAATCTGTCCTTCGCTTTGTATTCGCATCTAACTTTTTGTAAGCTATAATTTTTGCAACGCTCAAAATTAGCGTATAAATAAAAAATAACAAGAGCCAAATCTCCATGGCCGATCTGAATATGATATGGGAAAATTGCTGAGTACAGTTAGGTCTAAAGATGGTTGCGTCTAACGTCAGCCTAGACAATGGCGCGGAATGCGAGAGTATCACAACATGGCCCGTTAGAACATACAGATGCGTTTAGACATTGATTATAAGGTAAGTAGATTACTTAATTGATTACACATTACACGATTGGCAACTATCTTTGACACCGAGTCGTCCAACGATCCGATGCACCCTGGTGTCAGTTTTACAACCGCCGACTATAGGTAGCACGCCATTATTAGATTAGGACATAAGGCCTTATTTGACATAAGTCGACTAAAAGAGAAAAAAGGCAATATCGGCTTTATTATTATGGGAGCAGAACCAGTAGAACTGTCAAATTTGTATTACAACTTGTCTCAGCTATAGGGTGACCCAGACGAGATATATATAAGTGATCTGGGCCCAGACGCGGGTTTAGCAGCGAACACATCGGCTTAACGTGCCTTCGCAAACACTTAAAACACTCCAGATAAGCATAGGCCAAGTTATAACATAATTTCCCCTTTCGCGCTGTTATTCAAAAACGCGTGGGAGCGGAAATTAATGAATTACTTATTTTATAACTGAATCGAGGTTGGTGTGAATTTAAGAATGACCTCCCTGGGGCCGTGACCGCCGCGGGTCGATGCACTGAGTTTCAGGGGCACGCGGGCAAACGCACAATCCTTAAGCATATGGCTTCTGTATTATATCGAGCGACCTATTTATTAGAGCTCTTATTAGCTGTTACGAAGGTTGAACTGATTGCTAACCAATATGCTATAATTTCTTCGTGTGGTGTCAGATTATAACAACATCACCCCTTTTCTACCAAGGTACCAAAGGGCGAAGATAAATAAATTAAGCTTTCCCTGTGATTGTCACATATTGCACTGAGTGAGTAGAGTACTGCAATACAATACTCCCCAAAAGCTCTGTCTAGCAGTAGACTGTTTGTGGCTATTGATGGTGGTGTGTGGTCCAACCACAAATTAGGGAGATGGCGCGCGGGGCTCATCCAACTAAGAATATGATATCAAACTAATACCATCACATCTCCAATAGCCACAACAGTCTACTGCTAGACATAGCTTTTAGGAAGTATTGTATTGCAATACTCACTCAGTGCAATATGTGATAATCACAGGGAAAGCTTAATTTATCAATAGCGCGCGGGGTGCTTTTCGACGTAATATTTATGATTAAGATTATAAATATTCACTCGTAAGACAAATAACCATTTACTGACTCGTTGGTTGCTAACGTACGTCACTCAACATGTCTATCAAACATCAAGAAAAACTAACATACCTTTGGAGATAGCCTGACGGTGGTGGCTCATGATGAAATACAGATTTATTTATAAAATTTAATATTCTTTGGCGGTAAAGTTTTAACATAAAACAAATAATTAATGTATGCGACCTGGCGATTGATTGAAGGCCTTGTCTTCAATATTCCCGTTTTAGTTTTTTTGGCGCTATTTTCACAAGGCAGTAATCATTTTTATTCAGCTACTTATGTAACGAGATCGGTGATGTGACAAATGAACATTAATTTGTGCGTCTTAATTGGTTGTATAAAACGCAAGTAAGATGAGCACCTGTGTGGACAGGACCTCCGAAAACAAATGTTATTTTATCCTGTATCTACGGAACCATCACCAGTAAGTAGCGTGATATGATACGCACTTAGCTCAAATTTCGCATAGATAGGTAGGTGGATAGATTCATCGATTTCTTGATATGAATGACTTAATTTGGACATGCCCATTTATTTATAGATACCTAGGTAGGTACATTCGTATCTCTTCCTTGCTAAAAAGCTTTGTATTTCTCATTTGCAAAAAAAAAACGTGTACAGTCAGCTCTAAAGGAACCAATAGTAGGTAATTAGTTGCAGATGTAGGAACGCAATTCGCGCCTAAAAAATGCACGCACCACCAACAGCGCTCTCCCGCCGCCGCCGCCGCCGCTGCGCCGCCTGCCTGCATTCTATATCTACCCAAAAACGCAGCCAGACATTTCTATAGCACTCCAGCTCACCCCTGCTTCGATATAACCAACTCTATACTAAGTTTCTACGTGAATCGTGAGTATGTAAGATATTTCAGGTTTAGGCATAGTTTAATTATACATTTAAAAAAAAATATGATTCGACCAAGATTTGACTACAGACTGGTGGGTGATTTTCTAACAAGAATCCAATTAGTAAAAAAAAATGTTTTACCTTCTTCGGTCCATTTTGGACGATGGTCTCGTACTCCAAACCTTCCACAGACATGATCCCAATAATGTACTAATCTAATCACTGTATATTTCACTAAGTAAAATTAACTTTCTTTTTTTTTACTAATTCTACTGAGCACTTTTTCCGACGCACCTACGTCTGGTTCGTAATTTCGTATGAGGAATTATCACTTGGACGTAAAACTGTATGAAGTTAAAGATAAATCACGATATCCATTTCTAACAAGAATCCAATTAGTAAAAAAAAATGTTTTACCTTCTTCGGTCCATTTTGGACGATGGTCTCGTACTCCAAACCTTCCACAGACATGATCCCAATAATGTATTAATCTAATCACTGTATATTTCACTAAGTAAAATTAACTTTCTTTTTTTTTACTAATTCTACTGAGCACTTTTTCCGACGCACCTACGTCTGGTTCGTAATTTCGTATGAGGAATTATCACTTGGACGTAAAACTGTATGAAGTTAAAGATAAATCACGATATCCATTAAAGAATTTAATGGAATTATGTGTTTGGGCGTTTTACTGCGTGGTACCGGCCGGCGCGACTGACGAGACGAGTTGCCGAGCGAGTGCAACAAAACAACACAACGCCCACTCAGCCTCCCCTGCTCTCCTCTGCTCTTCACCAAGTGATTCACCCACCGCCATCCCTATATGTATAGAAAGTACTTACCCAAAATGTAAAGTGCAGTTCCATAACGCCGAATTTGGTGTTCGCTTGCTTTTAAACGTTCCTTTTTACTAGACATTGAATTTTGAATTTCAATGCTTGTAAAGAAACGTTGTCTTATCAGCGTTGCCAGACTGTTCCAAAACCGACAGCATACGTCTATTTTTGGACGGCACAGACTACTCCATATTAACTAGACAAATTAGGTTTATTTAGAAAACGTTTTAGTTTTTTTATCTTTGTTCTTTGATCACCCATTTCATTACCCGTGAAAACAGAGAAATTTCAAGCCGTGCGTGCGCTGCGTTGCCTGTTCATTTAGGTATAATCTTTCCAACCATGTATGCCTCAAAGGCATTAATCAATAATACATATTATAAAATGAAATAGCTTTTTGCGGTTTTTAGTCTGTGTGTCGTAGAATTCGCTAACTCCTCCTAAACCATGCAACGGATTTTGATGCGGTTTTTTGTAATAGATATAGTGATTCAAGAGCTGAAAATCAGTTGCCTCGGTTGAAACCGCTGACGGGACGCTAATATGCCATAATTGCCTTAAAGGAATCTAAATTGGCATGAAAAGGAATACATATTTTATTTGTAAGTGTTTACATTAAGAATTTATGAATAAATAAAAAACAGTCGCAAATTCTATGACACAGAATCTTTTTTGTTTTTGTAGCGTGATTGGTTGGATGGAGCAAGAGCAACTGACAAAACTTGCCCTTTTCGACAAAAGCATTTATTTTCGTATGAAATTGGTGAGCGGACTGGCAACACAATAACTGTCAAAATCAAAAGTCAAAACAAAACATGATTTCTTTTTAATATAATAATTCGATGTAAATACGTGAATTTAAGAATATTTTGTAAGTAACTGCCAATATTAAAGGTAAGTTGTAGGGTTCTAACTATACTCCCCATCAAAAAAATCGAGACACCTTCGTTTTCATAGTTGAACAAAATCTTAAATATATGGAACTGAAAGTTGAATAAAGAAGGTTGATATTATGATTTAGAAACCTCGTAATATTCACTATTAAACGACATTAGATATTCATTCCAAAATAAACATATGTCTCAGATAATGTGATCCGTACCAAACGTAAAGTTGCAAAGCGTCTCGATTTTTCTGATGGGCAGTGTATATAGTAACTTAAAAACATGCTATGATGATACAATAAAGTTTACTTTTTCAGGTTATGTTCCAGTTTGAGTTTAATCTCTAAAAATGAGTGAGGAACTTAAAGTATTGAAACAAGGCGCTGAAGCTAAGCTCTACATCTGTACATACCTCGGGCAGCCGTCGCTGATCAAGGAGCGGTTCCAGAAACACTACCGGCATCCTGATTTAGACACTGCCATAACCAAGGAACGAATCAAGAATGAAGCGCGAGCCATAGTGCGCTGCAAAGCTGCTGATGTTAAAACACCCACACTCTACCTCGTCGATTTCGTGAGGCGACGAATTTATATGCAACATTTCGAACAAAGTATCACTGTAAAAGACTTCATCATCAATGTTTACAAAAAAGTTGATGGCTCTGGCGATCATACAAGCAGCCTCGACGAGGTCGCTAAAATGATTGGGTGCACTGTAAGGAAATTACATGATAACAACATAATTCATGGAGATTTGACCACTTCTAACATGTTACTTGTCCCAAAAGAAGGCCACAACGTTGATAAAGATACAGAATGGTTTGATGTGAAAAATCTGGAACTAGTCATGATTGATTTTGGTCTCTCATCTTTTGAGACAAGTACTGAAGATAAAGGAGTTGACCTGTATGTCCTTGAGAGAGCTCTAATCAGCACCCATAATGACTATCCAGAGGTATTTGGCAAAATCTTAGATGCCTACACAAGTTTCAGTAAGAAAAATGTGAAAGAAATCATCAGCAAGTTTGAAGAGGTCAGGGCTAGAGGCAGAAAGAGAACTATGGTTGGATAATTGTTAAGAAAAATAAAGATTTTATTTCAGAGATTTGGTTTATTTCCACTGATCTTGAATTTATTATTTACTGAGATTAACTTCTCTAAGTTTGCTTTTATTTTAACCTTTTGTCAGCCGGAGCCAGGATCCGATTTTGGGCATGGACTGTCTAAGCCAGGATCCGTGCCACTTCGATCTTGATTACTATTTATTGAAATTTGAACTGTTTCACTATAGAAATAAGGTCTTAAATTTGTTTTATTTGAAGACCTAATGAATGAATGAACCATAAACAACACTCACTCACCCAATGACTCTTCAGACATTCATTCAGACACTCATTTCAAATCTGACCTGATTGAAGTTGAATCTTAGTTGCATTTTCGAAAACAGTTTTAGATATGAATTATAGTAAACACACCATATATTTCTTATTGAGAGGTTGTCTAGTTATTCTTGTGTGAAGGAAAATAAAAGAAACTACAAATAAAGTCATAATTATGTTATAAAAACCAACAAATATTACAGTGGGTGCAAAATGAAGTCAATGTTTGTGTTCAAGTGCTGATAAAAAATATACAAATGTTTTTCCTTTGGAATATAATAGAAATTGTTTATTAGTTATCAGACAATGTAATAAAATCGTTACTTTAGTGAAAATGAAACAAAAACCCATAATTTTCATTAACCTTTTGTCAGCCGGAGCCAGGATCCGATTTTGGGCATGGACTGTCTAAGCCAGGATCCGTGCCACTTCGATCTTGATTACTATTTATTGAAATTTGAACTGTTTCACTATAGAAATAAGGTCTAAATTTGTTTTATTTGAAGACCTAATGAATGAATGAACCATAAACAACACTCACTCACCCAATGACTCTTCAGACATTCATTCAGACACTCATTTCAAATCTGACCTGCTTGAAGTTGAATCTTAGTTGCATTTTCGAAAACAGTTTTAGATATGAATTATACTAAACACACCATATATTTCTTATTGAGAGGTTGTCTAGTTATTCTTGTGTGAAGAAAAATAAAAGAAACTACAAATAAAGTCATAATTATGTTATAAAAACCAACAAATATTACAGTGGGTGCAAAATGAAGTCAATGTTTGTGTTCAAGTGCTGATAAAAAATATACAAATGTTTTTCCTTTGGAATATAATAGAAATTGTTTATTAGTTATCAGACAATGTAATAAAATCGTTACTTTAGTGAAAATGAAACAAAAACCCATAATTTGCATTAATATTCGAAATCAAGTCGCTCGCGCGCTCTTGACGTCTTTTCTCTCGGCCCCGAAGGAAGCAATCTGGGAAACGCTGCGGCTGACAAAAGGTTAATATTCGAAATCAAGTCGCTCGCGCGCTCTTGACGTCTTTTCTCTCGGCCCCGAAGGAAGCAATCTGGGAAACGCTGCGGCTGACAAAAGGTTAAAGGCTTCATAAAAACACATACCTAGTTAGTTATAATAGGTGATTACATATTTGGTAAAGTTCAGCTGTTTGAAAAGGTATATTTGACAGTTCCTCAAAGAAAAATAGACCTTATGTCACATATGATTGAACGGCTGTACTTTTTCCATGCAACTTCAGTACAGACGTAAGAATAGGCCATATTTGCAGCACTCAAAATCATATTAATGGAATTAAATATTTAGCTCTATTTATCTCTGTCAACATGTCTTTTAGTTCTAGTATGGGTTTGACAGCTGTCAAAAATGGCCTATTTAAACGGCCGTTACTTTTGAGCTTGTTCCCATAACAGGTATGATGGTTGGTTATTGGTTAGTCTTTCAAAATAAAACAAGCACATATTGAGTTTTCCTTTAATAATTTCTCATTAATTTACTAGCTAAAACGAAATCACATAACAAAAACGTCCGTAGCATGGTAACTAGCTGTCGCGTTAGCTTATAGTTACTTTACGTATTCCCAAGCTTAGTTTATACATAACATTTCACTTATATCTGAATGCCACTTTTTACTCCTCGCTAGTTGTTATTGAACTCATTTTTTAAACAGTTTGTACACTTTTAGACACATTCTATTACAAAAATATTACTACCTAGTTCATTAATTAAAGAAAGGGATTATAAATGGCGGCCGATGCTTTCTCACTCACGCTAAGGCTTTTACATACTCCAGGCGTTTCATGCTTTCCCCCTCCCACTTATGGAACCGTTAATGTCTTTTTTTAATGAACCAGGTAGAATGCAGACTTTAATTTTCAAGATGAAAGTATTGTGTGTGCTAATAGTTAATAGTTATTTATAAGTCATAATCATAACTATCATGATAAAAGTTGAAATAAGTATTAATAATTTTATTATTTGAAGATGAGAAGCATTCAAGTATAAGTATGAGATTTATTACTTTAATTGAACTACACTTATATTGAAAAGGTACTACAGAGTGTTCATTTGACCGACCAAAACAAAAACAGTCTATACTAACTTGTCAACATTTTAACAGAATGGGTCAAATTATCCCTGGTCAAATAGATACTATAACACCTTCATAGGTTGTCTTCGGTTATTTTTGAACCACTTATGGTACTCTCTAGTATAACTTGCGCATATAAAGGATCCCAAATTGGCAACATTATTGTTTGCCTCTCTATCATATTATACAGGATGTAAGGGACAGCCCTCCGAATACAGAAAGGGTGCATTCAGACCATGAAACTGAACACAAGGGCCGAAACAGGTCAGTAAAGTCAGTAAAAGTCAGTATTTTTGGACCTGGTCAGTAAAAGTCAGTATTTTTGAAAATCGGTCAGTATTGTCAGTATTTTTCCGTGTCGGCCAATCTTAAATTATTGGTTTTTAGTATTTGGTCAAGCATGCTAGGAAATATATTCATTTCTTTAAAAAAATTGGCAATGTGTCCTATTGTTTTTGTTTGTCATGTCTTCGATAGCGCCAGCAAAGTTGTATGGAATCCTTTGCTGGAGTCCAGCAAAGTAAATTCGTTACACCCTAAACCACATAGGTAATTCATTTCAAAATAGTTATCTCTATGAATCTCAAAAGAACGGTACGTAATTTTGCATGAGAAGTTGATATGAACTAACTAAAGACAAGGCTGTATGATTTGATATACCCTTCCAGAATGGACCAATAGGATAAAAAAAGGTATAAACTAGACATATAGAATGGCTTAACTAACTACTGATTACTGAATATCAATTAATACTGTGCCTTGCTTAAGGCCTTTTTACTTAAAAACACACGATTCGTGGGAAAAATCTGGCAAAACGTGAAAAAATGACTTCGCTTGACTCGTGTTATAACTCTACTCGTCTAGCAAAGCCTTGTTTTCCCGGCCTCGACAAAAAAGTACTACTTATTTCACACAATTCACCCGAAAAACGGTTTGAATGGTCAGTATTTGGTCAGTATTTTTGAATATTTGGTCAGTAAAATCAGTATTTTCGTCCATGGATTTTGTTTCGGCCCCTGTGAACAACTTCTCATAGAAATAAATTTCAGGAAACGTAAAAAATTTTTTGACTCCCCATAGTAAATACAATCAGTCGATCGTGATTTTGTATGAGAAGTCGAAATTTTTTTTTCGTTTCCTGAGATTTATTTCAATGGCAAGTTGTTCAGTTTCATGGTCTGAATGCACCCTATAAGTATTCGGAGACCTGTCCCTTACACCCTGTATGACATATGAGCAGGATGTCAGCATTAATGTTGCCAATTCCGGATCCTTACCTTAACTGTGCAAGTAAAAATATTGTTGAAGAATTAAGATGGTTAAAGATAACACACAGTACTTGTATTTAGGAATAGAGCTATTGTATCAGACGAGATTTGGAAGCGCATTTATTTGCATTAGATTAAAAAAAACAATGTCGAATATTGATTCTGACAGGAATTTTTGTTGTTAATTCTTAGCAATGCTTGTCGCTTCCTTGAATTTACAAAAAAGACCGGAAATCCCAATCATATGATGAATGATGTCGATACAATGCAACGCCCGCTAAGCTAAAGCAAACATTGATTTGTAAAATAAAATGTATCAAACATCAAGTCGTATCTCCGACAAAACAGAAAACATCGATATACATTGTAGCGTGGTAATTCACATTTCTATAATAATAACGCCGCAATGTACGGGGTGTTAGGGACGGTGTAACGAAAACTTTGCAGGCGTGCTCAGACCATGAAACTGAACCACTTTTACTATGGAGCCAATGGTGGGAAACGAAAAAAAATTTCCGGCCTCCCATACAAAGTCAGACAGCTGATCGTGAATTTTGTATGGGAAGTCGGAAAATTTTTTTCGTTTCCCACCATTGGCTCCATAGTAAAAGTTGTTCAGTTTGATGGCCTGATCATGCCTGCAAAGTTTTCGGTACACCGTCCCTAACACCCTGTATATCGATGTATTGTGTTTTATTTTGCCAATGGTTTGAAAATCACATGAGCAGAAGAGACAGACGGCTTTAGGATTGGAGATTCCCTGTTTTGCTTATAAGAAAGGTGCTAAGAATTAACCAAACGAGTGTCGTATCAGAATCGAATCCAGTAATATTATTCACAGCTTTCCCATGAAACAAAAGGTTATTATGTTACTTATTCATGAGTATAATAGACTGTAGTTTTAGATAAAGCTTTATTTAACTTGAACGCACCGCTATAACAATTTTCATTCTAATATGACATGACGCCGTATTTTAATAACTACACATCGAGAGGTTTATAGTTAAAATTATGTGCAATTCGGGCACGAAAATAAACAATATAAGGTGTAAAAAACAGGCTGTAAATATTTGAAGGTATAAACCATCCGTCTATGTCACTGAACAACTTTCCCTAAGGGACAAATTATGTTAAATGAAATATGGTATGAAATATAAAAAAAAAACACAGGCACTGTACTCTGTTCACTATAACGAGATAGTACCAAATTGTCATTCCTATTTCACCCTATATTCCTCAGGCTCATAGACTCTTAGGGAATGTTGTTTCATGGCTTGGTTGAACCCTTGATTTAACAGCTAGTTTTTTCACTCTGCATAATTCTTAAAAAATTTAAACAAGATGATATATTTTCGCGGTCAAATATAAAAAAAAAACAACGGAGAATCGTAAAGGCGTGTCTCTTGCTCATGTTTTTTTACAAAACATAGCTATACATTGCGGCGTCATTATTTAAATATGAATGGCCAAGCCGCAATTTATGTCGATGATTTGTTTGGAAAATACATGAGCAGGAGACATGGCTTAAGGTTTGTCAAAGGCACTTATAATATAATTCACAATATGTTGCACAAACCGAAACTAAGGATACGTAAAATGCCAAGGATATAAGGATTAAATACACAGTAGATAGAAATTCCAGAAACCAAGATAGTCCATACCCAATTATTACAATGATTTTTGACAATTAGGTCCAAAATACAACGGTATCTGGTTTATTGTTGCATATACAATGAAATGTTTTAGAATGTTCAATCATTCTATACTCATCACATCACATAGTGTTTAAACAAAATCATAAAATAATAGAACGTGTAACGGTTCCTTCATTAGCATTAAATAACAGAAATACGAACATAAATATATTCAAAAATATAAATAAGTAGGTAAGTACATAAGATAATACTTTTCGATTTTAAACAAAAATGTAAAACAAGACAACAGACAAAACTTAAATCACAAAAGTAAATGATAATGACTTCATTAATATCATTTAAAATATATAAGGTGTAAAAAAATCAACTGCAAATATTTTAAGGGGTGACCAGCCCATGAAACTGAACAACTTTCCGCAAGGAACATAGGTCGAAAAATGTAATTTCACCTTCGATAGAGGCCTGCAGTGGAAGGACCATATTGAGACCATATGTGCTAGGTTAAGCTCTGCATATTATGCCCTCTCTAGACTATCGGCTACACTTGGCAAACATAATCTGCTCAAGGCATATTACGGCTATTTTCACGCTCACCTAATTAATGGAATAATGCTCTGGGGCCAATCAGTAGATAGGGATCGCCCGTTTATCCTTCAAAAAAAAGTGATAAGAAGGATTGCACATCTTCCTTCGGACGAGCCGCTCAAGACATTTTTTGTAGACTTTCGAATTTTGACTGTTCCTTGTATTTATATACTCGAGGTAGCCAAATATGTTAGACGCAATTTAGGAGAATTTCCAAAGAAGAACTGGGTGGGGAACCGCCCCTGCAAGTGGCGTAATGAGCCTCTAGACACTGTGCGATATCGACTTCTGAAGATGAACAAGTCCCTGCATGGCATGGGATCACGCATTTTCAATAAAATTCCAACTGAAATTCACGACTGTAAGACGGAATTTGGCTTTCTAAGAAAACTAAAAGTGTGGCTGACCCAAAAGGCTTTTTATTCAGTTGACGAATTTCTTAACGAATAAATGCATTTTTAAGGTATTCTAGTGACATATGTTTTTAGAATCTTATGAATGAAATTAATTAATTTTAGAGTTTTACTTATGTAAAATGTATAGATCTATTTTTTATTATTTATGTTACTTTGACATGTAACTATTTAATTTATTGACGATGTATGTTTAACACTAATAAAATGAATCTGAATCTGAATCTGAAAAAAAAAATTGGACCTCCCATACAAAATGTACCAGCCGGCCAAGTCAATTTGTATGGGAGGCCAAATTTTTTTTTTCATATTTCGACCTATGTTTCTTGGGGAAAGTTATTCAGTTTCATGGGCTGATTCACCCATTAAAATATTTGCAGTTAATTTTTTTACATCTGTATGTTAGACAGGCTAAAACTTGTACTATTTAATTAATATTTATTATTTTTTATATTTAACCTCTAACATTTACTAGCCACCCTATACCGTTAGTTGTCACTAGCCACAATTTTTAATATTGATATTTAATTTAATTAAACTTATCTAACACTTAGGTAGTTTTCGAACCAAATTCATAGTAATTCAATAAATATACAAAGATACTTTCCGAAGACGAAATTGTTACAAAAAGTTAACAAAAACTGTTAAAAAAAGATGAATTTTATTTTTGTCTATTAAAGTCTATGAATTCGGATCACATTTAATCACAAAATAAAATTAAGCTACAATAAAATAAAACACCACCACACACAAATGTAACCGAAGAAGTTTGTTCTGGGAATGTAACGCTATTCTAAACATTATCTAGCACGAAATGTTCTAAATTATTAGAACGAAGCTCAAAAACCGCGATTTTGATTAAATACAATGTTTTAAAGCCATCACACACCGCCTCCGTATGCAGGACGTGTACGTGAGCACCATCACACGCGTACCCGTTGTAATGTATGGAATTGTATGAGAGGCGGCACACTGCTTGCGTATGGGTTCACGCGCGTACCGCGGTATGAGATGTCTCGTACAATACAACGTCGGAGCTACGCGCGTGATGACGTGTACGTCACGCATACGGAGGCTTTGTATGATGCTCTTAATCAAACGTAAAGTCATATTTACGACATTTTATATGAGGAGATCCACATTTTTACAACATTTTTTTTCGTTTGATCAAGATGCGGTATTTTGTAATTTTAAGATTGTCTTAAAGAGAGCTTCACAATTCTTCCATAATTTTCCTTTATCGGTTTAATTTATGTTTAATTAATAGGTAATTTTGTTTATAACAATTTATAATTTGTTTATTAATAAACCATTTACCACTTATAATTCGCTCAAACACATTTATTGTCAATTTAAAGTGAAGTAACAACTTATTTTTATTAATTAACAAGTTAGGTAGTAACAGTGCATGAAGCAATTAAGACTTAAGTAAAGGTTCAACGTCAGAGCAAGCCGCCCAAAGTATGTCAATAGATGGCGTTAGTTACGTTATTTTACGTAGGTAACGTGGTATTTCTATTTTTCACAATATAACAATAAATTTTCGAGTAAGCGGCAACCTTCGAAAATAGTTCACTGCTAGGAACAATAATTTAAATACAATTAGTATATTTTTTAAGTAATTCTGTTACATTTGCCGATACAAAGTTACATTTTGCGTTTCTGTATATAGACGAGACTCACTCACACACAGACAAGGCCAGTTTGAAAAAGGAAAGACCAATTTGACACTATGCTTTGAGTTTGACCTTAGCTTTGACAGCCGTTGTGGCTTGATAATGCTAACTAAGATTTTCGATCCTGAGACTCAGAGCTCAATTTCAGAAAGTGTGATTTGTGAAATCGTTTACGGAAATCCGTAACACTCGTATCATATTTTCTACTACTCGAACTTGTTAATACCTTGGACGTGTTGGAATTGAATAGGATGTGTGAAATGGAAGAATATGGATGTGTCAGTAGTAGAACGTGTGATACGAGCACATTTAGAAGCAGACTTCCGCATGCGATAATTCAAAAATAGTACTCCTGGATGGTCCTATTATTTATTGACGTATTTTTATTTTTATTTATGATTTTTATTTTTATATCGTATGAAATTGTGTAGATGCATTTTTGATTACTGAAAACTACTTTTACATTAAATAACTGCCACCAACAGTTTTCACGAAAAATGTCGCCAAGATGAGCGCATTATGTCTAACCCTACAAAAAAGTTATCAGGTCTCAAGTAGAACCAGGCTTTTGAATCTACACACCCTCGTTTTGGCGTCGGCGTATTTGTGATATCCAGCGTTACACAAGCGTTTTTTCTCGGCAAAACGCGAATGCCACGGTATTGCCGTAATTGACTACCTACGCGGCGTAGTAGAAACTTCTCGGTACCTACTCTGAGTTCGACCTACAGAGAGTATTATATTTAGATTTTTATAGAAAACGCTATCCTATAAAGATCACACTCTTCTAAAGTATACCGAAAACTAGAGTTTGAAAAAAGGTAGGTAATGTCGTCGCTCTTCACTTGGCTCGTCTTGGCGGGGCACCGCTGTGCCTCCAGATAGGTTAGGTAAAAAAATTACCCACCAAAAACATAAGTAAATTTAAAATGGAGGTCAAGTTCGAACGCCTAAAAGAGTGGAAATCTAAATTAAAGGCAAGTTTTATCATAATTACAACCATAATATATAGGGTGAAATTTTACTAGTGACCGATAACGAAAACTCAGAACCGGCTAGTGATAAGGAACAACTTTCCCCAAGAACATAGGTCGAAATACGAAAAAAAATTTTGGACCTCCCATACAAACTTGCCGATCAGCTGATTTCAGTTACTATGGGAGGTCCAAATTTTTTTTTTCGTATTTCGACCTATGTTCCTTGGGGAAAGTTGTTCCTTATCACTAGCCGATTTTGAGTTTTCGCTATCGGTCACTAGTAAAATTTCACCCTATATATTCACTCGATCTTGGCGGTCTTACTCGAGGCACAGCTAATGAGCTACTTTTGATAAGAAGAGCAGATCTTACGAAGCTAATTTTGTGCTTTTATCAGTTTCTATCACAAAATTTTAAAACCCGCCAATTCAAATGAATAATGTTATGGTTTTAATTATGATAAAATTTGGCTTTAATTTAGATTTTAACTCTGTTTTAGGCGTAAGAATTTGGCCTCCATTTCACATTTATATGTTTTTGGTGGGAATATGATAAATATGATTTCACCTCTTTTTGTTCGGAATATGATAAAGTAACTACAAACTATTTTTATAATTTTGGTTTGAAATCAGATTTTCAAAAGTAAGTTTTACATGGTGTCATTATATGTATAAACTGTGTAAAGTTTCATTCTGTACAGTAGATAAATAGATACCTATGTAGGTATAGGGTGCGGATGTGACTTGAGTAATTAAAAAAAGCATCGTTTATTAACAAAAATCTAATTTTGATTGTTTCTTTTGCGCGGACTTCGGAAATTTTGAAAATGTAATCGATTTTCAAATAATCGATTAATTTTTGTTTTATAAAATCGGTATTTCTTTTTCAAATATTTATCTATTTTTAAATAATTTTTATTTTTTTTACATCCCTGATACAGGCGGGTCAAAAGAGTGCAGTGTGTAACACTGTGCTCGCGGCTTGTGTTTAGAACTTGGCTGGCGCACTGTCGTGCGCTTTGATAAACAAGGATATTTCAATCGTTTTATGAAACCTAAACCATGTTTAGTCTAGGACTTCTAGGTGAGGAGAATATTAGTCTAGGTACCACTCATTTGTAACACTCGTAGAAATAAAAATACATTTTTCCTGCAAATTTTATTTACCTTTTTATATTTTGTAGGCACTATAAGTGTCGTACATCCGTATATTATATTTTATTACTACCACTTCCATTTCGGTTCTTAGTCCTGGGGTCCTGTACTACCACTTCCAGTTCGGTTCTTAGGTAGGATTACCTACCGTTTTAGCGTTTATTTAAACAATTTTGTAGGTGCATTTCATCCATCTCTTCCCGTCGGTTGCCTCACTGCTGAGGATCATGACTCCGTACACTATCTTTCTTTGGTAATTAGTTCCCATTTAGCTCGATCTTTTGCTTCATGTAGAGCCGTGTTGGTGGACATCTCCATTTGTTCGGAGACTTGATCTAGCTACCGTTTCGCGCATTGTCCTGTGGCCCTCTTTCCCTCTATTTTCCTCGTCAACAGCAGTTTTTCCAGATTGTCTAATTCTCTTATGACAATATGTCCAAAGTACTGCAGTTTCCGGAGCGTGCATTTCGTGGTGTGGACAGCCGTGTGTTTTTTCCAGTGTCAACTCCTCTAATATCATCTAATATGGTCACGTTGGTTGCTCCATAAAGCCGCCCAGGGAATCCGGAGCATGCGACGCCAACACCACATCACAAAGACACCAATTCTCTTTTTATAAACAGCCTTGAGCCAGGATTCTGAGCTACGGCTCAGTTACGACGGCTGAATATGGAAATTTATAGGTAATTAGGTACTAAAGAAGGACTTTTGTTTGAAATTGGTTTTAAATTTAACTATATGTACGAAATAATATAACGCTAGTTTTATTTATATTCTCTCTGCGAAATAATTAAGAAAAACGATCAAAATCAAGTTTTTGATATTTACGTTTTTGAAACTTTGTCATTGAAAGCTTACGTCAAAATCAGGACCATTCAGTGAGTTTCATACTGAGATAAAAGAGTTTTAAAACGTATTCTGAGGAGATTTTTATTCAATGTGCTCTAGGATTTCTATGGATCGCACTCACACATACGGAAATTGATCAAATATTTGCATATTTTCTAAAGCTAAAAAAACCTCAGAAATAACTTAAATATTATATTTTTATCAGATTCAATAAATTAAAATGGTCTAATTTACGTTATAACACTATATTCCATGTATGAAACAGGGTAGTTTTTCTGCCTTTTCCGATTAAAATTTGTATGGAAATCTGCTCTGACGTTGATCCTTAAGTAAAGTTATTGTGACCAAAAAAAGTTTGACTTAATGACTGAATCGAAACCTAAAAAATAATAACATGAGTAAAAAAATATTTCAAGATGATTAATTGTATTTTACCAAACAAATTCAGAAAATAAACTAAGATCACAATAAAACAACGTATCAAAATGTATTATTTTCGATACTCCTATCCTTACGTTAACACTTTTTACGTGACTTAGACAAGACAAGGCTTTACTTTTTACCCTCTTCCATCAAAATTTTAAGTTCATGAAATACCTAGTAACAATTCATGTCCTATTGTACAGGGAATAAGAAAAAGGTTATAACAAGCCGAAAGGAGGTCAAGGTACTTATGAAACTGAACAATATTCTCCATTTAACATGGATAAAAACATGAAAAAAAAATCACGTTACCCATATAAAATCGCCGATTAGTTGATTGATTTACTTTTAATTTTTCGACCCATGTTCCATGGGGAAAGTTGTTCAGTTCCATGAGTACTATGGCCTCCTTTCGGCTTGTTATACCCTTTTTGTTACTCCCGGTGTAGTACTTAACGAATTAAATTGCAACGATCTAAGTTTTAAAGATTTAGTTAAAACATCAAATATTATTGTGCTAATAATCCGAAATTGAAATGTGCTCATCACATTTTATTATTAATTGACACGAAAATATCCGTCTCCAACAATGTGGCATTTTAGCGCTCTTTATCAAAGTTTGTACGACAAACTGACCAATCACAGCGGGGTGTTTCTGCCAGTTAACGAATGCTGGCTTGTGATTGGCCGTTGCCGATATCTACTGTGAAACAGCGTTAAAATGTTGCCCAATTGAAATCATGCTGTCCAAATTAAAATACAAATAAAAAATTGGCTATTATTATTTTGAAGTACTAAAAGTGAAATAATATTACCCAACACATTGTATGTTTATACATTTACAAAACTAACGGTGTTTTCATTCTAATACATACATATATGAGTGGACTCTTCAACTATTTGCTATTATGGAAACTTCTTCACAGCCACAATATTCTAGCAATTCTTTATACACTGAACATTTTAAAAATCATTTTAGTTTATTGTATCTAAGATACCATAATACCTGAGTTAAAAGTAAAAAGATTATATTTCAAGCATTGGCTATTTTATAATGAGGAATGGACATCAAAACCAGAAAAATCAAAGGAGATTTATTACAATTTCCTAGAAAAAGGACGAAAAACATCTAGAATTTCATGAAAAATGGCATCTCATATACAGGATCGCCGTTTGAAAAAATTGGATACATATTTAATGTATAGAATTGCACTTAAGTGCACAACAATTTACAAATCAACAGCTAGAATTTCTAGATTAGTAATTAGTAGTATAAATAGAGATGATTTCAGTAAGTTGTTTGTATAAGTTATCGTTAAAGCGATAGATATTTACAAATAAATGAGTGTAAAAAGAAAAAATAAAACAAAATACTGACTATTAAAGAGGTCATAGACAGCCACGATGCTTTGCGAGGCGTTAGCACTACTATCGATTTCTTACGATACTAATACAGATGTATGAAGACGAAAGATTAATTGATTTACCTTTTTTTGCGCAGTAGGGTAAAGGGGAAGGGTAAGGGGGGCTACAAGCGGAAGCGGAAGCGGACACAACCTAGCACAGCACCTCGCTCGCGCCGACTACCTGAAACAAAATACATAATATATTTAGATTTAGCGAAGGCATTCGATACTTTCGATCATGTAATTTTGCAGCTTTAACTAAGTTATTATAAATTGGAGTGATGCGGAGGCTTACGTTCTCATATAAAAATACTGGATGATAAATTCAACTAAACTATTTTGATCAAGATAATATGGGAAGTAACTCCAATATTGGTGTTCATCAGGGAACAGTGTTAGTATTACTATTAATAGTTTATGTTTTGACTTTGAGTATAGAGCATGTTCTGCTGACCTAAAATAAATTGGCATAAGGGCAGAAAGAGAAAAATGTTGTTTACCAGCTATATCTTAGGTCACCATATCCTGGGCAGGTGGTGCCCGGCGAACCCTTGCTCCCGCGCGCGCCAGTACTCCCCAGTGAACACCCACATCTCTTCGCCATCTTCCATCACTTTCCTGTAATCACAATACACACTTAATCTTAAAAACACGCTTATTCAACTTTACTCCACCATGATATGAGTAGAAACTTTACCAATTACAATCTTTGGGACCAAAATGTTTGCAGCTCGTTGGTCAAAGCATGTCGTAGGACTATGGACCAATGTAAATCTGATTGAACATCTATATTTATGTCGAATATTATTGTAACATATCCGGTTAAATAACCTAAAATTGGTGAAATTAATCGCGGGTGCATAAAAGCTTACAATGTAAATATTTCCCTCTTCTATCATAAATTAGAGAAACAGCGCGCAGGGCGCCTGAACAGGCTTACTCGGTGATTTCAACGCTAACTGACTTAACTGGAATCTCAGGGAAATTCAAGGTAACTAAGAAAATGGTTGCCATGAACTTTGGCTCAGATTCATATGACAATCTTTTATCAGGTTTTGCTGTTTTGATATTCTTATACTTTGAAATTTTTGACAGTAGCAACCCTGGCTATGTAACAAATGACAATCACGAAAATCCTAAATAGGGTCGAGTGAACCTTCTATAAACTATTTGCGAATATCTATTTTATTTTTTAAGAGATTAACGGCCATCACACTTAACCTGCCTACAGGGCCCTATTCGACAGACATTGTTGGTAAAATTGAGGTTATTGTTTTGACGTCCAAATAATATGTATGATGCTTGGCTCATAATTTGGAATGGAGTAAAGTCACTCACCGGAACCAAGCCGGCTGATGAGAAGGATGATCGCGCCGTCTCTCTCTCTGCGCTTGCTCCAATGAGTGTTTGTATTGTTCCGCCGCTTCTACGTCGCCTTCTTCTAACGCGCGCTGGTCAGGCCTGAGAAAAAATATACCGGTTATTTTTATCTCCACGAACTAATTCACAGAGCAGGGCCTGAACTACTGTAGTTAGATTCACGGAATATAAGCTAAAAAGAAAGGATAAATAAATTTACATTTGATTAAAGAGGAAGGTCCAAAATTACCCTTCATCTCTGAATAAAAGTATACATTTAAAATATATATACAGGGTGTTAGGGACGGTGTACCGAAAACTTTGCAGGCGTGATTATACCATGAAACTGAACAACTTTTACTATGGAGCCAATGGTGGGAAACGAGAAAATTTTTAGATACAAAGTCAGTCAGCTGATCGTGAATTTTGTATGGGAGCTCGGAAAATTTATTTCGTTTCCCACCATTGGCTCCATAGTAAAAGTTGTTCAGTTTCATGGTCTGATCTCGCCTGCAAAGTTTTCGGTACACCGTCCCTAACACCCCGTATATGTTCTGCTACTGTAAAAATGTAGTCAAGAGCTGTATGAAAATTCAATCTAAAAACCTTACCTAAACCTGGTGTCAGTGGGAGGCAGTATCTCCCTTAAGCCTGGCTCCATCTCGTTCAACTGCATGGCGAAGCGCGTCAAACCGTAGTACAGCTCATGGTCCGGGGGCATTGCACCTAAAACATAAACAATTTATCTAATACTACTATAACAGCCACAATAAAGTCCTGCTGAACAGGGCCTCCCCCTAGTAGGCGGGTATTTACCAAACTCACTACGCTTGGCAGGCGGGTTGGTGAGCGCAATGCAAGATGTTGCAATGCGATTGCCAAATTTATCCAGGGATTCAACTCCTGGATGAATTTATCCCTTAGTCGCCTCTTACTTACACGGGAAAGATATGTGATGATGACATTCTAAGCTGGTAAACAATTATCACCAACACTTCTTACAATTTCATATTTTTTACAATGACTTATCCTTCCATTTATAATATTAGATTGAATTAGAATGTGACTTTCTAAAAGAGAATTTGTAAATTCCTACTAAGAAATAAATGACTTGACTTGACTTCAAAACAAACTCGACTACACTTCATTGCCTAAAATGTAAATACAATACATAGTAACTAATATTATCGTAGTTACTCAAGATAATTGTTTACACACTTGCATTCTAAGCATACTCTTGTATGGAGCTGAAACCTGGACTTCGTACGCAAAACAAGAACGTCGACTGAACACATTTCATATGCGCTGCGTAAGAAACATCTTGCATATAACCTGGCAGGACAGAGTCACAAATAAAGTTCCCTGAAAATGCCCAGCACTGCCATAAGAGAGTTCTTCTTACCAGGTCGCCAGAGTAATCTTGACGCTGAAGTTTCTCCCGCATACAATCCTTCAGACCATCTCCCTGCCAACACTAGCACCTGTCTCCCTCTGTCTGTGACCATTCCTCGAACTTCGTGCCTGCTGCTTGACCAGGAACTTGCCTGAGATAGAAATACAAGCATTGATTATTTTGTTATTTTAACTAGCTCGATTTGAGATATTTTCTGGAAATAAGGAAATGTAACGGAGCCAAAGTTCTTCCTTGTGGAACTCCACCATGATTTATTCGAAATATAAACCGCTACAAGTATAAATGAGAATGTAAATTATTGAAATTAGCAATAAATCAATTAAATAAAAATAAGGTTAGATGCATACATTTACTTCATTCATATAACACTATTTCTTAATAATTTTTCATGTATGATGGTTGATATCGAAAGCTTTACCGACAACCAAGCATGAATTAACACTGAATGTTTTTTACAGGTAACAGTAAAATAAAATATTTAAAATATGTACTAACTTAGCGTGTTTTCTTCGAGAATCGAACCAGACAATTTGAGAACAAATGTAAAAAGTAGTTGGCACGTACCTTGATGAACTGTAGTTTAGCGGCGACAGTAGTACCGTGGCATATGACGTGCATGTCTCCGTACTGGTCCACCCAGCGCTGGCCACCGAACAGATTGTGACACGTTGTCAGATCAGTGGTTGACGTACCTTGATGAACTGAAGTTTAGCTGCGACAGTAGTACCGTGGCATATGACGTGCATGTCTCCGTACTGGTCCACCCAGCGCTGCCCACCGAACAGATTGTGACACGTTGTCAGATCAGTGGTTGACATACCTTGATGAACTGTAGTTTAGCGGCGACGGTGGTGCCGTGGCATATGACGTGCATGTCTCCGTACTGGTCCACCCAGCGCTGCCCACCAAACAAATTATGAACACATGTTGTCACCTGCAATGTTCAATACAGAATACTAAATAAACACCTTTATTAAAGTTACTTTAACGGGTTTTATCGTGATAGTTTTGTAGGTAAATAAGCGATTAACTGGAAACCCGACGTTTCGGCTGAGTTTCATCAGTCAAAATATGAAAGTAATCGCGAGTGACCCTACCGTGAGTAAAAACCCGTTAAAATGTCTCATAATTTTAAAAATCCCTTATAGTAAAGTAAAAAGCATTTATTGTGACAAAAAAAGTTACAGAGAAGTACTTATAAACAAATACACACATAATTTGTGTCACAAGAGGTAATGGGCTCAGCATGTGCTGGGACGGGGATGTCCCAGCGCTGGTTTTCAGCCCACACCTTTTTGTGAGACGGCCGAAATTTACTTAAAATAATAAACAAACTTGTGTAATTTTAAACATTTAAATAAAAATAATGGTAAAGAAAAAAAAGCATTTAAGGTTCAACGTCAGAGCAAGCCGCCCAAAGTATGTCAATAGATGGCGTTAGTTACGTTATTTTACGTAGGTAACGTGGTATTACTATTTTTCACAATATAACAATGAATTTTCGAGTAAGCGGCAACCTTCGAAAATAGTTCACTGCTAGGAACAATAATTTAAATACAATTAGTATATTTTTTAAGTAATTCTGTTACATTTGCCGATACAAAGTTACATTTTGCGTTTCTGTATATAGACGAGACTCACTCACACACAGACAAGGCCAGTTTGAAAAAGGAAAGACCAATTTGACACTATGCTTTGAGTTTGACCTTAGCTTTGACAGCCGTTGTGGCTTGATAATGCTAACTAAGATTTGCAATTATATCTGAAGTAGGTTTCGATCCTGAGACTCAGAGCTCAATTTCAGAAAGTGTGATTTGTGAAATCGTTTACGGAAATCCGTAACATTCGTATCATATTTTCTACTACTCGAACTTGTTAATACCTTGGACGTGTTGGAATTGATTAGGATGTGTGAAATGGAAGAATATGGATGTGTCAGTAGTAGAACGTGTGATACGAACACATTTAGAAGCAGACTTCCGCATGCGATAATTCAAAAATAGTACTCCTGGCTGGTCCTAGCAAATATTTTTATTTATTGACGTATTTTTATTTATGATTTTTATTTTTATATATCGTATGAAATTGTGTAGATGCATTTTTGATTACTGAAAACTACTTTTACATTAAATAACTGCCACCAACAGTTTTCACGAAAAATGTCGCCAAGATGAGCGCATTATGTCTAACCCTGCAAAAAAGTTATCAGGTCTCAAGTAGAACCAGGCTTTTGAATCTACACACCCTGGTTTTGGCGTCGGCGTATTTGTGATATCCAGCATTACATAAGCGTTTTTTCTCGGCAAAACGCGAATGCCACGGTATTGCCGTGATTTTTAAAATTGACTACGCGGCTTAGTAGAAACTTCTCGGTACCTACTCTGAGTTCGACCTACAGAGAGTATTATATTTAGATTTTTATAGAAAACGCTATCCTATAAAGATCACACTCTTCTAAAGTATACTGAAAACTAGAGTTTAAAAAAAGGTAGGTAATGTCGTCGCTCTTCACTTGGCTCGTCTTGGCGGGGCACCGCAGCGCTGTGCCTCCAGATAGGTTAGGTAAAAAAATTAACCCCCAAAAACATAAATTTAAAATGGAGGTCAAGTTCGAACGCCTAAAAGGAATGGAAATCTAAATTAAAGGCAAGTTTTATCATAATTACAACCATAATAAATATTCACTCGATCTTGGCGGTCTTACTCGAGACACAGCATTAGCTCATTAGAGCTAGGTACTTCTGATAAGAAGAGCAGATCTTACGGAGATAATTTTGTGCTTTTATCAGTTTCTATCACAAAATTTTAAAACCCGCCAATTCAAATGAATAATGTTATAGTTTTAATTATGATAAAATTTGGCTTTAATTTAGATTTTAACTCTGTTTTAGGCGTAAGAATTTGGCCTCCATTTCACATTTATAAGTTTTTGGTGGGATTTTACCTCTTTTTGTTCGGAATGTGATAAAGTAACTACAAACTATTTTTATAATTTTGGTTTGAAATCAGATTTTCAAAAGTAAGTTTTACATGGTGTGTAAACTGTGTAAAGTTTCATTCTGTACAGTAGATAAATAGATACCTATGTAGGTACAGGGTGCGGATGTGACTTGAGTAATTAAAAAAAGCATTAACAAAAATCTAATTTTCATTGTTTCTTTTGCGCGGACTTCGGAAATTTTGAAAATGTAATCGATTTTCAAATAATCGATTAATTCTTATTTTATAAAATCGATATTTCTTTTTCAAATATTTATCTATTTTTTAAATAATCTTTATTTTTTTCACATCCCTGATACAGGCGGGTAAAAAGAGTGCAGTGTGTAACACTGTGCTCGCGGCTTGTGTTTAGAACTTGGCTGGCGCACTGTCGTGCGCTTTGATAAACATGGATGTTTTAATCGTTTTATGAAACCTAAACCATGTTTAGTCTAGGACTTCTAGGTGAGGAGAATATTAGTCTAGGTACCACTCATTTGTAACACTCGTAGAAATAAAAATACATTTTTCCTGCAAATTTTATTTACCTTTTTATATTTTGTAGGCACCTATATAGTTAGGTATAAGTGTCGTACATCCGTATATATATTTTATTACTACCACTTCCATTTCGGTTCTTAGTCCAGGTGTTCTAGGTAGGATTACCTGCCGTTTTAGCGTTTATTTAAACAATTTTGTAGGTGCATTGCATCCATCTCTTCCCGTCGGTTGCCTCACTGCTGAGGATCATGACTCCGTACACTATCTTTCTTTGGTAATTTGTTCCCATTTAGCTCGATCTTTTGCTTCATGTAGAGCCGTGTTGGTGGACATCTCCATTTGTTCGGAGACTTGATCTAGCTACCGTTCCAGTTCCGCGCATTGTCCTGTGGCCCTCTTTCCTCAATTTTCCTCGTCAACAGCAGTTTTTCCAGATTGTCTAATTCTCTTCTGACAATATGTCCAAAGTACTGCAGTTTCCGGAGCGTGCATTTCGTGGTGTGGACAGCCGTGTTTTTTCCAGTCTCAACTCCTCTAATATGATTACGTTGGTTGGTCCATAAAGCCGCCCAGGGAATCCGGAGCATGCGACGCCAACACCACATCACGACGACGTCAATTTTCTTTTTATAATCAGCCTTGAGGGTCCAGGATTCTGAGCTACGGCTCAGTTACGGCTGAATATGGAAATTTATAGGTACTAAAGGAGGACTTTTGTTTGAAATTGGTTTTAAATTTAACTATATGTACGAAATAATAAAACGTTAGTTTTATTTATATTCTCTCTGCGAAATAATTAAGAAATACGATCAAAATCAAGATTTTGATATTTACATTTTTGAAACTTTTGATTTTGAGTTTTATTTGTGTCAGTCATTGAAAGCTTACGTCAATATCAGGACCTTTCAGTGAGTTTCATCTCGGGAGTTTCATACTGAGAAAAGAGTTTTAAAACGTATTCTGAGGAGATTTTTATTCAATGTGCTCTAGGATTTCTATGGATCGCACTCACACATACGGAAATTGATCAAATATTTGCATATTTTCTAAAGCTAAAAAATCCTCAGAAATAACTTAAATATCATATTTTTATCAGATTCTCTAAATTAAAATGGTCTAATTTGCGTTATAACACTATATTCCATGTATGAAACAGGGTAGTTTTTCTGTGTTTGCCGATTAAAATTTGTATGGAAATCTGCTCTGACGTTTATCCTTAAGTAGAAAATGTTACATATTAAAGTTATCAAAACTTGCGGCATATGAATGTAGTATTTGTGAAGGGATATTATAGAGAGGGTAATTTAAGAAAGGGGACGTTCTGTTAAGGGGACATAATCGAGAACGGACGTTCTAGAAAAGAAACATTTAATAACTGAGACATTTTATTTAAAGAACACTCTGCTCCCAAACTTCAGACTAGACATGCTTTACCTTGTTCCAGGAGTAATGTTCCCCAGTAGTATTCAAGCGGACGTGAACCCTGCCGGCTGGTTGGAACTCCATGCTCTTTCCCCAGAACTTGGTCTTGATCCGGGCTTCCTGCCAGAACACCCAGCGCCTGCCTTCTGCGTGGCAAGCTGAGATCGGCGGGTGGTGCGACACCTGGAGGGAAAAAGTATTGATTAACGTCAAAATGCGGACCCTTTTTTGAATAAACTAATTCAGTGAAGTCGTCATTTTGCGGACCAGTTTCTTAAAAAAATACTATTTATGTATTAACTTTTTTTAAGTTAAGGAACGAATCAAGTGGAAAAATTCACGCCACTGATGAGATTCGAACCCACGTCTTCTGACAAGCCAGTTCAGACGTTTTACCGTTACACCACGGTGGCTCTAACCCAGGCCGCGAAATTTTGGAACACTTGCTTCGTTCATATAATTTTGTTAATCTAAACGACAGTTTTTCTAAAAGAACATAAGCCGAAATAAATAAGAATTAACCCACATTCTTTGGAGAAAATTGATCAGTTTCGTGAACTTAACTTTTCATCAAACGTTTTTCAGAAAAGATTTACAGTCGTAATATTTTACCCCTTATTTCTGTCTTAGACGACGGTCGTTACACAACCATGTCAGAGGCCTGCTATTTGCAGTAGGCGGTTGAAAAACTCTGACACTAGGATTCATCGGGTCGTTGGACTTCGATGAAGAACCCCCTCGTAGTAAGCTGCAATTGCCGAGATTTTTACGTTAGTTGTCAGACGCCCTTCGGCAAGATGGACCAATGGCTTGAACAAGGTGGTTGAAAGTATTTTGACTCGAGGGAGACCTATGCCCAGCAGTGGACAGTCTGTTTTGTATGCTGCTACTGCACTGCGCTCACCTGCTCGGCGAGAAAGTGGAAGCCCTTGTCCTCCCTGCTGCACTCGTAGCTCTCTCCCAGTAGAGGGTTGAAGGGCTTGGTGCTGTATGCTGTACTGTACTGCACTGCGCTCACCTGCTCGGCGAGGAAGTGGAAGCCCTTGTCCTCCCTGCTGCACTGCTCTCCCAGTAGAGGGTTGAAGGGCTTGGTGCTGTATGCTGTACTGTACTGCACTGCGCTCACCTGCTCGGCGAGGAAGTGGAAGCCCTTGTCCTCCCTGCTGCACTGCTCTCTCCCAGTAGAGGGTTGAAGGGCTTGGTGCTGTATGCTGTACTGTACTGCACTGCGCTCACCTGCTCGGCGAGGAAGTGGAAGCCCTTGTCCTCCCTGCTGCACTGCTCTCTCCCAGTAGAGGGTTGAAGGGCTTGGTGCTGTATGCTGTACTGTACTGCACTGCGCTCACCTGCTCGGCGAGGAAGTGGAAGCCCTTGTCCTCCCTGCTGCACTGCTCTCTCCCAGTAGAGGGTTGAAGGGCTTGGTGCTGTATGCTGTACTGTACTGCACTGCGCTCACCTGCTCGGCGAGGAAGTGGAAGCCCTTGTCCTCCCTGCTGCACTGCTCTCTCCCAGTAGAGGGTTGAAGGGCTTGGTGCTGTATGCTGTACTGTACTGCACTGCGCTCACCTGCTCGGCGAGGAAGTGGAAGCCCTTGTCCTCCCTGCTGCACTCGTAGCTCTCTCCCAGTAGAGGGTTGAAGGGCTTGGTGCTGTATGCTGTACTGTACTGCACTGCGCTCACCTGCTCGGCGAGGAAGTGGAAGCCCTTGTCCTCCCTGCTGCACTGCTCTCCCAGTAGAGGTTGAAGGGCTTGGTGCTGTATGCTGTACTGTACTGCACTGCGCTCACCTGCTCGGCGAGGAAGTGGAAGCCCTTGTCCTCCCTGCTGCACTCGTAGCTCTCTCCCAGTAGAGGGTTGAAGGGCTTGGTGCTGTATGCTGTACTGTACTGCACTGCGCTCACCTGCTCGGCGAGGAAGTGGAAGCCCTTGTCCTCCCTGCTGCACTGCTCTCTCCCAGTAGAGGGTTGAAGGGCTTGGTGCTGTATGCTGTACTGTACTGCACTGCGCTCACCTGCTCGGCGAGGAAGTGGAAGCCCTTGTCCTCCCTGCTGCACTCGTAGCTCTCTCCCAGTAGAGGGTTGAAGGGCTTGGTGCTGTATGCTGTACTGTACTGCACTGCGCTCACCTGCTCGGCGAGGAAGTGGAAGCCCTTGTCCTCCCTGCTGCACTCGTAGCTCTCTCCCAGTAGAGGGTTGAAGGGCTTGGTGCTGTATGCTGTACTGTACTGCACTGCGCTCACCTGCTCGGCGAGGAAGTGGAAGCCCTTGTCCTCCCTGCTGCACTCGTAGCTCTCTCCCAGGAGCGGGTTGAAGGGTTTGGACGCGGCCCTATGTGCGGTCGCGGCGTACGCGGAGACTGCGAAAGCGGCTATAAGCGCGAGTCGTTCCACAGGGCTGTTGCAGTCGCAAGCTGCGTCCAGAAGTTCGCAGTATTCAAGTTCCTCGCATAGGCGCTGCAAAAAGATATTTCAGTCAGAAATTATCGTTGGTTGATCAGTTGGGTGATAGGTCTGTTGGTTGGTTGATCAGTTGGGTGATAGGGCTGCTGCAATCGCAAGCAGCGTCTAACAGTTGGCAGTATTCCAGCTCTTCGCATAAGCGCTGTGAGGAAAGAACTTCTCATTAGAAACGTGCAAAATGTTTGGTCAGTTGATGGTTTGCTTGATGAATTAATTGTTTGGTCTATTAGTTGATTTATCAGTCGGTTGGTTGGTTAATCAGTCGGTTGAATAGTTTGTAAAGATGGTTGATTGTTTATCTTAGATTATTGGTTTGCTGGTAATCGGTCGGTAGGTTAGTGTGTCGGCTGGGTGGTCAGTTGATTTGGTATTTAGTTTGGTATTGCTAGTTAAATATTCCGTCAGCTGGTTTAATATTTGGTCAAATGGTTCATTTGTTCATTCATCCGCTGCTATTCAGTTGGCTGGTTGGTTGGTTAATTAGTCAACTGGTCAGTTTATTAGTTGTGGTTGGTTGTTGTGATGGACGCTCTCCGGCCTGATTGAACAATGGTCTGAAGGAAGCAACTGGATGATACAAATGTAAGATCGTGAACTATGGCATACCCTCGAGGAGGCCTACTTCCGGCTGCTATAATGATAATGTAATGATTGGTTGGTAAGATGGTCCGTCGGTTGATTGGTCGATTAAGTAATTAATTAGCCAATTGTATAATTGATTGTTAAATTTTGAGTTTGTTCTTTTGTTGAGAATGAAATGTTTGCATGAGAATATTCATATGCCTTGTATGGTACATCACAGAGTTCTACACTTCTATATTTTAACCCTTTAGACGCATAATGTACGATTCGCAAAACGTATACTCATCGCAGAATGTCGCTTTCGCACAATGACGCTTTCGCAAAATGTCGTTTTCGCATGTCGCTTTCGCAAAATGTCGCTTTCGCATAATGTCGCCTTTTGATATGATTAGGCAATATCGTGCAGTTAATTATCACTTCATTATTACTAGCTTTCCGCCCCGCGGTTTCACTCGCACTTTATTATTTTTGTGTGCTATGTAGAAACTGTCTTTAAATGTTTTAAATTTTATTCTAAGAGTCTACCGCCTACTTGCTATTTTCATGTGCAAACCGCTCCACATACATCCATACAGTCTCCTGAAACGCGGTAGCCGTTCGCTATACAAGGTGTAATGAAAACTTTGCAGGCGTGCTCAGACCATGAAACTGAACAACTTTTCCAATTGAACATACGGTGATAAACGAAAAAATAATCCGACCTCCCATACAAATTTCACGATCAGCTGACTGACTTTCTAAGGGAGGGGAGTAAACATTTTATTTTTGTTTACTACTATAATGTTTCATGGGGAAAGTTGTTCAGTTTCATGGTCTAAGCATGCCTGCATTTGTTTTCGTTATACCGTTTCTTACATCCTGTATACAGGGTGTTAATTAAAATGCGTGCCATAGCTTCAGGGTACGTTTAGTATCATTAAAGGAGGCCGTAAAAAATATTGAAAAAAAAAAACAGTCACAAATTTTTGTTTTACTTGGCTAACATTTGATTCAAATGCCTATATCTCAGTCGAAATTCATTCAATTTAAAAGTTGTTTAGACGAAAGTACTTGTATGGGCACTCTCTAAACTACAAAAATAGATTATAAAGAAAAGTTTTGACTAAATCCGGAAAAAAAAAGTATTTTTGACTGTTTTTATTTTTTTACGGCATCGATACTTAACCTACTCTGAAGCAATGGCAAGCACTTAAATTAACACCCTGTATAGTGAACGGCTACCGCGTTTTAGGAGACTGTATGGATGTATGTGGAGCGCATGTACATGAAATTAGCAATCAGGCGCTAGGACTCTGGACGATAAGAATAAATCTTCAGAAATCTAAAGACAGTTATCTACACAGCACACAAAAATATTAATGCGCGAGTGAAACTGCGGGACGGAAACCTAGTAATAATATAGTGGATGATCAATTGAACTATTTTGCCCTATCATATCAAAAGGCGACATTATGCGAAAGCGACATTTTATGAAAGCGACATTATGCGAAAGCGACATTATGCGAAAGCGTCATTGTGCGAAAGCGACATTTTGTAGTGAGTATACATTTTGCGAATCGTACATTATGCGACTGAACCATTTTAACACCTTGTTTTTTTACCTGTGTTGATGAATTAATAAATGATTTATGATTTGATCAAATAGTTAAAGTCAAATAGGGTTCGTTGTACGACTTGGTGTCCCACTCCAATAAGAAGAAGTCAATTGGAATATTGGTTGTTTAATTTGATTGGTCAATTTTCTGGTTGGTCTGTCAATAAGGCTACTGAGCAGTATGGTTAGTTGGGTGCCCGGTCAGTGAGTTGGTTGATTTGTCATATTGTTTGTAGGTTGGTTGGTTGGTCATTTTGTTCGGTGTTCAGATTGTCGTCTTGTTTGTTGGTTAGTGTGGTGCACAGTTACTTGGTTGGTTATTTTTTTAGTCAGTCATTTATTAGGATGTCTCACCTGCAGCATGTTAAGAGGTTCGTTGATAGTAACCGGCATCGACACTTGACTTAGATCCTTCCCTATAAAAAAAATACTGTTTTACTATAATTATTGCTAATAATAAGTTTTTGAAAACATGATCCAAAAATTGAATCATTTACTCAAATTTCAATAGTAAATATTATTTTTGTAATGAACGGTTATTGGAAAGATCGAATTCTTAAAAGGAGCATTCCATGAAAATGTCCCGCACAGGACCCTCTGGATTCTAGTATTTCCGAGTATTGTGTCTTACAAGAGAAGATATCGCAAATACGGTATTGTAAGTAACTAAAAAGCAGTAGGATCTACAAGTTCTGTAGCTGTGTATTTTAAGCTTAAACATAATCTACTGTACACGTCCCGTGCGGAACAAAGTTGCAGTTTTCTCGGAATGCCCCAAAATAGGCATGTCTGATACCTACCTATATTTTTGTAGAGTAAATTCCACAGGCTGGGTCCCCCCGGCGTAGGTCTGGGGCAGGGCAGGCGCGAACGGCGGCGCGTTGGGGAGTGCGCCCCGTTCTGGTTCAATTCCAGAGCTTCGGGCTCCGCTTCTATCACTGCAAGTGGAGCATAACTCATGGCTTATTGTTGAAGAGAGATGCAACACATTTTCGGCAAGTATTCGTTATTCATTCGGTCTATTTACGAGAAAAATCTTAGCTTATTACAATTTAACAATTAAGAAATACATAATGCAGAATCTTATGCTGTCGCAAATAAATCGGCACGCAAATCATGCAAATACTTTTAGGTACCTAACCAATGTGTGTGCAAAAAATACGCAAACATAGGTACATCGCTTGGCCGAATATCCAATATCCGGATACACCACTGAAGTCCCGGGTAAACAGTTGAAGAACTCTGACACCAGGGTTCATCGGGTCGATGGACGGCGAAAAGGAAAAGAAGATTGTAGATTGCAGGCGCGAGTAATGACAAAATATAGGTACAGTCGAAAGCGGCGCAGACAGTTCTCTAGTTAGCTAACTCATTGGAAAAACAATCTGTCATTCTTCTTTTGGGTATTAAACGCACAAGTCTCTCCTAACTGTCAAAAACATGCACAGGTATAGTACGACTTCTTGATGTAAAATGTCGTAAAACTTGTTTTTCTAAGAGTGTCTCAACTTTACTCACCAGCACCATCAGAGTTATCCTCGCTGCCGGCTGAGGGGCAGTCTCCCTCCTCGCTGCTCAGAGACCCTGCTTCTGATGAGGAGTCACCATCCAGCTCTATCACACCAGCCTGATAAATAAATAAGTATAGTATAGTATGATCTGATCAATCAACGAAAAAGATCCTAAATAGCAACATTATTGATAGTCTCTTATGTACAGGTATTAACTTTCATATGCATGATATAAGAAAAATGTTATCATTTTGCGTCCCTTTCTTTAATTGCAGTCACAATATAAATTACAAGAAGTCAATGGCAAAATTCGATACAAATCTGTATGTTATCACATGGTAAAGTTATGTTATCTTAAACTTAAATTATGTTATGTCTAGCGTACTTATATGCATAGAAATCAGTGAAACAACCTTACCTCATCGGGCTGTATCAAATCGTGCGCAGGTTGCGGTGGGTCGTGCTCCTCCGCATCAAAGAACTCCGACGCCGACACACAGGACGAGCTGTAGCTTAGAGATGCTTGGAACGACACACAGGACGAGCTGTAGCTTAGAGATGCTTGGAACGACACACAGGACGAGCTGTAGCTTAGAGATGCTTGGAACGACACACAGGACGAGCTGTAGCTTAGAGATGCTTGGAACGACACACAGGACGAGCTGTAGCTTAGAGATGCTTGGAACGACACACAGGACGAGCTGTAGCTTAGAGATGCTTGGAACGACACACAGGACGAGCTGTAGCTTAGAGATGCTTGGAACGACACACAGGACGAGCTGTAGCTTAGAGATGCTTGGAACGACACACAGGACGAGCTGTAGCTTAGAGATGCTTGGAACGACACACAGGACGAGCTGTAGCTTAGAGATGCTTGGAACGACACACAGGACGAGCTGTAGCTTAGAGATGCTTGGAACGACACACAGGACGAGCTGTAGCTTAGAGATGCTTGGAACGACACACAGGACGAGCTGTAGCTTAGAGATGCTTGGAACGACACACAGGACGAGCTGTAGCTTAGAGATGCTTGGAACGACACACAGGACGAGCTGTAGCTTAGAGATGCTTGGAACGACACACAGGACGAGCTGTAGCTTAGAGATGCTTGGAACGACACACAGGACGAGCTGTAGCTTAGAGATGCTTGGAACGACACACAGGACGAGCTGTAGCTTAGAGATGCTTGGAACGACACACAGGACGAGCTGTAGCTTAGAGATGCTTGGAACGACACACAGGACGAGCTGTAGCTTAGAGATGCTTGGAACGACACACAGGACGAGCTGTAGCTTAGAGATGCTTGGAACGACACACAGGACGAGCTGTAGCTTAGAGATGCTTGGAACTGTGGTAAAGGAACAGATAGAAACCAGTGAAGTAACCTTACCTCATCGGGCTGTATCAAACAGGACGAGCTGTAGCTTAGAGATGCTTGGAACTGTGGTAAAGGAACAGATAGAAACCAGTGAAGTAACCTTACCTCATCGGGCTGTATCAAACAGGACGAGCTGTAGCTTAGAGATGCTTGGAACTGTGGTAAAGGAACAGATAGAGATCCAGTGAAGTAACCTTACCTCATCGGGCTGTATCAAACAGGACGAGCTGTAGCTTAGAGATGCTTGGAACTGTGGTAAAGGAACAGATAGAGATACAGTGAAGTAACCTTACCTCATCGGGCTGTATCAAACAGGACGAGCTGTAGCTTAGAGATGCTTGGAACTGTGGTAAAGGAACAGATAGAGATCCAGTGAAGTAACCTTACCTCATCGGGCTGTATCAAACAGGACGAGCTGTAGCTTAGAGATGCTTGGAACTGTGGTAAAGGAACAGATAGAAACCAGTGAAGTAACCTTACCTCATCGGGCTGTATCAAACAGGACGAGCTGTAGCTTAGAGATGCTTGGAACTGTGGTAAAGGAACAGATAGAAACCAGTGAAGTAACCTTACCTCATCGGGCTGTATCAAACAGGACGAGCTGTAGCTTAGAGATGCTTGGAACTGTGGTAAAGGAACAGATAGAGATACAGTGAAGTAACCTTACCTCATCGGGCTGTATCAAACAGGACGAGCTGTAGCTTAGAGATGCTTGGAACTGTGGTAAAGGAACAGATAGAAACCAGTGAAGTAACCTTACCTCATCGGGCTGTATCAAACAGGACGAGCTGTAGCTTAGAGATGCTTGGAACTGTGGTAAAGGAACAGATAGAGATCCAGTGAAGTAACCTTACCTCATCGGGCTGTATCAAACAGGACGAGCTGTAGCTTAGAGATGCTTGGAACTGTGGTAAAGGAACAGATAGAGATCCAGTGAAGTAACCTTACCTCATCGGGCTGTATCAAACAGGACGAGCTGTAGCTTAGAGATGCTTGGAACTGTGGTAAAGGAACAGATAGAGATACAGTGAAGTAACCTTACCTCATCGGGCTGTATCAAACAGGACGAGCTGTAGCTTAGAGATGCTTGGAACTGTGGTAAAGGAACAGATAGAGATCCAGTGAAGTAACCTTACCTCATCGGGCTGTATCAAACAGGACGAGCTGTAGCTTAGAGATGCTTGGAACTGTGGTAAAGGAACAGATAGAAACCAGTGAAGTAACCTTACCTCATCGGGCTGTATCAAACAGGACGAGCTGTAGCTTAGAGATGCTTGGAACTGTGGTAAAGGAACAGATAGAGATCCAGTGAAGTAACCTTACCTCATCGGGCTGTATCAAACAGGACGAGCTGTAGCTTAGAGATGCTTGGAACTGTGGTAAAGGAACAGATAGAGATCCAGTGAAGTAACCTTACCTCATCGGGCTGTATCAAACAGGACGAGCTGTAGCTTAGAGATGCTTGGAACTGTGGTAAAGGAACAGATAGAGATCCAGTGAAGTAACCTTACCTCATCGGGCTGTATCAAACAGGACGAGCTGTAGCTTAGAGATGCTTGGAACTGTGGTAAAGGAACAGATAGAGATCCAGTGAAGTAACCTTACCTCATCGGGCTGTATCAAACAGGACGAGCTGTAGCTTAGAGATGCTTGGAACTGTGGTAAAGGAACAGATAGAAACCAGTGAAGTAACCTTACCTCATCGGGCTGTATCAAACAGGACGAGCTGTAGCTTAGAGATGCTTGGAACTGTGGTAAAGGAACAGATAGAGATCCAGTGAAGTAACCTTACCTCATCGGGCTGTATCAAACAGGACGAGCTGTAGCTTAGAGATGCTTGGAACTGTGGTAAAGGAACAGATAGAGATACAGTGAAGTAACCTTACCTCATCGGGCTGTATCAAACAGGACGAGCTGTAGCTTAGAGATGCTTGGAACTGTGGTAAAGGAACAGATAGAAACCAGTGAAGTAACCTTACCTCATCGGGCTGTATCAAACAGGACGAGCTGTAGCTTAGAGATGCTTGGAACTGTGGTAAAGGAACAGATAGAGATCCAGTGAAGTAACCTTACCTCATCGGGCTGTATCAAACAGGACGAGCTGTAGCTTAGAGATGCTTGGAACTGTGGTAAAGGAACAGATAGAAACCAGTGAAGTAACCTTACCTCATCGGGCTGTATCAAACAGGACGAGCTGTAGCTTAGAGATGCTTGGAACTGTGGTAAAGGAACAGATAGAGATCCAGTGAAGTAACCTTACCTCATCGGGCTGTATCAAACAGGACGAGCTGTAGCTTAGAGATGCTTGGAACTGTGGTAAAGGAACAGATAGAGATCCAGTGAAGTAACCTTACCTCATCGGGCTGTATCAAACAGGACGAGCTGTAGCTTAGAGATGCTTGGAACGACACACAGGACGAGCTGTAGCTTAGAGATGCTTGGAACGACACACAGGACGAGCTGTAGCTTAGAGATGCTTGGAACGACACACAGGACGAGCTGTAGCTTAGAGATGCTTGGAACGACACACAGGACGAGCTGTAGCTTAGAGATGCTTGGAACGACACACAGGACGAGCTGTAGCTTAGAGATGCTTGGAACGACACACAGGACGAGCTGTAGCTTAGAGATGCTTGGAACGACACACAGGACGAGCTGTAGCTTAGAGATGCTTGGAACGACACACAGGACGAGCTGTAGCTTAGAGATGCTTGGAACGACACACAGGACGAGCTGTAGCTTAGAGATGCTTGGAACGACACACAGGACGAGCTGTAGCTTAGAGATGCTTGGAACGACACACAGGACGAGCTGTAGCTTAGAGATGCTTGGAACGACACACAGGACGAGCTGTAGCTTAGAGATGCTTGGAACGACACACAGGACGAGCTGTAGCTTAGAGATGCTTGGAACGACACACAGGACGAGCTGTAGCTTAGAGATGCTTGGAACGACACACAGGACGAGCTGTAGCTTAGAGATGCTTGGAACTGTGGTAAAGGAACAGATAGAGATCCAGTGAAGTAACCTTACCTCATCGGGCTGTATCAAACAGGACGAGCTGTAGCTTAGAGATGCTTGGAACTGTGGTAAAGGAACAGATAGAGATCCAGTGAAGTAACCTTACCTCATCGGGCTGTATCAAACAGGACGAGCTGTAGCTTAGAGATGCTTGGAACTGTGGTAAAGGAACAGATAGAGATCCAGTGAAGTAACCTTACCTCATCGGGCTGTATCAAACAGGACGAGCTGTAGCTTAGAGATGCTTGGAACTGTGGTAAAGGAACAGATAGAGATACAGTGAAGTAACCTTACCTCATCGGGCTGTATCAAACAGGACGAGCTGTAGCTTAGAGATGCTTGGAACTGTGGTAAAGGAACAGATAGAAACCAGTGAAGTAACCTTACCTCATCGGGCTGTATCAAACAGGACGAGCTGTAGCTTAGAGATGCTTGGAACTGTGGTAAAGGAACAGATAGAAACCAGTGAAGTAACCTTACCTCATCGGGCTGTATCAAACAGGACGAGCTGTAGCTTAGAGATGCTTGGAACTGTGGTAAAGGAACAGATAGAAACCAGTGAAGTAACCTTACCTCATCGGGCTGTATCAAACAGGACGAGCTGTAGCTTAGAGATGCTTGGAACTGTGGTAAAGGAACAGATAGAGATCCAGTGAAGTAACCTTACCTCATCGGGCTGTATCAAACAGGACGAGCTGTAGCTTAGAGATGCTTGGAACTGTGGTAAAGGAACAGATAGAAACCAGTGAAGTAACCTTACCTCATCGGGCTGTATCAACTCGTGCGCAGGTTGCGGTGGGTCGTGCTCCTCCGCATCAAAGAACTCTGACGCCGACACACAGGACGAGCTGTAGCTTAGAGATGCTTGGAACTGACGATTCACCTGGTAAACGAACAGATAGAAATGAAAAATCTAGTTTTCAGTCAGAGCAGATGATTGTCAAACTACGTCTCACAAATAAAATCATCATAAAAAAAAACGAGTCTCTTTCGTTTTCATAGTTAAACAAAATATGAAATTTAAAGTTGAATATAGAGCACTAAAATTATGATTTAAAAACATCGTAATACTATTGAACGACATTAGACAATTATTCCAAAATAAACAAATGTCTCAAATTATGTGATTGAAGGTTGCTAGGTTTCTCGATTTTTCTGATGAGAAAGATATTTGAAGTAATTTCAGAAGTTGTGTATCACTGCGCGATGATATAAGTGATTGATAAGGTAAGTGACAAGTTTGAAGCCCATTCCAGTAAGCTAAACCGTCGAGTCTTTTATTAACTTCTTACGACACCTAAAGAACATAAAATGAATCTTGGGCAAATGAGTCTTGTGTAATTTGACTGCAACGATTTTTATGCTGTTTTTTGTTGGTCATTATTTTTTGTAGAATTTTCACCGCTTTCCATTTTTTTATTGAGTTTTTTTAGACCACAGACATTGAAGGATGTTCATGTCCATCCAATCAGTCCAAATAATGTTTTTCTTAAGACTTTACTCACCGGGAGACTGTGGTTGACAGCCGCGATGTCATGCGGATCCGACGCGTCGTGTATGCGGCTCAGTCGGGCGCGGAGTTCTGCCGAATACACTTCATAGCTCATTATTACTGCACGCAATCGAAATGTTTCAAAAGTTCATAGTCTAAAGAAAAAGTTCGTAGTCTACTAGAAACCCTTTCAAGTCTGTCTGTCATGAGCACAACATGTTTTGTTAGCTAATACAAAATCATGTAGCAAAAGAATTTGGATATGTTTTATAACTCTTTAGGAATGCTTTTGTAGGTGGTATCACCAGCACCATGCGGTTGATCATAGTCGTCAGATATTCAGCCGAGGTCAAAAACTCTACGTCGCCTTCTCCGAAACACCCTGAGTGGACTAGGGGAGGCAGTATTGCCTAAAGTAAATTGTTAAATTTCGTAAGCGGCATAAAAAAAGGACACAAACACTTTAGGCACAGAGGAAACACCTTTTAAAACAAAACGAGAAATACACCCATCATCAGACTTCACAGAGCCAAGGACATACAATATAGCTCCAAGAACATATCATAGCAGTGTGTGACCCCCAAATGCCCCTCAAACTGAAAGGCAAGATTTACAAGACGGTGGTCAGACCTGTCGTCATGTATGGATCTGAGTGTTGGCCTACAAAGGTGACGGATGTAAGACGATTACATGTATCTGAGATGAGAATGTTGAGATGGATGTGTGGTTTGACAAGAATGGATAAAATAAGGAATGAGTATATTAGAGGAAGTTTAAAAGTTGCACCTGTGACAGAAAAGATGAGAGCTAGCCGTTTATCGTGGTATGGGCATGTTATGAGAAGGGATGGAAATCATGTGACGCAAAAGGTAATGAACTAATGAATATGAATGTGGATGGACGCAGAAGGAGAGGAAGGCCTAAAAAAGTTTGGATGGATTGTGTAAAAGATGATATGGATCAAAAAGGGGTAAACGAAGATTTGACGGCTGATAGAGATGAATGGAAGAGAAAGACATGTTGCGCCGACCCCAAATAAATTGGGATAAGGGCAGGCAGATGATGAACATATTATAGTTTCAAGAAAATATCTCCCTTCCTCTCCCTCCCTCCCTCCTACTTCTTTTTACCCTTTTAATTAATAAACACACTTAGTATCTTTTAAAATACGAACGATAGCAGTATAACCAAAGCAGACATTTAAATCCCAAATCCCAAATAAATATCCAATCATCATACCTGTCTGGGATTCGAACCCAATACTATCGACGCGAGGGGCAGGTTTTGGCTTTTGTGGATCTGCTTTAAAAAAACAAATTGTTGTTTCTAATGTATCGGAGGAATGTGTTCCACATAACTTTTGAAAAAGAAAAACTGAGGTTAAAAATAACTTCAGTGGGTCACTTTGAAAAGCCCATTTTAACAGCTGTCAAATCAATGCTAATGAATATGAACCATTTTCATTTGATGTTATAAGTTCTATCATATGGTTCCTACGTTATAAACTAGGGATAAAGTTTATTGACCTCAGTTCAAATCATGACAGAAAAGGTCAGTTTCTAGAGCAGAGGAGTCAATAACTTCTTCCTGAATTTAACACACACATACCACTTTTAGTATATTGATTTGACGGCTGTCAAAATGGGTTTTTAAGAGGCCAAACTCACAGATTTTAATGCACTCACAGTGCTATATTATTCTCATAAATAAAAATAAGAAATTAAAAAATTACACGTATCGAAAATTTGGTGCGCATCAATCGGTGCATCGATAGCTCAGTGGCAGAGCGGTGGGGCGTTGACCCATGCGGCCCGGGTTCGAGCCCCGGTCGATGCGTGACATTTATTCAATTTCTTATTTTCATTGATAGGCTAGACTATAGTTTACCCGAGTTCTGTTGCAGCGCTGTGGAGAGGTTTGTTCTAAGGGCTGCCATCACTGCGCCGCCCGACCCTGGAGGCTCTGTATCCATTGCTATGGACTTGTCAAATGGGTCTTCAAGAGACCAGACTATAGTTTACCCGAGTTCTGTTGCAGCGCTGTGGAGAGGTTTGTTCTTAGGGCTGCCATCACTGCGCCGCCCGACCCTGGAGGCTCTGTATCCATTGCTGTAACTTGTCAAATGGGTTTGTAAGAGACCAGACTATAGTTTACCCGAGTTCTGTTAGAGGTTTGTTCTGAGGGCTGCCATCACTGCGCCGCCGGATCCTGGAGGCTCTGTGTCCATTGCTATGGACTTGTCAAATGGGTATTCAAGAGATCAGACTATAGTTTACCCGAGTTCTGTTGCAGCGCTGTGGAGAGGTTTGTTCTTAGGGCTGCCATCACTGCGCCGCCCGACCCTGGAGGCTCTGTATCCATTGCTATGGACTTGTCAAATGGGTATTCAAGAGATCAGACTATAGTTTACCCGAGTTCTGTTGCAGCGCTGTGGAGAGGTTTGTTCTAAGGGCTGCCATCACTGCGCCGCCCGACCCTGGAGGCTCTGTATCCATTGCTATGGACTTGTCAAATGGGTATTCAAGAGATCAGACTATAGTTTACCCGAGTTCTGTTGCAGCGCTGTGGAGAGGTTTGTTCTTAGGGCTGCCATCACTGCGCCGCCCGACCCTGGAGGCTCTGTATCCATTGCTATGGACTTGTCAAATGGGTCTTCAAGAGACCAGACTATAGTTTACCCGAGTTCTGTTGCAGCGCTGTGGAGAGGTTTGTTCTTAGGGCTGCCATCACTGCGCCGCCCGACCCTGGAGGCTCTGTATCCATTGCTATGGACCTGTCAAATGAGTACTCAAGAGACCAGACTATAGTTTACCCGAGTTCTGTTAGAGGTTTGTTCTGAGGGCTGCCATCACTGCGCCGCCGGACCCCGGAGGCTCTGTGTCCATTGCTATGGACTTGTCAAATGGGTATTCGAGAGACCAGACTATAGTTTACCCGAGTTCTGTTGCAGCGCTGTGGAGAGATTTGTCTTAGACCCTGGAGGCTGTATCCATTGCTATGGACTTGTCAAATGGGTCTTCGAGAGACCAGACTATAGTTTACCCGAGTTCTGTTGCAGCGCTGTGGAGAGGTTTGTCCTGAGGGCTGCCATCACTGCGCCGCCCGACCCTGGAGGCTCTGTATCCATTGCTATGGACTTGTCAAATGGGTCTTCAAGAGACCAGACTATAGTTTACCCGAGTTCTGTTGCAGCGCTGTGGAGAGGTTTGTTCTTAGGGCTGCCATCACTGCACCGCCCGACCCTGGAGGCTGTGTCCATTGCTATGGACTTGTCAAATGGGTCTTCGAGAGACCAGACTATAGTTTACCCGAGTTCTGTTGCAGCGCTGTGGAGAGGTTTGTCCTGAGGGCTGCCATCACTGCACCGCCCGACCCTGGAGGCTGTGTCCATTGCTATGGACTTGTCAAATGGGTCTTCGAGAGACCAGACTATAGTTTACCCGAGTTCTGTTGCAGCGCTGTGGAGAGGTTTGTCCTGAGGGCTGCCATCACTGCGCCGCCCGACCCTGGAGGCTGTGTCCATTGCTATGGACTTGTCAAATGGGTCTTCGAGAGACCAGACTATAGTTTACCCGAGTTCTGTTGCAGCGCTGTGGAGAGGTTTGTCCTGAGGGCTGCCATCACTGCACCGCCCGACCCTGGAGGCTGTGTCCATTGCTATGGACTTGTCAAATGGGTCTTCGAGAGACCAGACTATAGTTTACCCGAGTTCTGTTGCAGCGCTGTGGAGAGGTTTGTCCTGAGGGCTGCCATCACTGCGCCGCCCGACCCTGGAGGCTCTGTATCCATTGCTGCACGTAGGCGACCGCGTTCACACACCTAAAGAAGAAATAACAGATAAGACCACTACTATGGTTTGTGCATTTTAAACTAGGACTGTTGTGTAGGAAGTTCACTGATTCTTCATACCAACGGTATAGAAAACTGGAGAACTAATGGCTACAGAGACTACAGCCGATGTGGCGCAGTAGTTAGTACGACTGCCTGCGACACAAAAGGTTCCGGGTTCAATTCCCGATGGGGTCACTCACAAAGTTGGTGTTTATCGTAGGCGGTTGAAAAACTGACACCAGGGTTCATCGGGTCGCTGGACGACTTAGTGTCCCACTCGAAGAAGAAGATCAGTGTATCCTCAATATCGCAATCGAAGCTCCGTCGTCCGTCGTCGGTGAACTAACTACTCTGATAAGTATACATAATCAGTTGGATCTGATAGTTGCAAAATCATAATCTATAGGCGCCCGGTACTCCAGATCAATGAAACCCTTGTCCAACAGTGGACGTCTCAAAGCCGCTAATGATGAAATAGAAAATGAATACTAACCAAAGTAGAAACAACTCCTTTCAGCGTGTTGACCAGATCCTTAGCCAGCACCGTAAAATCCTCCCTCAGTTGCTGATCAGGCGTCAGACTGGCTAATGACGCTGGGCCTCCGATTGTGGTGCCCAGGGCTTCGGCCCCGGGAAGAGATTGAGGCCTGGCCGCGGCGCATGCTAGAAAAACATCGTTACAGTTACAATGGGGATCGTATGTGGTTGGATGATGTTGTGGTGGAAATTTGGAATAGCTGTGTGGAATTTAGAAAAAAAACGCTACCATTATAGCTCTATGTTTTGACTAATTTTTAAATTGTAGAACGAATTAACTTTGAAATGGCAAATCCGTTGTTTGATGTATTCGTAAGTACAATGAAACATAAAATGACGCTATTGCCTTAACATAGTTACTCCGTTCAATTATCATCTGTCCAGAAATAAAAAGGTATAATGGATAGGTACTCGTAGTAAAATATTATTTAAAAAAAAAGGATAACAAATATCTCAGTAAGCGCCAATAAGTAACATTATTAATTTACTAATTATACACAATGTGTATTTTTGGCAGCTGTGGTGAAAAGAGATACGTATAATACAGTACGCGAAATGTAAACGTATAAAATAAACTCCATGCAAGAATAGCGTAGATACTTATGAACTGACTATGGAAAAACTTTATGAAATATGCTGATACTGTACTCAGTGAGATAAATGAGAAAAAAACTACTTACTAGACCTTTCACTAATAAATATTAGTCTACTATTACAATAAGCAGCACCACGAGTTACTAATTTAAAGTATAAACAATACTGGGTTTCAAAGATTTATTTAGTTTTAATAGATAACTCTAGCTAGACGCTGTTGAATACTACGTTTTTCAGAAATACAGTACGTGACATACAAATAATATTTTCAATGACAATCAGTAAATGCTCCTATAGTTTAATACTTTAAGAAAAACTAAACTTACAAGCCTGTTCTTCGCACTCCCTCAGAATTTTAAAAACTTCATGAAATATCATCCTGGCTATCGGCACCAAGTAACCACCACTATCACTAGACATTTTGCACTTATTACAATTTTGACAGTATCTAACACACAAGCTCTTTTATATTTATTTATCACAATTTTTACAAACGTATATCGACGCTCTCTGTTAGTTTTTTAGTTAAGGTTTTCATTCGATAAGTTAGTGCACGCAAATCAAAACTATAAATCACTTCGTCAAATCTTAAAGAAGCATATTCATTCACAAAACTGTATTTTTAACAGAAAACGTGTTTCCCGCATGGATGTAGTATCGTGTTTGTTACACAATGGACAATAGAATAACTGTTATGCTCTTACGTACGATACACACTTGCAGTTATGAATAATTATTAGACCGCGCGATTCATTGCCAAATAAAGTATGTCTAAGGTTTTTCGATCAATTTATAAACTGTAGTGATAGTTCAGATTATAATACTTTATGGAAATCAATAAAAAAAGTCACATACTAGCCGTGATTCTGCCAGACACTTTCTTAGATATTTCTTAGCTATTATTGTCATTTTCTTAAAGCGACACAAGAGTGATACTAAGAGAAAATCTACGAGTGTTATTTATTCCGTGGATCATTTTGCCTTATTTCAAAATAAAATGTATCATATGACCGAATGGCTGAAGTTTCTTTTGATCTAATGCAAGTTTAAAAACTGACATAAGCTAGGAAAATATAATTTCAAAATCGACGCTATAGTGAGACGAAAAATGGTATCAAGATTAGCTCATCTCGTTTATCTTACACCTGGCGCTGATAGGTACCTACGTAGAGATAAACGCTCTCACACAAGGTCGCGTGAGGTCATGCGCTTGGAAAATAACAAAGAAGTTATTGCACAACCCTAAAAATTATAGATATCAGTGATAGATGTCAGGGTTGCATTTTTCTAGCATAGAACGCAAAAATTATTAGTTATGCTAAATAATAACTTTAGCCAATAAATAAGTAGACATAAGTTTCTTGACATATGCGTAATCCAGTCGCAGGCGCAATTTCTAAAAGAAGTAAGTTCCTTTTATTTCTCGAATAACAACGTACCTCAGATACCAAATAATACGTCACTATATAAACCTTATCAAAATACGTGAATAAAAAGTGTGATATAATATTTTAATAACAAAAATTCAAAAAATATGAGTTATGCTTATGGGTTTGTTAAATATAAATTAATGATAAACGTTTAATAAATAACTATACTTACCTATCTGTACTATAATCTAAAATAGTCCCGTTAGTTAGCCGATTAATACTTCGGATCGTCATACCGGTACCAAATTTTAATATGTCAATAAACATGACATAAGCTCTAGAAAACCGCCGGGAGACAAGCTGATGAGGGCCTGTCTCCCGCAGAAATGACGTCATCAAGATGGCGGCCGCCGCATTTAGAAAACTGCAAATTGTTTGAAAACTATAAGTTGCGTTGTCATGTGCATGGTATCAAATGAAAGCTAATTAATTGTTCTACATATTTGTCTTGAACTACGACCAGGTACATAGCATGATTTTGAAATTAAAAGACTTTATGTAAAAAAAAAACAATAAATAGTTTATTTGTATGGCTATAGAATTCAAAATATTCATTTTTAACAAAAGTGACATAGAAGAAAAGTAACGCTCAATGCAATAGCTAAAAAAATCTAAAAGAACTTTATTGTTCGAATAAAGAGACCTTAAGTTACACTGATTTGAGTACAACGCTGTCTCTTTCCGCGCCACTTCTATTTGTTGTATATGCACGTGTGTGGTGTCAAATGAAAGGTAATTAATTGTTCTGCATTATTCTTCTGAAGCACAACCAGGTACATAGCATAGTTAAAGAATTAATATTAAAAAAAGAACTTTGAAACCTATTTTTTATGGGGTTATAGAAACTAAAATAATACTTACTTACTCCGCTGGTTCAGCGACCCGAAGTGGATCTTGGCCTCCGATGCAACTGCACGCCACACTTCCCTGTTCTGCGCAGTTTGCTTCCAATCAGGTTTTTGGAGTGTAAGTCCTTCAGAATTCCGTCAGTCCAGCGAAATCTAGGTCTTCCGACAGGAACTCCGATACAGGTTAGAGAGTTTGGAGGTCTAAAAATGCATTGAAAAAGGCCGGGAAATTTGCGAACCCGAGCGAGACACACTAAAGAGGTGAGACTTAAGATCTTAGGGTGAAAGAAACTACACTGAAAGAGAAAATGATGCGAAATAGATGTAGAAGAAATCACAAAATCCTAGCGGAACAGGATAAAGAGTGGCAGGATAAATACGATAAATTGCACACAAAATGCAAGAATACAATAAGAAATGCAAAAAGACACTTCCTAGAAAGCAAAGTTGGAGAAATAAAGACACCAATTAGATCAAGTGAAATTCGTAAATTTTATCAGGAAATAAGATTGGTCAGGAAAGGATACCAGCCCGTCGCTCAGTTTCTTGAAAATGACGAAGGAAATCTCGTTTCTGACCCGGAGAAGCTGAAAACTGAACGGTACAAATATTTTAAGGCTCTGCTAAATTGCTTGCTGATAGTTTGCAGTCTAAATTAGCGAGATATATGTGAAGCGGAAAGCTATTATGCACCTGAAGAACAACAAATGTCCAGGGATTGACGACATGCTGGTAGAACTGTGGAAGTATGGCAGAGGAGCACTACAGTCGCAAATGAGAATATTGTTACTCTAGAAGGAAGAAAAACTGCCAAAAGAGTGGAATATGGGAGTTATCTACCCAATTCACAAAAGAAGCTCTTGAAATAAATTCTCCAACTATAATGGTTCCTATAGCGCTACTCCTGACTGCCTACAAAGTACTGTCTTCTTGTCTCTCGGATGCTTTTGAAGTGGACACAGGGCTCAAACAAGGAGAAGCGCTATCACCTATGTTGTTTAACTTGATGCGTAGTCCAAAAAGTTCGTTGATGGATGAAGTGGAGTTAAACGGAACGCATAAAATAATAGGTTATGCCGACGGCCTGGCCCTAATAGGTAGAAGTGCTGCAGACGTGAGAGCAATGGCCAGTACACTGGAGGAAGAAGGAAGAAAAGTAAGTCCCACGGTAACCCATGACAAGACAGAGTACCTCCACATGAGAAGATTCAAGAGCGCCAAGACTAAGAGAAAGAACCTTATAGCCAATGACACCTCCTACAAAGGGGTGAACAAATTTAAGTACGACGAAATCAACATTAGCGTCCAGAATGCCCCAAGGTACTTAGCAGCCCTGCACAATGTGTTGACATCGAAACTTGCAGGATAACAAGGGTTCGTATTTACAAGACCGTCATATGACCTTACCTTAAGGCCTAATAATGTACGGATGCCAAACATGGACGTTATCCTTGACGAAGGAAGAAAAGCTCTTAATTAGGAAAACACTACGGAAAATCCTAGGACCAACTCAGAATGAGCATGAAACTTTTAGAAATAGAAAAACAGGGAGATAGAGAAAATCATCGCCCAACATCATCGGGGAGAGTGAAGCCGATAGGCTGCGCTGGCTGGCTTGGCAACGTCGAGCAGATGGAAGGGGTCGGCCGACGGGCAAGCGTCGTGTCGGACAACCTACGTATAAGTAGATATAGCTGGACTGACGAAATCTTATTTCCTGGAAATTTGCGAATTTCACTTGATCTAATTAGTGTCTTTATTTCTCCAATTTTGCGTTTTAGGTGGTGTTTTTTCGCATTTCTTATAGTATTCTTGCATCTTGTGTGCACTTTATCGTACCACTCTTTATCTTGTTCCGCTAGGATTTTGTGATTTCTCCTTTCTTCTACATCTATTTCGCATCATTGTGTCCACCATGTTCTCTTTGAGTGTCGTTTATTTCTCCATAAGATCTTAGTCTCACCTCTTTAATGCGTCTCATCGGGTCGTTGAACGACTCGGTGTCCCATACGAAGAGAGAGAGAACGTGTCTCGGGTTCGGAAATTTCCCAGCCTTTTTCAATGCATTTTTAGACCTCCAAACCCTCTAACCTGTATCGGAGTTCCTGTCGAACGACCTAGATATCGCTGGACTGACCAAATTCTGAAGGACCTGCACTCACTCCAAAAGCCTGATTGGAAGCAAACTGCGCAGAACAGGGAAGTATAGCGTGCAGTTGCATCGGAGGCCAAAATCCACTTTAGGTCGCTGTGTCAGCGTAGTAAGTAAGTATTATTTGAGTTTCTATAACCTCATAAAAAATAGGTTTCAAAGTTCTTTTTTTAATATTAATTCTTTAACTATGCTATGTAGCTGGTTGTGCTTCAGAAGAATAATGCAGAACAATTAATTACCTTATATTTGACACCATACCCGTGCATATACTACAAATAGTAGTGGCGCGGAAAGAGATAGCGTTGTACTCAAATCAGTGTTACTTAAGTTCTCTTTATCCGAACAAGAAAATGCTTTTAGATTTTTGTAGCTATTGCATTGAACGTTACTTTTCTTCTATGTCACTTTTGTTAAAAATGATTATTTTGAATTCTATAGCCACACAAATAAACTATTTGCTGTTTTTTTTTTACATAAAGTCGTTTAATTTCGAAATCATGCTACGTACCTGGTCGTAGTTCAAGACAAATGTGTAGAACAATTAATTAGCTTTCATTTGATACCATGCACATGACAATGTAACTTATAGTTTTCAAACAATTTGCAGTTTTCTAAATGCGGCGGCCGCCATCTTGATGACGTCATTTCTGCGGGAGACAGGCCCTCATCAGCTTGTCTCCCGGCGGTTTTCTAGAGCTTATGTCATGTTTATTGAAATACTAAAATTTGGTACCGGTATGACGATTCGAAGTATTTTGACTAAATTCGGGATTAACTTACGCCGCTAAAAGCGAAGCTTCGGCCATATAGTGAGCGCAAGGGTTGTCTATCAACTTAGTTATGTAATACAAGACAAGATTTTTGACACATAGGGACGCAAAAAAGAAAAGCTACATAAGAACATCAATATTCAAAATTATGAATGCAAGTACCATTCCCGGCATGCAATTGAATAATCTTTAATGCTAATGCGAAATACATACATGAAACATCAATAATTCGATAAGTTATTATTTTTGTAGCTGTCAAAATAAGTGTACCTGTCACTGTCACTGGTGATGGTGATCGTGTTCTCCACCCTGTGTAAATACACTTTTATAGCATAAAATATACATATTTACAAAAGGTGTACAAGAAAATTGCTGAAAATATTTCAAACTATGAACTATTAAACTGTAGTACTGTCCCCAAACATACATCGAAATATGAAATAAAATATATTGACTCTTCTTGTGAAACTACTGATCATTTCATTTGAGATTTGAGTTGCAATGCAAAGAAAAGTCGTTTCCTTTTTCATATTTCGACATATGTTTATTAGGGAAGTTGTTTCTCATCATAGCCCACCTTAAGTTCTCAGTAACCGTCAGTAAAATATCAGCTATAATTCATTAATTATAGAAAATTAATGTAAAAAATCTTGTCTTCACATAACGAAGCGTACAGACCAACCCAGAATGTATTATGTACATAGTGGCATGTGTCGTAAAGGGGGTAGAAAAATAGGGGTTTGAAATAAATAAATAAAAAATCAAATTACTCTTACGAACTAAGGCGGATGCCAAGTATGTGGAAAGAAACGCTGGAATACGAAAAACAACGCGTTAGGTATTTTTTCGAATACCAAATTATAAAACACATAACCGTGTTAGGTGTTAGGTGGTAGGTACAGAAATCTTGCATTTTTTTACTGCAAGCAAGATTCGAAACTGCAACATTAATATCGAATCGAAGGTAATATCACAGGTTCAAATACTACCTGCGATACATAAGCGCGTATTCATTGGGAACATTTTGGAGACAAAAGTCTCGCGTCATTATATCTTTACAAACGTTACCAAGAAATGTTGCAGCTACATTGTATCTGAATCATTCACCATCCACACTATGTTCCCAGATACATGTATCTGTGTCCCCTGCAACACACGTGAAGTTGCTGCGATACACGCGTGAAGTTGTTGATATACAATGTCTCTGGACCTTGTTTCCGAAAAGTTACCAATGAATACGCGCTGTAGTATACTGTAGGTGTTTTTATTCTGTCGTTTGGCATAGGACATGACTTCACTGGCCTACTGATTCAACCTTTGGGAAATTATCTGAAACTTATGGGAAACTAGCGCATGCGCGTTCCCGTGGTAGCATCTAGCGAAGCTTTTAGCGCCATCGTCTAAGGTTCGAATCGGTAATAGGGCTTCCAATTCCGAGGGAAAATATTTCAAGTTAATACAGCCTATGAAACTGATCAATTTTCAATATGACACGTATACTGAGAGTTGAAATCTTAGGCAATAAAATGCTCATTGCGAGAGCGAATTTATACAGGGAGTGACAGAAAGGGTATAACTAGCCAAAAGGAGGTCAAGGTACTCATGTAACTGAACAACTTTCATCATGGATCATGGATCGAAACATGAAAAAAGAAATTCGACCTCCCATAGAAAATCGCAGATCATCTGATTGATTTACTACAGGCAGTCCAATTATATTTGGCTGTTCAGTTTAATTAGTACCTTGACCTCTTTACTGCTTGTTATTCTTCTTGTTACTTCCGTTCCGGTATATTGTGCCTTACTGAAAGTTGATGACTTTCATAGGCTGTCTCTTGAAGTATTGAGTTTCGTATGCCACTGGAAGCCCTAACCGAGTGTTAAGTCCATTCGAAATCATAGTGTCATGATCAGCCTATGCGGGAGGTCAAGTTAAGCTAGCCGCAATACTTAGATACTAAGCGACCAGCGTAACTTGGCCTCCCGCTTAGGCTGATCATAACACTATGATTCCGAATGGGCTATAAAGGGTGTAGATTTACCGGCGTTGGTTCCCTTGTTTTTGTGCGGCTGCTGTTTGCGTCTCCACATGCGTCTGTGCCCCACTTCGCACACAACACATCATTCATAAATACAGAGTGTACAAAATTTACTGCAAATATTTAAGGGGCGAATCAGCCCATGAAACTGGACAACTTTCCTCGAGCGACATAGGTCGAAATATGAAAAAATAGTAGACCTCCCATATAAATATAGATTTTGTATAGGAGATCCAAATTTTTTTCACACTTCGGCTTATGTTACTAAACTTGTTCAGATTTACGGGCTAGTTCACACCTTAAAATATATGCAGCAAATTTTTTTACACCTTATACAGGGTCGCACTTTGTATAGGAAAGATATTTTAGACATTCTCCAAACGAAGAAGTAATATACATGTAAGTATGCTTCAGTGACAAGACAAGAGCCAAACTCTTAAATAGAAGAAGAATAAAGATTTCTTTCAAGCTTCAAGATTTAGCTTCAAGGCCCATATTCATAGATTCTGGACAGTGCCTGTAAAAGCGTGTCAGTTGTGTGCCGATGGATGGTTTTGGCATTTCGTGTCCCGCTTAAAATTGGGCTATCGTTCCACAATTATCTATCATACAATAAAGTCAATTGAAAGTAATTTTCTAATTGTAATTACTTAAATGTGGGGTAGTTAGCCTATTCGCTATAAAGCTGCAAGGCAAAAGCAAACAAAGTTAATAATAATAATAAACTAAAGAAACTAAGAGTTTTTAGAGATACGGAGTATCTGCGAAGAGAATTCTGTTGAAATGTAGAAAACCTTTATTTTGTATTATACACTATACGTCAATATGACGATATAAAATTACTATTTCTTTGGATATCTTTGGATAACAAAGTAAGACCCTTTAATAATAAAAAGAAAACCAAAATAGTGTAGTTATTTTAGCAGAGGTAAGAGTTAGCCTGACAGACATGCGCGTTCGTACGTGCGTGACAGAGACAGATATAGCCACACATAGCGCCCTCTCTTGGCCAAAAGTGGCCATACCACGACTTACCGAACTCATGGAATCCTGAGCAAAGACATATTTCAAAATCACGATATATTTGACTACAAAACGAACAAATTAAACCAATTCGAAAAGTTACAAAATTATAATACACATAAAACAAAAATACCAAAAACGATTTAAAACTTGTATGTACACATTGTTTTCAAATTCTTCGCTTCGACGCAAAAACACTGATACGTAAAGTTAGGACTCGGTTAACAAAGGGCTTGGGATAATCTAGAAATAAAATAATTTCAGTTTTTCTTTTGTTATTTAGACAGGACGCACGTTGACATATTTGGTTACCATCAAATTAATACGTAAATTTTTAATCTTAAATATTGATAAGTAGGTAAAGTATCTCAACGAGCGTCAAACAAGCAACAGCCAAGCAGTACCACACCCACGACTAACGGTTATATTTTAAATTTAGGACATCACTACAGATTATACACCTGAAAAATTCGCAACGTTACACTATAACGCATTGCATTGACCGAGATGTAGCGAAGTCTTCAGGTTATAGTTTGTGGTAAATATCAATCAATAAAGACAGATCAAGTGCCATCTCGAGTAAAATAACAATAATCATAGTATTTAGCGAGTAATTTCGTTAATTCGAGGTAACACTTTTGACTGTAATTTCGAACCTTTATTTCGAACTAAGTTTCTCGACTAGACGAAAGAAATTTCGAAAAGTATAAAATAAATATTGATAGAACTGAGCTTCGAGTCGAGATTACTCGCATCAACACATAAAGTTGTATTTTTAATTCGATGGACCTCTGACATACCTGATCTGATCAAGGTTCTTCGATTTAACGATAATTCAAGCTGATTCTTATGTTTTACATAATACTCACAAAAGAAACAAAGAAATTGAAAAATTTTAAGACATACAAAATTTGGCAAGGATCGGTCGAAGCATCAGTAGCTCAGTGGCAGAGTGAGCAGTGAGACAAAACTTCATGTAAATGTTAACTATTTTGTAGAAAGTTCAACGACGAACTAACGTCTTCTGACAAGATGTGTTAACCGCTACACTACGGTACGGCAGGCGGTCAGGAGACGTGGGTTTGAATCCCATCGGTGGCGTGTATTTTTTCCGCTTGTTTCGTTTGTAGTTACTTTGTAATGTAATCAAAAAGTAATTAAGAAATTCATGTGTTTCGGTTCGAGCTCCGGCCGACGCTTGACATTTTTTAAATCTTTGAAAAACTTGTAATGTTGTTGCTACCCTCAGGCGTATGAAGTCAAAGGTCCATCGAATCCCAAATCTCTTGAATTGACAAACCCGAATATATGCATGAATAAAGTGTACATTACCTATCGGCAGTGAGGCGGCGGAGTTGGGCGCGGAAGAGGCGCCGCCGCCGGGCGAGGGCGGCGCCGTCAGCGCGGACAGAGCCTGCAATACGATATACCATGCTCTAAGATTCAAAGATCCAAAACTTTTATTTCCAAGTAGATTCACAAAGAACACTTTTAGAATGTCAAATACAATCAATATACATCAACAAAATAGAATGTCAAAGAGAGTGAATGTCTTAAGAGTATACAGGGTGTAAGGGACGGTGTACCGAAAACTGCAGGCATGATCAGACCATCAAACTTAACAACTTTTACTATGGAGAAAATGGTAGGAAACGATAAAAAAATTCCGACCTCCTATACAAAATTCACGATCAGCTGAAAGTCAAAAAAATTTTTTTCTCAAACATGCTAGGAAATATGACAATTTCTTTCAAGAAAACAATCCAGAAAGTTTGACATTGTCTGTGATTTTGTAATTTCTGAACGATTTCTTTTTTACACACCAGCAATGGATTCCAATACAACTTTTCTGGCGCGATATCGAAATCGTTCAGAAATTACAAAATAAAAAAAGAATAACTCCTATCCACATCTTGACTTAGTAATCAGTAAAACAACTTTTTATATCAAATTACTATAAAATAAATTAAAATCTTTATAATTTCCTAGCATTTTTTTGAGAAAAGCACTATGTAAGCCTCGGGGAAAATGACTTTGCCAGACTCGTATTTTTAAAGTCCTCGCCTGCGGCTCGGACTTCAAACTCTACTTGTCAGTCAAAGTCTTATTTCCCGTCCTCGTCAACAACCTACTATTTCGTTTACCACCATACGTTCCATGGGGGAAAGTTGTTCAATTTCATGTCCTGAGCACGCCTGCAAAGTTTTTCTTACACCGTCACTTACACCCCGTATACAAGATGTTCCAATGGAAACACATTACATTTAAATATTCTGGCTTGCTCAAAGTACAACTAAGTTTTCTCCAATTTGCTCGGAAATAGCTTCATTACTTTAAAAAAAGAATACGTCAATGGGCTCATTTATGTTGTCAAGGCGCAGAGGACTGTAATAGAAATTGCCGGACTAGGCCGGTAATAAAAGGGTTCTTAAACTTCACACTTTTGTGATTAGGTGTTTTATGGAACACAATTTGTTTGAAGTTTGAAGGCTGAATGTGAATTTCCCGCGCATTCTTTATGAAACGGAACGTAAGCAAAACCAGCGCCAACGCTTTGCAAACTTTTAAAGTTACAAAGTGTCAATTTTATCACGATTTAAATATTTGTTTCCTTGCAAATTGGAGAAAAGCACTATACAAACCTCGGCCGAAATAACAATTTCTGGTCTCGTTTACTTTAGAAGGCCTCGACTTCGTCTCGGCCTTCCAATGCCACTCGACCAGAAATTGCTATATACTCGGCCTGTGACGTAATGTACTATTAATAAAGAATGAATCCCTAAACGACACATTATTGTTGGCACCCAAAGAGGGCGGCGCCGTCAGCGCGGACAGAGCCTGACACAAGATTATTGACAGCTTTACACAAGTATTCTCGCTTGCTCAAAGAATAACTGTTACACGGGTAGTCTTCTTCTTTCTTTTCGTGTGGGACACCGAGTCGTTCAACGACCCGATGAACCCTGGTGTCAGAGTTTTTCAACCGCCTACTGCAAGTAGCAGGCCTCTGACATGGCTGTGTAACGACCGCCATCATAGACAGCAACCGGGACCGACGGCTTAACGTGCCCATCCGAAGCACGGAACCATCTTACTTGCGGACAATCAGGTGGTTCAGTCTGCAATGTCCTAACCAGACTGGGAACAAATTCACAATGTGATAAACATTAACTTTGTGAGTGACCCCATCGGGAATTGCACCCGGAACCTTTGCGTGGCAGGCAGGCATACTAACCACTGCGCCACATCGGCTGTCAAACACGGGTAGTAACTGAGGTATCAAAAAAGATATAACAAGGAGGTCAAGATACTCACGAAACTGAACAACTTTCCCACCTTGACCTCCCATTCAAAATCGCCGAGCAGCTGATTTATTTACTATGGGAGGCTAAACTTTTAATTGTTGTTCAGTTTCATGATTACCTTGACCTCATTTCGGCTTGTTATACCCTTTTTGTTACTCCTGGTATAAAGAATGAATCCTTTAACATCACATAATTGTAGTCATCCCGTTCAAATGATTTGTGATTTATCCAAGGCGTTTGATTATGTCCTTCATGAAACTTTTATCAGAAAGCTAAGTCACTATGGCGTAAAGAATCAGCTTTTTAGCTTTTTGGAATCATATCCGAACAACAGAATACAAAACGTTGATGTTAATGGTGAAAAATTATCTGTATCTAAGATAAGTATGGGCGATAAGGATAACATAAGCATTCAACGGGGTTCGATTCTCGGTCCTTTCCTGTTTCTTGTATATTCTAATAATTAAACGTATCTTGTCAAAGAAAAACATACATACATTGAAAAAAGTAACAGCAGAACAAAAATAAAGTTATATCTTACCGTATGGCTAGCAGAAGCATCTACTGTCAACTCGACGGATGCACATTTAGAGTTGGACTTTTTCTTGCGAAGACCGAATTTGCGCCGATCTTTCTTAACGTTAGGTGAAGTGCCTTCCAAGGACACCTGCTGGAAAATTAAAACAACAGTTGAAAACAGTGTTTTTCTAAATTCTAGTCGAACTTAGAGTATATATAAGCAAGCTATAGAGTGCGCCTAAATAGTTGGAACTGTTGGCAGTTCTTGGAACACAACCTCTCTGTCTATCAGTAGCAAAACGCCAGTGACAGCACTATTGAACCTCTATGACTTCTCATACATTTGAAGTCTTTATCTGGGGAAAATCTGCTTACGCTTTGACAGTAAGGCGTGGGCCGATATGCGCACTCTATAGCTTGCTTATATATACTCTAAGTAGTCGAATGATTTCGGTGCAAAAACGCTGTATTACGATTATATGTTGCACTACCTTTTACTCGTCTAATAAATTAAAATCCAAATGTTGCTCATTGAGTTCCTTCAGCAGTAGATTTCATATCTGCTTATGCTTAGGTTTTGCAAATTCTACATTTCGGAATTCAGCTTCAATCAACATTATGAGCCGGAATGTGTAACACAATATAAAAATCGCTTACGTCAGTGTCATGATGATGCTGGGAAAGTTCGATGGCATCCAGAAGCCGCTGCAACTGCTGGACGGAGAGCTGCGCCTGGCCCAAGTCGCGATTGGCCACGTCCAGGGGACCGCCCGATTCTGTAACGGCAGATAAAGAAACTTTCAATGCCTAGGTTCAACACAGGACAATCTATGAGAATTTTCGTAGACATCAACAGGAATTTTAGGAAAGTTTTCTTATTCTCAAAGATTATAAGGGTTATACTTTTTCTGAAATGATAGCGAAGAAGCCTGAAGCAGAAAATCTATGGGAATTTTAACATCAACAGGAATTTTAAGATACTTTTCTTATTTTCAAAGATTATATTTAAAGGTTATACTTTTTTGAAATGATAGCGAAGAAGCAGAATAAAGCGTCAACTTTTACATAAAACACAGTGAAGATATGAACTTGCGAAGCATCTATCTCAGTATGCACTGGAGTCAGGGTCCACAAGTGTTCAAAAACGCACGCACTTTTCCGTAATCAATGGAAACATAGAACGCAAATGGGTTTGATTTCAACTTCATTACATTTATGACAAGCTCATGTGTGGTTCAGTGCGTGTGTCTTTAGACGCTTGATGTCCTAAAAAGCAGTCTTACAAGGTAGTACGTACCAACGATCCAGCTGGCGAGCCGGCCGCCCGGCGTTCCCGCGACGAACGCGGCTTGCGACCGCAGCGGGCCGCCGCCGCCCACAGGACTTACCAGCCCTACAGAAAGTACAATGAATATGGGGCAAGCCATGAAAGGTTGAAAGGGGAGAAAAGATTTGTAGTGAATTGTAAATTGGCTGGCCATTCAGGCATTTATATCAGAGAAGACTTATGGAATCAGTTTGTAAATAATGCAAATCTTTTCTCGGAAACAAATAAGTATTATTGAATGTAAAGAAATGAAACGAATGGTCCAGAAAAAAGGATTAAACACAAAATATCACTCTGTGATAGATTAGTCACAAATCTTAATGGTAAATGGCTTCAAAAATACTTCTAATATATTTCTTATTATCTATTCTACTCTATTTAAAGATTATTGGGTTAGCGATGAAAATATTTACTAAAATATATCTATTTATACCAACTCTAAACTACAAGCTACTTTGATCTAAGTACGTAAGTAGCTATCCCACCTATGATTTAAAAATAATGTAAAATGTTAAAGTTAAGGTTATTGATTTTCAAAATTGCTACGTATTATACTAATAGTTCTTCTACTATGTTTCTATTTAAAGGAAATAAGGAAGGAGCTATGAAAGACAATGTTCTTATACCTATAAGCCTACACAGCCCGAGGCGAACGAAGGGACGCTACTGGTCCGTCGGTATAACGTCTTCAAGTCGTCACTCGCGGAGCCGAGATCGCGACTCGACACGTTCGGCACAGGCCTCGCGTCAATCAGCAACGGGTACATCATAAACTTCGCTCTTCTAGTATCTATAGACGTCGTATCTTCTTGAAAACTCTTCTGCACGTAGTTGAACATGGCATTCGGATATCCGTTTCGCCTTCTTCTAGAATCAATGGGATCGATTTCACTCTTACGATCAGGTTTTGCTACTCTATTTGTTGGCTTAAAAGTTGGCTTCAACAGTGGCGGTGATCGAGCTCGATCGTGGACTACATTCGCTTTTCTAATGTCCATGTCGTTGACGAAACGAAAATTGACGCAATTACTGTCCTCGACGTCCAGGAGGTTTCGTACAGCTGTGGACATGGCGAAGTCTCTAGTGATCTTTTTGAACCAGTGCGGCCCAGACTGCGGCTCGGGTGCTTGCACTGCTTCGGACCTTTTCTCTACCATATTCGTTGTTTGGACCGCGTTTGTGCTGTAGGTTACAATAAATCTTGTATTTATTGCTTTGTTAACCTTATCGAACCAATTTGGACAGGGTACCGCAACGTCTGCTGTTGCCAAAGCTTTTTTATAATCTCGTCTGCAAATCTCGTCGCATTTAACGTTGATCGGAGATGTAGAGGCAGCCACATAAGTATTTGTGGTAAATGTGGTAATATCATTATGAGGAACTATATCGCTGGGTGTGAAGATGTCTTTTTTTAGTTCGGTTGCAGCACTTGTCCCTGTCTGATCTTTTACGTTCGTCGTAACCGCAAAATTGTTTATTGCATTTGAATATGGCCGTGGTGTTTCAGAGCAATGTGTGCATTTAATGTCGCTACACCATCCTGCATTTTCTTCTTCTGTATGTTCTACGTCTTCATCATCTACATTATCATCTTGACATGACTCTTTGTATATCTTCCCGAGAAGTCCTATGCTTTGCGTTGCATGTTTTTTCTTCAATTTGACAAAAAATACATTAATGTCGTCATGAAGTCTTGGAACATTTTTCGACAGTAGCGTCAAGTTTTCTAAAAGGAGAAATATGAAGTTTTCGTCTATATGTCCAGCTCGTTTGTGTTGTATCTTTAATGATTTGACAGATATCTTACCGGACGCTATGCGCCATTTACTTCTGGGTCTCGAACCAGATACCTTCTTCCCGGGGCACACACAGTCACGCGGATGCCAGTCATCAGGGCAATCCGACAATCCTAAGTCATGCGAATTTACACTTTGATACACCGATTTAAAACGTTTTCTAGTTGCATCACTGTGCGTATTTAAAGACTTAAAGTATTTCTTTTTAGGTGTAACATTTGAATCATAATGTATGTATGGATTCTTGAAACTAATTTGTGGTTCTATCTTCGGTCGAATACGCTTTTTCGTCGTACGATCCCGATATTTAACTGTATTAATATCTTTGAGTGGCGATACTAACGTAGACTCCCCGGAAAATATTATTTCTACATTCTTTTGCATCTTTTCATGAGAATCGCAAGCTTGCCTTTTCAATTTTAGTGTAACTGATACTGTATCTTTTAGGGTAGGATTGCTTAACATTGAGATGTGCTCCAAATTATATTTGGTTAGATCTAAAACTACTGAACGTTCGTCTTTGTTCGTTAAAAACTTCACATCTTTTAAAGCTTCATCAATAGCAAATTCGTCTTTAGCATAGTCAAATTGTTCGCTGGATGCGGTAATATTTGGTTTCTGAAATAAAGTTGTCACTTTATCGATAACGCCTTTGAGGTGAATCTCGCCGAAGTCTTGGCCAGTGTCAACTAGCTGAGGTTTAATTTTAGATAAACCGTTATCATTATTATTCGTTTTATTTTCTACTATTGTGTAAACACCAACGGACGCTTTTCTCTGTACCGATTCAGTTTGAACATCGCAGCATGTAGGTTTCCCTTGTGAATTTAAATTCGGTGTCAACGTTTTATCATCATTTTTATCCTTGAACGTTTTCATAAAGTCTATGAATTGCTTGATGTGTTTTGGTGGTGTTGGCGTTTCACTAGACATAGGATCATTGTTTTTATCTTTGCACTTCGTGTTTTCTAATAATGCGCTCGAATGGTCTGTTGCTTTGACATTATTGCTGTAAACTGATTCGTATGTATAGATGGTGTCGTTCAATAAAGTCTCCAATTCTTGTATCTGTCGCTCTTTCATTGTACTGAATGCGGCTTTGTTATTATAAGCCACATTTATAGCATTAATAATATCCTTAGAGTCATATTTTTGTATTTGCGTTTCTTTCGTCATGTTAGGAGCGAAGATACTTGACAGATTTTTGTCTACCAATATGTTTGGAGGGCTTGACTCATATTTTAAATCTTTTGCACATTTTTTCACATTTTTTGTTGAGCTATGTTTCAACCAATAATCTAAAAGACACCTAAATAGTATTTTAACTGGATGTGTGTTTGGATGGTCGATTTTGACCTGATGAAGCTCTTTGACCATATTGCTGACGTAACTTTTAATGTTATGATTGTTGTGGTTTTCTAGTTTGTTCGCCCCGAAAATCGAAGCCACAAGCTGTTCAGTTATTTTATTATGCTGCGACGCTGTCATTGTATCCAGTAGCGATTGGTGTCCCAAAGAAATGTCGTCTGCTGTAACTTGTACTCTCTTGTTCATTGTAATTGTTTTATTTGAAGATCGGTTAGTTCTGATTGACGCAAAATTAGAATCATAATTTCGATTTGTGTAATTACTAGTTCCAGTTTTGCGCGAGTCGTCGCCAGGGCTATGTCTTCTTCTGGTATTTTTCAACAACATGAACGGTTTATCAAGAGCCGGTTCTTGAATGCGATTTCTGTATTTTATTACATTAGTGGATTTCTTACTTCTCTTCATTTCCGACGGCGGGCTGAGGTGTCTGTTTTTGTGATTGAAGAGGAAATAAGCAGCGGTGGTTGGTGGTGACTTTTGAAACAATGTCTTTTCTTCTTTACGCTTGCTATTTTTAACTTTTTTGTGTTCATAAGCGAACAAATCATCAGAGTCGCTAAATACGGGAAAAACCGGTTTAATAGATTTATCTCCAGAGTCAGTAAATACGGGAAAAACTGGTTTGATCGGTCTATCTTCAGTAAGTTTTCTTGGTATTTCTCTTCTTTCACTGACTGGAGTGTTGTAGTTTAATAATATGGATGAAGATTCAAAATGCGAATCGACTTTCAGAGAATTATTTTCAAATTCCGTTACTAAAATTTGTTGCTCCACGATCGAGTCCCGTAGACTTTGAGGCTTACGATTTTGTAGCATTTCTAAAATTTCCTTCTTGTATATAGTTTCGATACAATTCATGGAACATAGACTACGGTTTCCCATATCTGGTACGGCATTATCTTCAAGGGTTTCGAAGTTTAGAGGTAATAATTCGTTACTAGCATGGACTTTATTCGTCCACTCAATGACTGGGTTTCTATAAGACAGCGGTTGGAAGAATGGTTTGATAGGAGTTTTCACTGAAGAAGGACTGGAATTTTCCGTGTTTCTAAAGAGGGTTCTCACTGAGTATTCAGGACTTGATGATTCAAAACTCGAAGATAGGAAACTTGAGGACACTATGGGAAAGGAAATGGGATTATTTGCTATATCTGCTATTTATTTTAAAACAATGTAAATCTAAGATTTTGTACTGTAATCTAGCAGCACGAAGGTTTCAAGCATGCTCATATGATGAACCAGCTCATATCACTGTACACATTTTACTAAAGGAAGGTCCCTCCTTTAACGAAATATGTTTTTTGATATTTATACTTTTGTATTCCAATACAAAGCTCCCGAGCTACATGTTATAGACCTACATTGTTCGGAGAAAATTATTCAGTTCCATGAGTCGTTTCACCCCTAAAAGAAATGCACTACTTTTCCTGATATTAGTCATTATTACATACTATTCAAAAAATCAGAACACAGGAGAATGAATAATTGAGGCAAAGTTAAAACAAAAGATATTAAAAGGTACAATTGGGGCATTCCACGAAAATGTCTGTACGTGACACCCTGATTTCAAATATTTTCCGTATGAGACACATAGATAGTTCAAATGCGGTATTGAAAGTAACTAAAGAAAGGGCATAAGGTTCTACAACTCCTGTAACTTGGTTTAAGCATAAGCGGGTGCTGCCACATACGTCCGAATGCCCCAATTGGAAAACTCAGGTTGGATTGAAGGGGTGAGCAAAAATCCAAAACAAAAGTTAGTAAACAATACAGAAGTAGCACTCACGAGTGTTGTCGGTATCGGCGGACGGCGCATCGACGGGCGCGTGGATTTTTGGAGCTGATTCGCGCGCGCCGAACGTCAACAGGTGTTGCCGGTATAGGCTAGAAAAAAAAAAGAATTTAATCTTAGGCGCCTCTTCAAAGTCAATTTTGACTGCTTTAAATATCATGCATGATAATGCTTTCACAAACGGTGACTTTTCTTTTAGAGTGCGTTTCATCTTATAGTTCCCATGACGTCATGTTGGTAGCATTGGGAAACCGCTTGTTATAATATAGCCGCCGTATAATATTTACAATGTTACCAACATAACGCCAGAGGTACTATTTGATGAAACACACTATATTAAAATCTCTCTTAGCATGAAACTGACAGCTGGCATCGTTGATTCTTATACGTGACCCATTTTTACTTTATACCATAGAAAATTCTCTCTAATCCGCATATTATACGCCATATACTGTATTAGGAATCAAACGTCAGCTTAAAATGGTTGGAAAATAAATCCCTTCTCTTTAATTTTGCTGAGGTTTGGCTGAAGTATGTTAAAAGAAAGTATCAGAAATGAATTAAGAGCAATATCTTACCGATGTGTTTTGAGTACGTTGAGCCATGTCCGGAATACGTCGGGCGTCTTCGCTCGCAGGTGGTAGATGAACTACGGACAACAATAAAAAAAATATTATGAGGATAGAGTTATTTAACACACAGGAATATACATCGATTGTAATGTAAAGGGTATAGAATTTGTTTTGGTGGTACTAAAATAGGTTGATGTAGTAGCACAACATGTTGATGTAGTAGCACAATATGTTGATGTAGTCGCGCAATAATGTTGGTGTAATAGCACAATATGTTGATGTATTAGTGCAATATGTTAATGTAAGAGCACAGCTTGTCTGTAACACTGACCTCGTCCGCGTCTATATCAATGCGGCGGCGCCTCGCTTTGGCCGATATCACTGACAATCCCACGTCCACCGAACCATGCACGCGCCCGCGAGCCACGTCTTGTTGGTGTAGTAGCACAATATGTTGATGTAGTAACACTGACCTCGTCCGCGTCTATGTCAATGCGACGTCTCCTTGCTTTAGCCGATATCACTGACAATCCCACGTCCACCGAACCATGCACGCGCCCGCGAGCCACGTCTTGTTGGTGTAGTAGCACAATATGTTGATGTAGTAACACTGACCTCGTCCGCGTCTATGTCAATGCGACGTCTCCTTGCTTTAGCCGATATCACTGACAATCCCACGTCCACCGAACCATGCACGCGCCCGCGAGCCACGTCTTGTTGGTGTAGTAGCACAATATGTTGATGTAGTAACACTGACCTCGTCCGCGTCTATATCAATGCGGCGTCTTCTAGCTTTGGCCGATATCACTGACAATCCCACGTCCACCGACCCATGCACGCGCCCGCGAGCCACGTCTGCAAGGGAGCGATGTATACTGCCGGGGCGCGATGTATACTGCCGGGGCGCGATGTATACTGCCGGGGCGCGATGTATACTGCCGGGGCGCGATGTATACTGCCGGGGCGCGATGTATACTGCCGGGGCGCGATGTATACTGACCTCATCCGCGTCTATGTCAATGCGGCGTCTCCTCGCTTTGGCCGATATCACTGACAATCCCACGTCGACCGAACCATGCACGCGCCCGCGAGCCACGTCTTGTTGGTGTAGTAGCACAATATGTTGATGTAATAGCGCAATAATATTGGTGTAGTAGCACAATATGTTGATGTAGTAACACTGACCTCGTCCGCGTCTATATCAATGGAGTGCAAGACCCAATCTCGAAATACAATTTGTCGATTAATGCTTCTTCGACTGAACAATGGTTCGAAATGATTTTTGACCGAAAGCAGTTTATAGCGAAACAGCAGTGTATCGAAAGACTTATTACTCGACTAACACCAAATCGACTGAACGATATATCGAAAAGTTTTATTTCGATGAACTTTAAAGCGACAATTACCAAATCGACGGAACGATATATCGAAATGTTTAATTTCGATGTGCTTTAATGCGACAATCTCCAAATCGACTGAACGATATACCGAAAAACGATCAGCAGTGATATACCGAAAAACGATCAACGATGATGCTGACGGCCTTCTGATACTAGTTCAGTGTAGTAAAGTGACAGATAGCAGAAGTGATTATGTTTCTCTAGCTTACGTCTTGTTTATTTGCTCTTCTTGGTTGTAGAAACGCTTGCATCCTGCGCTGTTGTTCACTCTATCGTTGATTTAGAGCATTTTAGGGTTTCGTAGTCTACTAGAAACCCTTATAGTTTCGACAAGTCTGTCTGTCTGTCTGTTTGTCTGTCTGTATGCCGCACCCTCATAACTTCGTCAGTTTTAGAGCTATCGACATCAAATTTGGTGTGGAGATAGATCGTGTTGACAAATTTAGAAATGTTGAGAAAAATATTTTAAATGCTTTTTGACCCCTTCCCATACATGTAATTGGGAGGCAAAAAATTTTTCTGTTATATTGAGTAGGGTATAGAATAGGTCTTTTAAAACTAAGGCGACGTTTTTTTGAAATAAAGTCTCTACAATGTTTCTGTCTCGAGATATTTGCTTTTAAAACGGACGTTTTTGAGCAATAATTTGTTCCAGCTGTAACTTCTAAAGTATGCATGCTAAAAATTTGAAAAAAATATGGAATATAGTTCTTAATATGAAATTACCATGAAAACTATACCGTATACTGTACCACTAAAGATTAAAGTTTTTCAATTTGCGGTTGGTAACCATACAGCTGCAAACAAACCAGCAACAAAATTAACTTTGTAACGCTGAAAAACCTTATATTTAAACGTTGACTACAAAACCCTATTTGTGAGCGTGTCTGACACACTCTTGGCCGCTTTTTTCTTTCTTTTTTCTAACTCAATCATGATTTTGAAAATATTCTACTTTTCCTTCCAAGTAGACTATTCGTGCTTTGGTGCCAGGATACTACAAAGAATTGAGAGATTTTACACAAAGTAAGTAGGTATTGGCGGGCGCCCAATACAGAAAGACGGCTACAAAAACCGTTACTTCACACATATACACATCTACACGCCGCCGTTTATGCGCGATCTCGAACCGCTTCAAACCAGCTAGCAGTGATTGTCAACAGCGGTCGGTGGGAGCGGACGGCAGAATGATGACTCGCAAGTGCAAATATTTTTATTTAGTGTGTTGCAGTATAAGTAATGTACACGTATGTTTAATCCAGATACCGCATCTCAAAAGTTCAGTAGCAACCCTAGAGCGTGTAAATGATCGGGAAAAGAGCTGAGCTCTCCTTTGTAAACTGTCTATTTTGTAGTTTTTACGCCAGGGACATGGTCTATTTACAACAAGTTAGAAACCGACACCCCAATTCTCAAAACTCTGTAGAATCCTGGCACCAACAGTGAAATGTCCTACTTGGAAGGAAGATAGAATATTTTCAAATCCATTATTGAGTAGGAAAAAGGAAGAAAAAGCTCTGAATTACCTCACAATAGAGAGAATAAAAGCGCAAGATGCAGGCGTTTCTTGAACCAAGAAGAGCAAATAAACAAGTAAGCTAGAGAAACATAATCACTTCTGCTATCTGTCACTTTACTACACTGAACTAGTATCAGAAGGCGGTCAGCACCATAGTCAGCACTGCTGATCGTTTTTCGGTATATCGTTCAGTCGATTTGGTGATTGTCGCTTTAAAGTACATCGAAATTAAACATTTCGATATATCGTTCAGTCGATTTGGTAATTGTCGCTTTAAAGTTCATCGAAATAAAACTTTTCGATATATCGTTCAGTCGATTTGGTGTTAGTCGAGTAATAAGTCTTTCGATGTTCTGCTGTTTCGCTATAAACTGCTTTCGGTTAAAAATCGTTTCGAACCATTGTTCAGTCGAAGAAGCATTAATCGACAAATTGTATTTCGAAATTGGGTCTTGCACTCATATCAATGCGGCGTCTTCTAGCTTTGGCCGAGATAACGGACAATCCCACGTCCACCGAACCATGCACGCGCCCGCGAGCCACGTCTGAAGGGGAGCGATGTATACTGCCGGGGCGCGATGTATACTGCCGGGGAGCGATGTATACTGGCCTCGTCCGCGTCTATGTCAATGCGACGTCTCCTCGCTTTGGCCGATATCACGGACAATCCCACGTCCACCGAACCATGCACGCGCCCGCGAGCCACGTCTGCCGGGGAGCGATGTATACTGCCGGGGCGCGATGTATACTGCCGGGGCGCGATGTATACTGCCGGGGCGCGATGTATACTGCCGGGGAGCGATGTATACTGGCCTCGTCCGCGTCTATGTCAATGCGACGTCTCCTCGCTTTGGCCGATATCACTGACAATCCCACGTCCACCGAACCATGCACGCGCCCGCGAGCCACGTCTTGTTGGTGTAGTAGCACAATATGTTGATGTAGTCGCGCAATAATATTGGTTTAGTAGCACAATATGTTGATGTAGTAACACTAACCTCGTCCGCGTCTATGTCGATGCGGCGTCTCCTCGCTTTGGCCGATATCACGGACAATCCCACGTCCACCGAACCATGCACGCGCCCGCGAGCCACGTCTTGTTGGTGTAGTAGCACAATATGTTGATGTAGTCGCGCAATAATATTGGTTTAGTAGCACAATATGTTGATGTAGTAACACTAACCTCGTCCGCGTCTATGTCGATGCGGCGGCGCCTTGCTTTGGCCGATATCACTGACAATCCCACGTCCACCGAACCATGCACGCGCCCGCGAGCCACGTCTTGTTGATGTAGCAGCACAATATGTTAATGTAGTAGCACAACATGTTGATGTAGTAGCACAATATGTATATGTGAACTTACCTCGTCCGCGTCTATGTCGATGCGGCGTCTTCTCGCTTTGGCTGAGATGACGGACAATCCCACGTCCACCGAACCATGCACGCGCCCGCGAGCCACGTCTGCCGGGGACCGCGCGTACACCAGAATACCACCGTCCACCACGAAGAAACGCTGGAAGGGGAAATACAATTATATCAAATACAGGATTCAAACATACTGTATTGCTCGATATAACAAAACAATGTAACGAGTATTATATATAGTTCACGAAATATGATTTGCATGGATGGATAATCTTTTAGCGTTTTATAAAACTACAAAAATCAATGCATGTTTTTTACAATCTTCTGTATCTATTTAAGGTCTTAAGCTTCTTACTAAAACACTTAAAATCTTTTGTATAATTACATCCCTTTTCTTCAAATTCAATTCCTATTTTTGTGAAGCCAAGCGGTATTTCTTTTTTAGACTACAAGACAATTAATTTTAGACTTGTATGTATAAAAGCGAATGTTGACGACCCTGTTGCGGACAAACTTGGTCAAAATTAACTTTTATTTTACCTTGTGCCAGCCCTTCAAAGGCCACTTGCGTTTCTTGTGCAGATACCCGTTGAATACTTCTGGTCTTCTGTCGTAACGCTGCCCGTCCTTGAGACCCTCAAGTACAAACTTATATTTACCTTGTGCCACCCCTTTAGTGGCCACTTGCGTTTCTTGTGAAGGTACCCGATGAACACTTCTGGTCTTCTGTCGTAGCGCTGCCCGTCCTTCAGGCCCTCAAGTACGAACTTATATTTACCTTGTGCCATCCCTTGAGTGGCCACTTGCGTTTCTTGTGAAGGTACCCGTTGAACACTTCTGGTCTTCTGTCGTAGCGCTGCCCATCCTTCAGGCCCTCGAGTACGAACTTTTATTTACCTTGTGCCATCCCTTGAGCGGCCACTTGCGTTTCTTGTGAAGGTACCCGTTGAACACTTCTGGTCTTCTGTCGTAGCGCTGCCCATCCTTCAGGCCCTCGAGTACCTCCCATTCACTTCCTCGGCGACGACTGGAATAGAGGACAGGTGATTTTAAATACTACTTGCACACATTTCATGAAAGGAGGTAACGGGGTATTTGTTAAGTTTCTGCAGCTACTAAATATGTGGCAGTCTTGGGTGGCAGTATACCGGGAGTAACGGAAAGGGTATAACAGCGTACGTATTGGTTAAGGTACTCATGAAACTGAACAACTTTTCCCATAAAACATGGGTCGAATTAAGAAAAAAAAAATTTGAACCTCCCATACAAAATCGCCGATCAGCTAATTCATTTACTATGGGAGGTACAATTTTTTTTTTCATTGTTGTTCAGTTTTATGAGTACATACCTTGATCTCCTTTCGTCTTGTTATACCCTTTCCGTTACTGTTACGTTACCACCGGCAGAGTAGAATAGCACCACCTACCACTAGCATTCCCAAGGAGGGTTGACTTCTGGTAGGCGGCCGGTCGTAAAATTGAGCCGAATCCTTTGCAGCACGGTTTTGTGTTCAACAAAGCGTGTCGCGCCGACCCCGAATGATTGGGATAAGGGCAGGAAGATGATGACGTAGATTGAGATTTTATCAAATTAATAACTAGCAGATACTCCTTTTCTATCTTTCGTTTTTCTAAAGGTATACGTATACTTCTATACAAAAATAACAAATAATCCAATATATTTTTTATTTTGTCTCGAAGCTAAGAGTTGTACGGTACGGGAAATATAACAGCACAGGACGTAACCAGTTAAAGGTGTGGCTGTAAATAATGACCATCGTCACGTCAACTAGCGTTTCCCGTAGCGTGAAACGCAATTGCATTTGTCGCTTTACGTACTAACTAGTGAATGATCATTTTGATAAGATTATTATTTACAATCTAACGATAGCAAGTAAGGCTCTATACAGAAACTTAAATTTCCTCCTACTGCCAAATTCTTTTCTCGTGCCAATTTTAAAACTCAAGGTTTACTGGGATCAAGGTCCTAACCTTGTCTACTTCTATTACTTTACAACTAAGTGAAACCTTTTCACAGATTCAATGTAGCAGCCGTGTGGTGCATAAAGAATAGCATCTCCCTATATCTTTCCCGTGGGTGTCGTAAGAAGCAATTAAGCGACTTTAGAGTGAAGATGTGTATTGCATTTTAGGCGACAGGCTGACAACCTGCCTCTATGGTGATGCACAGTCTTCTGAATGAATCACAAACTTTTGTTAGACGTGGTGTAAATTTTTTTGCAGTTGTTTACACTGTGCCTAACTCGCAAGGGATTTAGGCGTGATATAGGTGTGTACAGTCCATTCCAAATCATAGTGTCATGACCAAGCAGGAGGCCAAGTTACGCTAGTCGCGTAGTATCTAAGTATTGCGACCACCGTAACTTGGCCTCCCGCTTAGGCTGGTCATGTCATGACATTTCATGACACTATTTAATTATTCCGAATTGATTATATCGTAAAAGGACAACTGGGAAATCTTTAGTTCCTACCTCCTGCTCTTCTTAGTGGTCCGTATGGGCACTCGGTGCGGGCGCACTCGGTCCGCGCTGTCGGCCGAGAGCGAGGCTGTCTCAGTCCGAGTCGGAGGGTGGTCGACGGAGCGCCGGCTGCTGCTACCTACCTCCTGCTCTTAGTGGTCCGTATGGGCACTCGGTGCGGGCGCACTCGGTCCGCGCTGTCGGCCGAGAGCGAGGCTGTCTCAGTCCGAGTCGGAGGGTGGTCGACGGAGCGCCGGCTGCTGCTACCTACCTCCTGCTCTTAGTGGTCCGTATGGGCACTCGGTGCGGGCGCACTCGGTCCGCGCTGTCGGCCGAGAGCGAGGCTGTCTCAGTCCGAGTCGGAGGGTGGTCGACGGAGCGCCGGCTGCTGCTACCTACCTCCTGCTCTTAGTGGTCCGTATGGGCACGAGCTGCGGGCGCACTCGGTCCGCGCTGTCGGCCGAGAGCGAGGCTGTCTCAGTCCGAGTCGGAGGGTGGTCGACGGAGCGCCGGCTGCTGCTACCTACCTCCTGCTCTTAGTGGTCCGTATGGGCACTCGGTGCGGGCGCACTCGGTCCGCGCTGTCGGCCGAGAGCGAGGCTGTCTCAGTCCGAGTCGGAGGGTGGTCGACGGAGCGCCGGCTGCTGCTACCTACCTCCTGCTCTTAGTGGTCCGTATGGGCACTCGGTGCGGGCGCACTCGGTCCGCGCTGTCGGCCGAGAGCGAGGCTGTCTCAGTCCGAGTCGGAGGGTGGTCGACGGAGCGCCGGCTGCTGCTACCTACCTCCTGCTCTTAGTGGTCCGTATGGGCACTCGGTGCGGGCGCACTCGGTCCGCGCTGTCGGCCGAGAGCGAGGCTGTCTCAGTCCGAGTCGGAGGGTGGTCGACGGAGCGCCGGCTGCTGCTACCTACCTCCTGCTCTTAGTGGTCCGTATGGGCACTCGGTGCGGGCGCACTCGGTCCGCGCTGTCGGCCGAGAGCGAGGCTGTCTCAGTCCGAGTCGGAGGGTGGTCGACGGAGCGCCGGCTGCTGCTACCTACCTCCTGCTCTTAGTGGTCCGTATGGGCACGAGCTGCGGGCGCACTCGGTCCGCGCTGTCGGCCGAGAGCGAGGCTGTCTCGGCGGAACAGTCCGAGTCGGAGGGTGCTCGACGGAGCGCCGCCGTCCGCCCGCCCGCGCCGCGTCGGCTGCTGCGGTCACCTGCAATATACATGCGATTAATAAAACATCTCAAACAGTCTCAGCTTAGATTAGCAGTAAGCCCTACAGTACCCCATATCTTCCCGTGGATGTCCTAAAAAGCGACTAAGGGATATTCATACAGGAATGGGCAGTGGGCAGCAGCCTTCTCTGTGAATTAAATTGCACTGCGCTCGCCAATTTAAGCGTGGTGATTCAACCATGGTAAATAATATGGGAAGTCCCTGAAATATTTGTGGCTGTCATAGTATAGTATGGCTCAATAGACTCCATAACGAGTACAACAGGAATTAAAATTATTTCTTATCTAATCTGCAATCTAAAATTAGTCACACTTTTTAAATTATAGTAATTTTATGTAAGCGTTACAAATTGTTTCCTCGTTGTTATCAGTTATTGCTATTACCACGCTTATAAAACGGTGCGCTATTTTTATACAGATCCTCCAACAGCTGACAAATTTACCATGGGCAGGTCTACTAAATGTATGTTTTGTATCGATCTTGTTTTCTTGAGTGTTCGGTGAAATTTGGTTCGAATCTAATAAAACTATCAGCTAGAAGTTAGAGGATAAACGAGGCCCAGCTAAGAGCTCATGCAAAGTTTATTCATCTTTTCCGAAAACATACAGTCGTTTTTGTGTTTCTCATTATTTCTTGTTGTAACGACATCGATAAAAGTTACATTCGTTATTCAAGGCGTGTTCAAAATGTATTAATTTTAGATAACGTATACCTATGTTACTTTGAAGAGTGGGAAAGTCCCACGTGTACTGAGAAAAATCGACAGAAATATAAACTGATAACATCGATGTGATGTTATCATTTACTGCCTCCCTCCGTAGTATAGCGGGTAATTTAGGATACGAAGGTTCTTGGTTCGATTCTTGGGAAGAAACTAGGTTAATGTTTGTCAATTTATTACTTTGTGAAATTTTGAGATGGTTTCTAGTTCTAGCTTATTAAGGACATTGCAAAATAATTTATCTAATTATCCACAAAGATGGTTGCGTGACTACTTAAATAGCGGTCGTAATTGTCGTAACAAAGCAATGTCTACTTATTTCTACTAAGTCTAAGAGTTTTAAAACTCTGACAACAGGACTTCATGAATAAAAGAAGCATTCAAAAGCCAGTTTGATCTTAACTGTAGTCTGACTGAGCCAATTCTGAATGTAATAGGGCTGTAATAGAGTCGAAGACAGAGCAAAATGGAAAAAATGCACTTGGCAGTTGCAAGTAACATGCACTGCACCTTATTAATTTGAATAATGGTGTCAAGGCCTTCCAGTTTCTAAAGTAGGGCATTTGCCAGTTTTACGAGCTGGCAAGGCAGGTCGCCACTGCGCTCTTGTGATTCCGCATTTTACCCTCACCCTTTCACCATTCTACTAAAATTTCGGAAAATAATTGCATCACGGAATCGTTTATGATATGACAAAAGGTGCATGAAAATTATAAACACAATGTTCTGCTATTCATTCACGCGAGCAATTTACCGTTCAGCTGGTTTCAGTTGTTTCAGGTAATGACGCCTTTAAGGGCCTCATTAAAAAAAGGGCGTTTATTTAGCACAAGCCAGCTAGGGACTATTTAGGTTGCCTAGAAGTTTGTCGTGTGGTAACACGCTGGAAAAGTTGTTTAATTATCTTTCAGCCCTTGCGGTTATCTACATTTTGTAGTCTATACAGGGTGAATCTACACTTTATACATCAGCGTTATTATTGTAAAAGAGAAAAAAATATCACTTGTTACTTGTTAAAATTTGCTTGTATTTCATACTAATTATTTACGCGGATGATATTAGACAGTTATAGCATACCTAGGTAGAAACAAGTTTCTCTAGCTGGCTAGTTTAATTAATACGTATACTATACACCGGAAAGCGTAAACCATTCCTTTATAAGGTGTCGAAATCTTAGCTTTGTTTTCACATAGCGACTGTAACTTGGGCCAAATATCATACACGAGAAACAATATTGATTACACCTGTCTTCTAAACGATTGCATATCCTATTACCATGATAGAGTGTAATTAGTTATATCGTGACATATTCATTAGCAGTCTAATAAATTGTGTAGCTGAGTGATTGATTCCCTTTAAAAATAACAATATTTTCTTCCAAGTCTTTTGTCTTTGTGATTTAAAACTTTGCTAGTTGGCAAATACAGAACTGCTATTTAAAGATTGTGCACGTAGCTACTTATAATTTTGGACAAGAAACACGCCTGTCGAAGTAAGGAAAAATAACAATGAAAATCAATGCGACTTTGTCGAGAATTTTGTATAGGAATGCAAATGATTTTTTGGCTTTGTTAAAACTTGACGACGCGCGCAGACTGATGGACAGCGGAATATTTGCATGAATGGTATTTTTTATAATATTTAGACCTATGAAGGGGAAACTTGATCCGTTTCAAAATTTAATTCACTCACGGCTTGAAAAGCTTTCAGCATATTTTAAAACCCTGTATAGTATAGCCACGAGTACTAGAAGTACTTTCTTTAAAACCTGCCAAGAAACCCAAGCTCGTCTTGGTGCAGAGATTTTGTGTCCCGGCTGTTGATACTGTGGGCCTTGACACTGACGGTTGGCTCATGGCCATTTCGGCTAACGACACTCCGACTCCGCTGCAGATACTATGAGATAACATATGTGTATTCTGTACATACACACTTACTTCCTGTATAATGATCTTTGATATAAGTTTTGAGTATTTTGTCACACTAGTATGGTATTGCAGTCTTCTTGTCTTGTGGGAATGAAGAATCCGGAGATGTTTTGTAACAGAAGCCAGGAACGATAGCTTATCGTGCCATTCGAAGCTTATGTCCTTCAGATCCTCAGACCAACGCTCAGCTCAGACTGTTAGACTTCGGGAAAAAATAACGTCTGTCTGTAGTTTTGTAGGAATACCAGCGCCTGTTTGGGCTTCGATTTCAGCTCGCCAAATCAACACTCGCTTGCCTAGCCCAGACAGGAGTCAAGAGCAAACCCATCAGTATAATAAAGAAAATAAGACTGAAATAGTCAAGATTCGCGGATGTTATCATAAATCGGTCGACGTTGAATGATCTGCCGTGACGCAATCAATTTTCTGCGCCGTCTGTTAGACGTCGGATCTTTTCAGAGTGCAGGCATATCTATTCACATTGAGAATTTGAACGTGGTCTAGTGGTTTTAGCGTCTGAATGTCCCAGATTTGATTCCTGGTGAGGTAACAAAGTTGATATTTTGTCAACATGTATCTTTTTGTGCAGGACACCGAGTTTACGAACGACTCCAAAAACGACTCGATACCTACTAGTATAAGTGACCATCTACGGTCATGTGGATCACCTGATACGTCGTAAGTGAGATGGACATTGGACAAGTCAAGTCGCTGTGTCGTTTATCCAGTAACTAAACAACTTTTGAGAAGGTGAATACTGAAAAACACTTGCTCTAGAATGACTGACAGAAATTTTACATTCGCACACAGCTTGATGGGGTGATAATGTATACGATTGTATCATGCTACTTACTATAAAATATGCCTATTCACTTCACATGACACATGCTTTATAATTTTCGATATGAATAAATGTAACATAAGTTTGCCTTCTTTGAAACCTAACCTAGGGCACACGGCAAGAATTGCATTGCCCCCAGGGTCGTTCATCGAACCCATAAAATCATCGTTAGGTGCGTCCACACCAAGCGAGGCTGCTCGCTGCCTTGCGCGGGAAACGATCAAAAAATTACGTGGCTCACCCGAGGCAACGTATGCTCGTGCTCGGGCGAACACGCACGTGCCGAGCCAAAATGAATGCGCGTCAGAATTTTGTCTATTAATTTATTAGGCGTCCAAATTGGGCCGAACTTGGCTCACCTGCGCACGAGCGTATGTCGCGCGAGGCAGCGAGGATGCGAACAGTCTCGGGCGGTGTGGACGCGCCTATTGGAGAAATCATAGTCTAATAAAACATGGTCTTTCCTTCCCAGAGAAACACAAGTCAACGTCACTTAGTATTGCCATTTTATTTCAATAAAATACGTTATGGGGTAAATTCAATCTCAGAACAATGGGTTAAAATATTTCTTAATAATTTTATAATTTAGATTTACGTGTGTATTAACTTTGACTTTACAGCAACACTTAAATTTTATTTATTAGTTAACAGTATCTTATATGATTTACAAAAAACATCATAAGAGTGGGTAATTCTGGTAACCCACAAGCATGATGACGTAGTCTTGTGTTGGTCACGTGGTTCACGAGTCTCGGAAAGAAATACCAGGCGGAGTATCTTATTATACCATGGGAGAAATAAAGAAGACTCACGTTTGGCGTCGAGATGGTCGGGCTCGGTGGCCGCGTGCCGTAGACCACTTGCCGACATTTTGCCGCCGCTACACGAACCAGACAGTAACCATTTTAATTCTGAGGACAAAACAAATATAATTACGATTAGGAAAAAAACGCGAGGAATAGCATTTATTTTGATGTTTACTTAACTATTTTACTTTAGCGATCGCAGAACAGCGTACTACTTTTCACAAGTAAATTTGTCGCTCGCACCGCTTGCGTCGTATCTTTGCTGTGATACTTTCAATTTATTTATTGTTTTTTATACATAAACCCCAGTGCCCTATTCGTTAGTAACCATTATATTATTTTTTATGATACACACTACTTTACACCACAGTAAAATACATTATGTGAAAACAGGGAGACTGAAAGTTGAAATTCCTATAGTAACTACTAAAATAAAGTATGTTATAAAATGTTATATCTATATATATGTCGCAGTACGATGGCAGAATCAGGTTTTTGGCCAAAAACCTAGGTTTTTGGCCAAAAGCCGGCATATGGCAAAATCGTAGACTTCGTTCGGCCATCGTCCTAAGCTGATCCAGGTTTTTGGCCAAAAACCTAGGATTTTGGCCGAAAAACCAGGATTTTGGCCGAAATCCTAGATTTGTTTAGTATTATGGCTTTTTTTGCATTTCGGGGAAACTTCTTCTTCTTCTACTGGTACACCAAGTCGCCCAACGACCCGATGAACCCTGGTGTTAGAGTTTTTAAACCGCCTACTGCAAGGAGCAGGCCTCTGACAAGGTTGTGTAACGACCGCCGTCAAGTGATCATAAAGAGCAATCGGGACCGACGGCTTAACGTGCCCGTGTAGTTTGGGCATACACCTCGAAAGGCAGGAGGTAATATTGGACATTCTGGAGGGTGGGAGGTAGCGCAGACCTTCGGAGGGCGTGGGTAGCGTCGGACACTCTGGAGGATGTAAGATGACGGGCGTTGGATTTTCTGGGGGTCCGACGCTACTTCCTGGTCTCCAGGGCGTTAAACGCTACCACCAATCCTCTAGAGCGTTCAGTGGTACGTCCTGCTCTTATGGTGTCTGAAGCTCCCCCCTGCCCTTCAGGGAATCCGAGGCAATCCTGCTGTTCAGACTGTCTGATGTTAAGAGCGCATTCAATTTTTTCTAGCAAATTTGCAAATATTGGCTTTATAAACATGCGAGTTTCTCGAAAACCGTTATGTAAAAATAATTTGTTACTTGAACATTTAATCAAGCATATCTTCATCTAAAAAATGTACAATGTAAATATTAACATTTTAGTTTTAAACCTGTTACAAACAGCGATATCTAAAGCGACAAAACCAAAATTCAGGAAAAGACCTCAAATCAAGCGTGAGTTTTAGAGTTTTGGTTCACTGTAAAAAAATATCAATTATACAAAAAAATAGAGTATATATTTGAGAACAAAGTCTACAGTGAACATTTTACAATTTTATTCAGAAATATAGAATAATACCACGTTTTTATATACGATTTTTTGCAAAAAAATGCGCCATTATAACGGCTTCTGTATGAAAAAATAACAGTAGTAAAGATTTAAAAAAAATATATGTTATATCAGAAGATGTACTTAACCTAATTGCAGAAAAATATATTTATTTTTATTCATAATTTCACTGTAAAAAATATTCAAACATCCCCATGTTTTTCGCAAAATGACGCTCCGAGAGGTCTGGCAGGGAAAATTGTATGGGCTTCGTGAAAAGCTCTATAGCGGCCTTAACCCCGTCCTTCAGGGTGTCCATTTACGGTGTCCAAGTCTACCCTCAAAAGATCAGAGGGAGGTGCATAAAGTACCTCTCCACTCCTCGTTCCCCCGAACCACAAGGGTCCCGATTGCTCTCTATGATCACTTAGACGGCAGTCGTTACACAACCATGTTAGAGGCCTGCTACTTGCAGTAGGCGGTTGAAAACTCTGATACCAGGGTCCATCGGCTCGTTGGGTGCTTTGGTGTACCACTCGAAGACGAAGAAGTTCCCCCGAAATGCAAAAAAAGCCATAATACTAAACAAATCTAGGATTTCGGCCAAAATCCTAGTTTTTTGGCCAAAATCCTAGGTTTTTGGCCAAAAACCTGGATCAGCTTAGGACGATGGCAGAAGGAAGTCTACGATTCTGCCATATGCCGGCTGATTCTGCCATCGTACTGCGACATATATATTCTGTACTTGTATAAATACTTGTAGACTATAATTTAATTCCCATGAACTATCAATTTACATAGCACTTATTGTATTAGTGTAATGTATATCATCATAAAACAAATATTTCACTAGTGTATGAATCTAATTAACCAGTTTAAACACAAAACAGGTTAATTTATAATCGCACACAAAAGCCAAACAAATAAATACCTACAAGTCAACAGTCAAGTGAGTGGCTGAATGTATGAATCTATTATTTGGCTCTGAGTCAAGTCATAAAACGCGTGTAAGTAGTGTGCATTTGTTCACATATTTGACTTTTAGTAATATTACAATAATTATACTAGATTTACGCACCAAAAATTATTTTTGTGGAAATGGTATGTTTTCCTACGGTTTAAAGTAGCCTACAATGTAATTTTAGGACAAAATCAAAATAAATAATTTATGAGCTGCAAAATACAATAAAAAGAAAACATATAGGCATAAGTAGATAAATAACATCAATATACCGGGAGTAACGAAAAGGGTCTAACAAGCCGAAAGAAGGTCAAGGTACTCATGAAACTGAACAACTTTCCCATGGGTCGAAATATGAAAAAAAAGTTGGACATCCCATAGTAAATAAATCAGCTGATCGGCGATTTTGTATGATAGGCCAAAATTTTTTTCTAGTGAAAGTTGTTGAGTTTCATGAGTACCTTGACCTCTTTTTGGCTTGTTATACTCTTTCCGTTACTCCCTGTATACATATTTAATTTAATCAAAAACTGTACTATGGATAGTTATGTTATAAGCAAAGACTGATTTAAAAAATCTTTCATAAAATAATGCTTTGGTAAAAAAGTGTAGGTACATACGTAATAATATTCTAGCTGGGTCCTTCATAATCCAACAGCTCTTGGCTATTTATAAACACATTTTCACTAATTTCAATACAGTTTACACATGTAAATAAAATGCATGCCAGTAATACACTGAGGTAGATATAGATAATCTACTACATGCTTATCAACACTAAAGTGATATAGTTTTATCAGTATTTTATTATGACATTGGCATCAATCGAGTGAGTCAGTAAATTGTAGTTCCACAAAAGAAACAACATAACTTTTTTACAGATTTTTTCTTTCCTTTGCCTGAATTATAAGATAAGTATGTATTAAAATATATTAGAGACACACTAAATCAGTCAAGTGTACTCTAGGTCAATAAGCATACATGAAAACATTGATGAATGTAGAGAAGGTGAAAGAAATTTTCAAGAATTGTAGTAAGTGGAAGGGACCTTTCCTCTGCCTACACCCTTTGAGAAAGAGGCATGATTGAGGTATGTTAATACATAAGATTCGTAAGCCAGCAGTGTTCAATAAGAACATTAAAAACAGTTTTGTTTTTCTTTTAGAATTTGCTTATCATCATAGATTACAATTTATATCAGAGATTTATAATAATATGATTGCCTTGTGATTGATGCTCAAATTATTATGCACTAATCTACAAAATTATCCTAATAATATAATTGAGAGCCTACACTGGTAGATTATTTTTTCAGTTGTAGCTAAGATAAGGAACTATAATAGGGATAAGTGGTCAATGGTGAATGAACTAGTAGGCAAAATTAATTGCATAATATTAATCTCTCTAGTTTATTTATATTGCTGTAAAATGCAGCTATAAAAACATGCACAATAATATAAATTTAAAGTTATATAAATAATATATAAAAGTTATGTACTTGAATCATGCTTCTTAGATAATAAATACTTACTAGGAAAATATATTACCTACTCTGAAAATGTGATAGTTTTTGTGAATGTTTGTTTATTGGGTAATTCCATGGAAAACAGTACTTCAGCAAAAATAAATAAAGTTACTTGTTTTAACTCAAATTATAGTTTCAATCCTTCGAAAGACATCCAATCATTCGAATCTTAAAAGATAAATGCTTATTTTACATGAATTTACTGTTTTTTTCTGACATGAAGTGAAGTCACAATGGAACATCTGTTAGTAGTATTTAAATGCCATAATTCCAAAGGCTATATTGAAGAAAATACTTTTTACCATCATTTTGTAAAAGATTCAATGGAGATTACAGGTAAATTTTGTATTTTCGAAAAATATTTAGTTTACTTTGGTTTTTAAGCATTTATCTTTGGGGATATGTGATGTAACGCCCGTTACGAAAATAAGCTAAAAGTTTATTTCTCAGCTTAATTATTCAATTTACAGTTAATTGGTTTTGGGAGCAAAGAGTTCTGATGATTTTGTCATTATTCTCATCAAATTTTCAAAATTGTCTTCACCAATATCTCGATTTTTGCAGAGAAATGGGTGTAACCCCCGTTACAGAATGGGGTTCCTGCATATTTTCTAATGTTTTTTAAAGATAATTAGGTTTATTTAAATGTTTATATGGACGTCATTGAAGTTTATTTGGTCAAATAACTAGTTTTAAGTATTATTTTCAGTCAAAAAAGTACAAATTTTCAAAAATTTTATTGTTGGCATATAACAGTAATTTCGTAAAATTTTGATATTGAATTTCTGTGACTTTTAAGATTTATTTCATTTTTTCTATTACTATGATGCCTGTTACAAGTGAAAAAAAAGAAATAATAAAAGAATACAAAAATACAACTTTTGATAGTGCATGTTTTCAAAGCAATTTTTTAAATACTCATCACAAAGATTTTGATAAATAATTGTCTTAAAAACATCGAGAATATTCCCAAAATAGTTTTTACCTAGTTTTATTTCCATATTTTTAACCAATATTTAGTTATCTTAGATTTGTTGTACTGATTTCGTACATGTAACTCCCGTTACAATGGCATGTAACACCCGTTACACATTACAAACTCAGTTAAAATTAAATAAATTCCCTGATTACTCATTTACTCACACAGGTTTACTAACTATTTAATAAACTTTCACATCAATTCACTCTTTGTAGATAATTTTTACAAGAATCGCAGAGTTTTGCGAATTTGTCCGACTACCTGAAAGTAAGAGCGCAAATCGTGTAATGCCCGTTCTGCGCATAAATTGCTTCATATTTTCATACTGATACATAGATATAATTATTTTAATACATTTTCCGAAAATTGAACTCAGGTGGAGAGCATTAAAACAATAATATTGATAGGTTTTCTTTATAATTTTGTGACTTTTTGTTAATTAAAGGTGTACGAACTGTAACACCGGTTACATGGAATTACCCTATTACCTTTATTTCACAAAAATTGCTGACTCTTTTTGACTATATCCAGGAAATCAACTGCAAATATTTTAAGGGGTGATCCAGTACATGAAATTAAGCAACTTTCCCCAAGGAAGACAGGTCAAAAATTAGAAAAAAATCAGAACTCCCATACAAATTGACTTGGTCGGCTGGTACATTTTGGGAGGACCATTTTTTATAAATTTGAACCTATGTTCATTGGGTAAAGTTGTTCAGTTTCACCTCTTAAAATTAACACATTTTACACATGATAATTTAGTCTAATAGGAAAACTTATTAGAGTATTAGGCAGAAAGCTAGTGATAAATAAACATAACAGCTCTCAATGTATAGGTAAACAAACAATGTAGCAAAATGAGTCAGATCTAAACAAGGTGAGCATGAGACTGTGTTAGCTATGATGTCATGCTTAAGATCTTAGACTTAGGTCATGCATAGGTAACTTTAGTTCATCTTTAGTATAAGACATTGATTCAATGTTGTGATAAAGCATTTATAATGTCATGCATGAGGATTTTAGTGTCAATTTGTATCCCATTTTTACTAAATAAAGCATTGCTCATCATAATAGTTAAAATCTAGGCTTAGCATGCATAGGTAACTTAAGTTCAACATGTGTAATTCAATGTCTTTGCAGTCCATTTAATGAGCTTATATCATAGAGCTTTTAGTTTTAGTGTCTAGCCATTCTCAAATTAAAAAAATGTTATCTCAAAGTAAAATAGACTATGTTACTTAGGGGTAACTAAGCTTTCAAACAGTGAAGGAATTTACAAATTAGTATTGTTGTTTAATTCTTCGCCCTTTACTATAATAGTGTGATGTGACTGATAAAAATATCTCATTATCATTATGGAGTGCCATCTTCAAATTTAAGTTCAGAGGTCTACAAGTTATAGTTTTTTGATGACAAACCAGTAATGTATGGTTTAATATGATGCACTTAGAGAATGCTAACACAAAGTTTTGATACAATTACATGCACATTTGTGTGAAGTTGGATAAGGTTTCAAATTCAGGGTGGTTTAGCTAAAAGAATACTAACAATTAAATTTTTCAACATATCACAAAAGCTCTATTGTATTTAAAAATAGATAATGTACCAGAAACAGATGCAGGTGCTTGATCACATAGTTACAATTGCGACTAGCGTTACATCAAAATAATCCCAGCGCGACGCGCCAAGAAAAAATAGTCACAACTTATGGCTTCCCTCACTCATTCACTGGGACGGCATAATTCGAAGGCCGACCGTCGCACTGCTACTTTTATGCATAACAACGACTAATTTACTATTGAAAAAATTGTAAACACCGATCTTTAACTTGGTGACCTTCTGCGAATTGTAACAGACTTCCTGCAACACCCTAAATTTTTAACGTGTTTTCTTGAGACAACTTTTACAATTTGTGATCAGCAGAATTGTGTTTTACAACAAAAACATACGATTTACTTACGTAAGACGCCCCAAATAATAATCAGAACACGAACATTACACACAAAATTGCTAAGTAGTCGCACTGAACGATTTTTCACACTTGCTGAAAATCACACAAAACTATTCACTAATAATTTTCTCAATGTTGCGGGGCACCGTGTGTTTTATATTCTGTCCATTTTAGTTACAATTTATTTAATTTTAATAAGAAACCCGCGAGAAAAACCATTTTGAACTATTGGGAAATATTCGTTTCGTTCGCCTGTCAAGGTTTTTTGTCAAATCTTGCGTCATTGCGACACTTTGACGTTTTCCTCATAATGTTGCCATATTTGTGTGACAAATTGACCTACGCTGACAAAATTATTATTTTCTTCACTAGCGGCCCGCCCAGCGGTTTCACCTGCTACAAAAAAAACTACCCGTTTTCCCGTGGGAATAGACAAAAAGTAGTCCACGTCCGTCTCCGATATGCTAAGAATCTCAGTAAAATTTCGCGAAGATCGGTTATGCGGTTTAACTTTTTTCTTTACCGATTTTTTCTTTATATTTAGTGGTACTAAACAACAATTTTGCGATTTAACTAGCTTGGATAGTATCCGTTATATTTCGCAGTTAGCCAACAGCTAACCTTTTTCCCGTGGGAATAAGATATTTCTCCGTGGTAAAAAGTATCGTATGTTACTCAGGGACGTTGTAGCTTTCTTATGATGCTATCTTCTAAACTACAGGTAGACGAATTCTGTGTTTCTACATACGGGTTTATTTAAATTTCCATCAATTGTTTCCAGAAATTCCTCGCTACGATTCGTAGTTCTGGAGATGAACCTTTTCCATCCACACCAAAAAAACTAGCTATATCTTTTGAACTGCTCATCGGATCATTCTGCATGTGGTGGGGTCAACACCTGTCAACACTTGACAAATTCACGACATTTATTTGGAAAGTCACATCTTCGCTACATGGTGTGGTTTTTGAGATCTAGTTGGGACGCGCCGTGCCATAAAAAGAGGCTCTCTTTGTCACAACTTATCTCTTTTCATTATAAACTCTTCGACAAAATTTGGTTTTTGTGTGATCAATTTCGACAATTTATTCCATATATTCTTAAGTTTTGGAATATTTTCATTTGGCTTGTTTCGCAGAAGCACACTCATTCTTACAAGTCAGATTAATTCCAACATTGTTTAGTTTAAGTTGAATTTAACAGGTCCTTTTTTTTTTCAAAGTGGCTCGATTTTAATTGTAGAGGCTTGTAATAGAATGCTAACTTTTGGGGTAAATATTTAAAATGGCAATAAATTTGGAAAATCTATAATGGCTGCGTTCATAAAATTGTGACTGAGATAATGATTGCGTTCTGTTTAGTGCCATTTTCAAGAAATTTTGTTTTGAAGGAAAACATTTTTATCAGGCATTTTGAGGCTGCGAATGAATGATTCAGGATTACAAAGAAATCTAACAGATTTCAAGTAACAAACTAAGCAGAGCTTCTCACGCAGATAATGAATTGTTGATATCCTGCTTAGGTCATGTAATATGATAGAGAGGCGAGAGAGAGGCAAACAATGTTGCCAATTTGCGATCCATACTTTATCTGCGCAAGTTATATGTTACAGAATCACAAAGAATAAAACACACAGATTTGAATATAATTTTATTTCCTACAGTATCTAAGATGAATCTTTCTTCTTCTTCTCGGGCGGTTCTGTATCTTCGCTCGGCTGGTCCTGCTGGAAGATGGGTTTGGGCTGCGTGCGCGAGTAGGCCGGCGCTACCCAGTAGGGGTTCTCCGCGGCGTCCTGAAACAAATAAATAAATAATAAATAGCTTGTACCCGATTTTGGTAAACTACAGGCCACAATTCTAGAGGCGAAATTCGAAGTACCTACCTACATTGCGTAGCCGGTTTAATAATGGAATCATAATGGCTAATCAGCTACGCAATGTACCTACATTGAATTTCGCCTGTAGAATTGAAGCCTGTACTACCTGGTTCACAAAAGAAGGGGACCCGAAATAGCAACATTATTGTTGACATCTTGCTCAAATATCATGTAATATGAAAAAGACACGCACAATAATTTTGCCATTTCGGGTCCCCTTCTTTTGTGAACCAGGTTATAGATTCGTTGCCACTAATCAACAATTCGCACAGCGCCATCCAGTTTCAAACTAAGCAAAACTTGTAATATGGGAACTAAATCAATACAGAAGTCGCTTTTTGCGTTGCTCTGTCTGGCTGTCTGTCTGGCATGGAATTCGCTAACTACTTCTAAACCTCGCAACGGATTTTGATGCGGTTTTTTTTAACTAATAGAATGATTCAAGAGGAAGGTATATCGCAGCGGGTGAATGTAACCGTTATCGGTCCGTTAGTGTTTGATGTAAGCGTACCTTGGCGTACTTGAGGATGGCCTCGCGCGGGTCCTGCGCGTCGTCCACTCGCTTGGAGAGTCCCAGCGTGCGGATCACTAACAGCGTACCTGTGAAGTACTGATAGCGTACCTTGGCGTACTTGAGGATGGCCTCGCGCGGGTCCTGCGCGTCGTCCACTCGCTTGGAGAGTCCCAGCGTGCGGATCACTAACAGCGTACCTGTGAAGTACTGATAGCGTACCTTGGCGTACTTGAGGATGGCCTCGCGCGGGTCCTGCGCGTCGTCCACTCGCTTGGAGAGTCCCAGCGTGCGGATCACTAGCAGCGTACCTGTGAAGTACTGATAGCGTACCTTGGCGTACTTGAGGATGGCCTCGCGCGGGTCCTGCGCGTCGTCCACTCGCTTGGAGAGTCCCAGCGTGCGGATCACTAACAGCGTACCTGTAAAGTACTGATAGCGTACCTTGGCGTACTTGAGGATGGCCTCGCGCGGGTCCTGCGCGTCGTCCACTCGCTTGGAGAGTCCCAGCGTGCGGATCACTAACAGCGTACCTGTGAAGTACTGATAGCGTACCTTGGCGTACTTGAGGATGGCCTCGCGCGGGTCCTGCGCGTCGTCCACTCGCTTGGAGAGTCCCAGCGTGCGGATCACTAACAGCGTACCTGTGAAGTACTGATAGCGTACCTTGGCGTACTTGAGGATGGCCTCGCGCGGGTCCTGCGCGTCGTCCACTCGCTTGGAGAGTCCCAGCGTGCGGATCACTAACAGCGTACCTGTGAAGTACTGATAGCGTACCTTGGCGTACTTGAGGATGGCCTCGCGCGGGTCCTGCGCGTCGTCCACTCGCTTGGAGAGTCCCAGCGTGCGGATCACTAGCAGCGTACCTGTGAAGTACTGATAGCGTACCTTGGCGTACTTGAGGATGGCCTCGCGCGGGTCCTGCGCGTCGTCCACTCGCTTGGAGAGTCCCAGCGTGCGGATCACTAGCAGCGTACCTGTGAAGTACTGATAGCGTACCTTGGCGTACTTGAGGATGGCCTCGCGCGGGTCCTGCGCGTCGTCCACTCGCTTGGAGAGTCCCAGCGTGCGGATCACGAACGAGGATAGCGTGCTGCCTGAAGCAGCCACACGACCGCCCTGACCTGTAATATAAAACCACGTGTTAGAGCGTTTTCGCACTACGGTCAACATGCACATACACAGATAAAAATAGTGCTACGGCTACTACGGACTATATTTTCAGGTGCGGATCGGGTTCGGATCCAGCCTTGGATCAGGGAAGGGGAGGGGGGGCGGGGGGCGTCACATAGACAGTTTTTTACGTACTAAAGGTAATTTTTAACCCGACTGCCTCAGAATGAGGGTTATGTCTGGGGAAGAAAAAAATTATTGCTAGCGAAGCGAGCAAAATGTTTTTTGATATCGAAAGACACGCCAAAGAATAAACTTCTTTACTAATATTTTAATTAAAATAAGTGGCATTGGGCTATACCTGAGGTGATGGGCAGGTCGGGGATAAGTGGCATTGGGCTGTACCTGAGGTGATGGGCAGGTCGGGGATAAGTGGCATTGGTATACCTGAGGTGATGGGCAGGTCGGGGATAAGTGGCATTGGTATACCTGAGGTGATGGGCAGGTCGGGGATAAGTGGCATTGGGCTGTACCTGAGGTGATGGGCAGGTCGGGGATAAGTGGCATTGGTATACCTGAGGTGATGGGCAGGTCGGGGATAAGTGGCATTGGTATACCTGAGGTGATGGGCAGGTCGGGGATAAGTGGCATTGGTATACCTGAGGTGATGGGCAGGTCGGGGCTGTACTGTGGTGACACATCACTCCCTCCCTACTAATTAGGTATCATTACTATAGTTATGTGTAAGCACTATACCTATGCGCCAGACAGTCGCCAATATACGTCTGAACTGCACACACGTGTTTCTCTTGAGATCCTCCCCTAACAGCCAACATCGCAGGGCGGTGCGACTTGACGGGGTCCTGTCTGTCCTTCTCCTGTCGCTAATAAGTGGCATTGGTATACCTGAGGTGATGGGCAGGTCAGGGCGGTGCGACTTGACGGGGTCCTGTCTGTCCTTCTCCTGTCGCTAATAAGTGGCATTGGTATACCTGAGGTGATGGGCAGGTCAGGGCGGTGCGACTTGACGGGGTCCTGTCTGTCCTTCTCCTGTCGCTAATAAGTGGCATTGGTATACCTGAGGTGATGGGCAGGTCAGGGCGGTGCGACTTGACGGGGTCCTGTCTGTCCTTCTCCTGTCGCTAATAAGTGGCATTGGTATACCTGAGGTGATGGGCAGGTCAGGGCGGTGCGACTTGACGGGGTCCTGTCTGTCCTTCTCCTGTCGCTAATAAGTGGCATTGGTATACCTGAGGTGATGGGCAGGTCAGGGCGGTGCGACTTGACGGGGTCCTGTCTGTCCTTCTCCTGTCGCTAATAAGTGGCATTGGTATACCTGAGGTGATGGGCAGGTCAGGGCGGTGCGACTTGACGGGGTCCTGTCTGTCCTTCTCCTGTCGCTAATAAGTGGCATTGGTATACCTGAGGTGATGGGCAGGTCAGGGCGGTGCGACTTGACGGGGTCCTGTCTGTCCTTCTCCTGTCGCTAATAAGTGGCATTGGTATACCTGAGGTGATGGGCAGGTCAGGGCGGTGCGACTTGACGGGGTCCTGTCTGTCCTTCTCCTGTCGCTAATAAGTGGCATTGGTATACCTGAGGTGATGGGCAGGTCGGGGATAAGTGGCATTGGTATACCTGAGGTGATGGGCAGGTCGGGGATAAGTGGCATTGGTATACCTGAGGTGATGGGCAGGTCGGGGCGGTGGGACTTGATAAGTGGCATTGGGCTATACCTGAGGTGATGGGCAGGTCGGGGCGGTGGGACTTGATAAGTGGCATTGGGCTATACCTGAGGTGATGGGCAGGTCGGGGCGGTGGGACTTGATAAGTGGCATTGGGCTATACCTGAGGTGATGGGCAGGTCGGGGCGGTGGGACTTGATAAGTGGCATTGGGCTATACCTGAGGTGATGGGCAGGTCGGGGCGGTGGGACTTGATAAGTGGCATTGGGCTATACCTGAGGTGATGGGCAGGTCGGGGCGGTGGGACTTGATAAGTGGCATTGGGCTATACCTGAGGTGATGGGCAGGTCGGGGCGGTGGGACTTGATAAGTGGCATTGGGCTATACCTGAGGTGATGGGCAGGTCGGGGCGGTGGGACTTGATAAGTGGCATTGGGCTATACCTGAGGTGATGGGCAGGTCGGGGCGGTGGGACTTGATAAGTGGCATTGGGCTATACCTGAGGTGATGGGCAGGTCGGGGCGGTGGGACTTGATAAGTGGCATTGGGCTATACCTGAGGTGATGGGCAGGTCGGGGCGGTGGGACTTGATAAGTGGCATTGGGCTATACCTGAGGTGATGGGCAGGTCGGGGCGGTGGGACTTGATAAGTGGCATTGGGCTATACCTGAGGTGATGGGCAGGTCGGGGCGGTGGGACTTGATAAGTGGCATTGGGCTATACCTGAGGTGATGGGCAGGTCGGGGCGGTGGGACTTGATAAGTGGCATTGGGCTATACCTGAGGTGATGGGCAGGTCGGGGCGGTGGGACTTGATAAGTGGCATTGGGCTATACCTGAGGTGATGGGCAGGTCGGGGCGGTGGGACTTGATAAGTGGCATTGGGCTATACCTGAGGTGATGGGCAGGTCGGGGCGGTGGGACTTGATAAGTGGCATTGGGCTATACCTGAGGTGATGGGCAGGTCGGGGCGGTGGGACTTGATAAGTGGCATTGGGCTATACCTGAGGTGATGGGCAGGTCGGGGCGGTGGGACTTGATAAGTGGCATTGGGCTATACCTGAGGTGATGGGCAGGTCGGGGCGGTGGGACTTGATAAGTGGCATTGGGCTATACCTGAGGTGATGGGCAAGTCAGGGCGGTGCGACTTGACGGGGTCCTGCCTGTCCTTCTCCTGTCGCTTCCTGCTGGTGCGCAGCTTGTCCTGCCTGAACAGCGGCAGTGCGTGCGGCGTCAGCACCTGAAATACAAATACTTCATTTGCAAGAATACATGTCAATACATAATGAGATCTTAAACTCTTCAGGCATCAAATTCAAAAAAGTTTTTGAAGATGATGTAACGAAACCGGTAGCGCTTTAATATCATTTTATATTATAAATAGTGGAACTAGTGTAGAAAGTGTTTTATTAACTGAAATTTAATATTATTTGGCAGATTATTATAAAGTACAATGGTAATGTTATAAACATTTTTCTTATCAGTGCGAGTAGTTGTTGATGCAGCAAGTGTACTTAGTCTATAGATATTGACACAAATTTGTAAATTATGACATTGATTGTATTATTTTATGTTTTGAGGAAGTGCTCATCAAGCGACAATTCATAAATATTTGCATGCTTGTACACAAGTCGAATACGTACGGGATACCTTTTTATTAATGTAACATTTGAATACCAAATTTTTAAACACTTCTCTCGTGTTACGCATACAATTTTTGGAATATTTTGTAAGTTTTCCAAAAATGTAATATTTATTTATCATGTATTCTGGCAAATAAACGGTTCTAATTCTGATACGCACCTGCCGCGCCGACACCACCTCCACAGAATGCCGCTTGCGAGCCGACTTCACCACGCAGAGTTTCGCGCCGCGTAGGGAGCGCTTGTGGTCGTAGTAGCACTTCACCACGCCGTTACCGCAGCCCACGAACATCTGGGGAATATTTGGAGCTCAGAGAAATGCATCGCTTAGAGCAAATAAGATAAAGATAAGATCAGTGGCTACAGAAAAACTCAAAGGGACCGTTAGACGAACATTAGACATAAGCGGAGTCTACGCATGTCGATCATACGCGTGTTACAATACTTTTCTGGGTTTGTTAAACAGTCCACGAGCACTGGCCTGAATCGCGAGCGAAGCGAGCACGTCTTTTCAAACTATAACGGACGCGGAACCTAATCACTAGCGACGAGTGTACAACAGATAAAAACTCGAGCTCGACTTTTCACGCTACAGATGGTCAAGGAACTTAAACATTAATCGCGTTATGTTGCGAGCGAAGCGAGCTCGACTTTTCACGCTACGGGCGATGACACGCTGAAAGGTCTTGGTGTCGTCGTAGATGGCGAGTTTCCAAATCCCCCCTTACTTGTGTTGAGTATGTACCTGATTCAGTTTGGGATGCCAGATCGCTTTGATGACGTGTGACTTGGTGACATCTATATGCGTGACGCGCTGGAAGTCTCTTAGAAGGTGGTTACATGGTTCTGAATAGTTGTATTAGAGACTCAACTGCTATGACGTACCTGGTTGAGTTTGGGATGCCAGATCGCCTTGATGACGTGTGACTTGGTGACATCTATATGCGTGACGCGCTGGAAGTCTCTTAGAAGGTGGTTACATGGTTCTGAATAGTTGTATTAGAGACTCAACTGCTATGACGTACCTGGTTGAGTTTGGGATGCCAGATCGCCTTGATGACGTGTGACTTGGTGACATCTATATGCGTGACGCGCTGGAAGTCTCTTAGAAGGTGGTTACATGGTTCTGCATAGTTGTGTAAGAGACCTAACCTAGCTATGAGGTACCTGGTTGAGTTTGGGATGCCAGATCGCTTTGATGACGTGTGACTTAGTGACATCTATGTGCGTGACGCGCTGGAAGGTCTTGGTCTCGTAGAAGGTGAGCTTCCCCACTTCCTCTCCTCGGTTCAACCACATACCTGGTTGAGTTTGGGATGCCAGATCGCTTTGATGACGTGTGACTTGGTGACATCTATATGTGTGACGCGCTGGAAGGTCTTGGTCTCGTAGAAGGTGAGTTTCCCCACTTCTTCTCCTTGGTTAAGTATGTACCTGGTTGAGTTTGGGATGCCAGATCGCTTTGATGACGTGTGACTTGGTGACATCTATGTGCGTGACGCGCTGGAAGGTCTTGGTCTCGTAGAAGGTGAGCTTCCCCACTTCCTCTCCTCGGTTCAACCACATACCTGGTTGAGTTTGGGATGCCAGATCGCTTTGATGACGTGTGACTTGGTGACATCTATATGCGTGACGCGCTGGAAGTCTCTTAGAAGGTGGTTACATGGTTCTGCATAGTTGTGTAAGAGACCTAACCTAGCTATGAGGTACCTGGTTGAGTTTGGGATGCCAGATCGCTTTGATGACGTGTGACTTAGTGACATCTATGTGCGTGACGCGCTGGAAGGTCTTGGTCTCGTAGAAGGTGAGCTTCCCCACTTCCTCTCCTCGGTTCAACCACATACCTGGTTGAGTTTGGGATGCCAGATCGCTTTGATGACGTGTGACTTGGTGACATCTATATGTGTGACGCGCTGGAAGGTCTTGGTCTCGTAGAAGGTGAGTTTCCCCACTTCTTCTCCTTGGTTAAGTATGTACCTGGTTGAGTTTGGGATGCCAGATCGCTTTGATGACGTGTGACTTGGTGACGTCTATGTGCGTGACTCGCTGGAAGGTCTTGGTCTCGTAGAAGGTCAGCTTCCCGACTTCCTCTCCTCGGTTCAGGGACACTCCGGTGAATACCATACTGTCGTCGGGGCTGAACGCGCAATCCGTTTGTTCGTACCTAAAGTAATAAACAAAGATGTAATAAGTGGCCCAATTATATAAGGTGTAAAAAAATCAACTGCAAATATTTTAAGGGGTGAATAAGCCCATGAAACTGAACAACTTTCCCCAGGAAACATAGGTCGAAAACTGAAAAAAAAATTTGTACCTCCCATACAAATTGACCCGGTCGGCTGAACTCGGATACATTTTGTATGGGAGGTCTAAATATTATTTTCATATTTCGACCTATGTTCTTTGGGGAAAGTTGTTTAGTTTCATGGGCTGATTCACCCCTTAAAATATTTGCAGTTAATTTTTTACATCCTGAATAATAATAGCATGTGTGGGGCATGCTTCAATTTCAATCTCAATTTCAGAGACAGCTTCAAGAGGCCCGGGTCTCTATGAGCCCGAGATTCTAAAAGATATAATAATAATCCGTGCAAGTTTCAGTTTTCGTTCTGTTGTTATTTTTCTTTCATAGTACAAGATGTCTCTAAGGTCAGTGGCAGTGGTCTCATAGGTCTGCTGCTCCAATTCATTCAGTTATTCATTCAAATATTTGCAGTGAATTTAATAGGACCTTATATAGGTACTCTAAGGCGTCTTTGCATAAACCTTACCTAGAGAATAAGTCAGCACCCAATAAGCATATTACTCCATTTAAGAGTACACATTTAGTGTACAGGTGTACTTGAAGCAGTATTTCAGTTCACTCGCAATCTATAAGCTGCATTATTGGAATTGATTACACCTTTACCTATATAAGGGACTTATAGGAGTGTAGATTTGTACTTATATACGACAATCGGTGTTATAATAGTCTAAGAACGATCCCTTATTCAGTTGTCTGACTAAGAGCATTATAGGGGGGTAGAGTTATGGCAACAGCTGTTTAACGGGCTACTTGTGGGTTTTTATAGAGCTAGCTTATGACAGTTGGTGTTATAATAGTCTAAAAACGATCCCTTAGTTAGCCACCTGACTAAAAGCATTATAGGGAGGTAGAGTTACGGCAACAGCTGTTTAACGGGCTACTTGTGGGATGTTATAGAGCTAGCATTTAATAGAACACATGTGGACTGTTATACAGCTAAAGGCTGTTGTGTTTACCCATTTTGGACTGTTATACAGCTATTACCTGTAGTAGGAAGTGTTTGTGTACATTAAAATAACCTTTTTTGACTTCTGCATAGAAGTGTACAATTGACCCTGAAGTGCATCTTACAGCTGTACAAAGGTTCACATCAGAATTAATGTATAGACCTTGGCTCCGTAGTGGTACAGATGTGGGACTACACACAGACAACGGCATTCTAACGGAACACATGTGAACCCTTATACAGCTCAATGCGTTATATTAGAATTACAACAGTTCACTTAGCCGTATTTCATTTCCACCATTTTGTTCTACTAACCTAAAATATTTACCAAAGAAACTTCCAAAATTATCATGTAGATTTAACGCAAAAAACGCAAATTGACTGGTTGAGTTTTGATTTTATGTTATTACTGATTGCCATGGCATGAATTTAAAGCCCAATATATCAAAAACGTAAAATAATAGTTTTCCCCTCAGTGATTTAAATAGGTACTTTAAATTAAATATCGCGTTTTTACCGAGGCGCGTGAATATTTTTACTATAAATATGTATGTACTTCACAGTAAATTTGCATTTCCTTGGCATTTAACACTATTTATTAACTTAAACAGGTACACCAGTAATAGCAATGAATTTTATCCAATTTAATGTCCGCCGGAGATATTTATATTGTGTTTCCTGTGGCACAGACAATTCAAACTAACTAATAATAATGAGAGAATAAAATAAAATTAGCAATATAAAAGACACACCGTGGTTCTTAGGAAGCCTAGGGGTACATTTGTAGAATTTTATAACTGTGAAGGCTGTGTAATTGGCCACTTGTTACTATTTATTACACTCATGGAGTTTGTATGGTTCACACTGGGTCCACTATAGTACCGTAAGTCAGCCTTAAGTTCGGCATTACCGCTTAAACTACTATTATAATGCTATTGTACTGCTATTGTACAGCCATAGTGGAACCTAAAGCTGTCTAATTTGTGCCCAAACGGGTTCTATAAGGGAGTTATAGCAAGCTATACAGCCCTTGTACAGCTTACTTATACAGCTTGAGGAGTACATTTGAACCACTATACATCTTTTATAGAACCCCGGATGCCACTTGGGCAAACACATGTAGCGGTTTCTTGAACTGCCTGAGGTCCCAAATCTTCATGGTGTCGTCGTTGGCTCTTGTAGCCAGCGAGTTGCCGAGATGGGATTTTAGAATTATATTTACCTAGAGAATAAGTCAGCAAACACATGTAGCGGTTTCTTGAACTGCCTGAGGTCCCAAATCTTCATGGTGTCGTCGTTGGCTCTTGTAGCCAGCGAGTTGCCGAGATGGGATTTTAGAATTATATTTACCTAGAGAATAAGTCAGCAAACACATGTAGCGGTTTCTTGAACTACCTGAGGTCCCAAATCTTCATGGTGACGTCGTTGGCTCTTGTTGCGAGCGAGGTGGCGAGGTGGGAATACGATATGCTGCATATCTCAGTTTAGAATTATATTTACCTAGAGAATAAGTCAGCAAACACATGTAGCGGTTTTTTTATGTTTATGTATTTATGTATTTATGATGGGCTTACTCTTGACCCCAATCTCACCCTAGAGCAGAGATGGGATCTACGGTGGAGCGAGCTTGCCCAGAAGATGCCTCACTCACTCTAGACTTAAAGAGATTCAGGTTATATGCACTCGGAAATACAGACGCAGGCAGGGAATTCCATTCTTTAGCCGTGCGCATAATGAAAGATGATTTGAAGCGCTTAGTGCGTAATGTGGGTATATCAACTAAGAACGGATGGTAGCCGGCCGTGCGTCTGGATGTCCGATAGAAGAAAGGAGACGGTGGTATGAGCTCATGCAGCTCACGCGCACACTCTCCGAAGTACAATCTGTAGAAGACCGATAGGCAAGCAACCTTGCGGCGGTGAGCCAGGCTGTGAAGCTTGGTCGACACCAGTTTTTTATCGCCTATTAATCTCTTGGCTCTGCGTTCCACCGAATCCAGTGCAGCAAGTTGGTATTTAGCCGAGCCATCCCAAAGGTGACAGCAGTACTCCATGCAAGATCGGACTTGAGCTTTATAAAGAGTTAGAAGCTGTTCAGGCGTGAAGTACCGCTTGACTTTATTCAGGACGCCCAACTTTTTAGCTGCAATTTGAGCCTTGGACTCGATGGTGGTGCCGAAGTTGAGGTCAGAGGACAACTCCATGCCAAGGAGTTGAAGAGTGTTGGTCACTGGAACAGATGTACCCCGAAAAGTAGGAGAAAAGGTGAAAGGACTCCTTTTGCGGAGAAAAGACACGCCTGCGTTTTTGAAGCATTGAAGCTGACGAGATTGTCTTCGCCCCACTGGGAGACGTTACTTAACGTCAGGCTCGTACGCTCAATCATAGCCTTTCTCAATCTTTGGATTTCATCACCACTGGCTCCTGCGCCGGACAGATATTTCTCGGTGACAGTACTGTCATCTGCGTACCCAACAATTCCTGAAGATAGAAGGTCATTGATGTGCAGCAGGAAAAGCGTCGCGGAGAGTACAGACCCCTGAGGAACTCCGGCGTCAATAGCCTTGAGGTCAGAGGAGCAGCCGTCTATGACCACTCGGATCGACCGTTCACTCAGGAAGTCAGCCACCCAGCTACAGAAGCCAGTGGGTATGCCGTACGCTGGAAGCTTGCTCAACAGACTCGCATGCCACACCCTATCGAAGGCCTTTGAAATGTCCAGCGACACTGCTATTGCTTCGCCGTGGTTTTCAATGGCCTCGCCCCAGCAATGCGTTACGTACACTAGAAGATCTCCCGTGGAACGCCCTCGGCGGAAGCCATATTGACAATCACTGAGAAGATCATTGTCTTCGAGGTACGAAAGCAGTTTGCAGTTCTTGAACTGCCTGAGGTCCCAAATCTTCATGGTGTCGTCGTTGGCTCTTGTTGCGAGCGAGTTGCCGAGATGGGAATACGATATGCTGCATATCTCAGTTTAGAATTATATTTACCTAGAGAATAAATCAGAGAAGACATGTAGCGGTTTCTTGAACTGTCTTAAGTCCCAAATCTTCATGGTGTCGTCGTTGGCTCTTGTTGCGAGCGAGGTGGCGAGGTGCGAGTACGATATGCTGCATATCTCAGTTTGCTTCTGGTGCGCGTCGCGGAGTAACACTGACGTGTTTACGAAGTTTTTTCTAGAAAAATAATTTTTACATTTTATTTTCGTAACAAAAATTATACGTCATATACCGGGAGTAACGGAAAGGGTATAACAAGCCGAAAGGAGGTCAAGGTGTACATGAAACTGAACAACATTCCCCAAGAATCATAGGTCGAAAAATGAAAAAAACTTGGACCTCCCGTAGTAAATCAATTAGCTAATCGGCGATTTTGTATAAGAGATCAAATTTTTTTTCATTATCTGACCCATGTTCCATGGGGAAAGTTGTTCAGCTTCTTATACCCTTTCTGTTACTCCCGGTATACAATGTGTCACAGAACAACAAATAAAGCCATAAGGAGGTCAAGATATTTATGAAACTGAACAAATTTGTATTATTGTGCATGTTTATTTGTATATCGGCGATGAAATCTCACTTCTTTAGGTCTGCTGGTAGCAATTTTTAAAGAAATTATCAGTGTTATACCAATATTTGTTTATGTCATATCTTTTTGTAATCATCTGTGTACAATAAATTACTAAATAAATAGAAAATGTTGGTTTGCATCAATTTATGTCTAGAATAACTGCTGGGTTGAAATTTCAACATTAAATTGTTGCAAATAGCACCAAATAGAACCCGAAAATTTCACCAACACAGTCACATCCGATCTGATTAAGGATTTACCTGTGGTCCCACATCTGTATGGAGCCGTCGTAGCAGCCGGCCGCCACCACGTTGCCGTCGCGCGAAAACGCACACGCCGTCGGATTTGTCTTCAGACCGCCTGGAACAGAAAACATGATCATACAAACAGAAGAAGCTTAATCGTCGCTTCAAGACGAGCATCAAGAGGTTGAGAAATTCACCAGGATCCGCCAGGCGCCCGTTGCTCAGTGGGCAGAGCGGTGGAACGGTGACGGTCCCGGGTTGAAGTCCCGGCGGTCGCTAGTAAATTTTTCAATTTTCTCATTTTTAGGGTTTCGTAGTCTACTAGAAACCCTTATAGTTTCGTCATGTCTGTCTGTCTGTCTGTCTGTCTGTCAGTCTGTCTGTATGCCGCGCCCTCATATCTTCGTCAGTTTTAGAGCTATCGACATGAAATTTGGTGAGAAGATAGATCGTATTGACTCAAATATAGAAATGTTAAGAAAAAAAATATTTAAAATGTTTTTTCCCCTCCCATACAAGTGAAAGGGGGGCAAAAATTTTTTTTTCTTCTGTAATATTGAGTAGGGTATCGTTGAATAGGTCTTTTAAAATTAAGGTGAGCTTTCTTTGAAACAAATTCTCTAAAATGTTTCTGTCGCGAGATATTTGCTTTTAAAAAGGGCTTTTTTGACCCATAATTTGTTCCAGCTGTAACTTCTGAAGTATAAACGCTAAAAATTTGAAATAAATATGGAATATAGCTTACAATCTGAAGTTACAATGAAAACTATAACGGATATCGTACCCTTAAAGGTTTTAGGAAAAATTGAGTTTTTCTATTTGCGGTTGGTCATCATACTGCTGCTAACAAACCAGCAACAAAATTAAGTTTGTAATGCTGAAAAACCTGATATTTAAACGTTGACTACGAAACCCTATTTGTGGGCGTGTCTGACACGCTCTTGGCCGGTTTTTAATTTATGATAATAATATAGCAGTGTGATTGCTTTAAAACCCCAATACATACAAGCAGATTACACTAGTTTCTTATGGTGCCGTATCCGATGAGTCGAAAAGGAACCCTATTACTGAGACTTGGGTCTTTGGATCTGTTACCAGGCTGTATCTTGTAAACCGTAAGAATTAGAGAGTTGAAATTTTCACAGACGCCGTTTTTCCGTTGCCGCTATAACAACAAATACTAAAAATAAACTGAAAATTAAGGGGCTAATTATGAGAGCTCTCATACATCAAACGTTATTTTTATGCCATTTTTATACACAAAGGCGTGGCACCCTTCTTCGTGCGCGAGTTCAACTCGCACTTTGCCGATTTTAATTAAATATCCAAAATGTGATAGGTTTCAGACAATAAGCTGTTATTTTGAATGAACGGAACATTAGCTGATATGATACATCACTTCCGATTATACAAAATTTCGAAAAATGATAATAAAATCCATACCTTGTTGTCTTGGTTTGATGACAGCCCTGTGTTGCCTAGGGTTGTCAGTGGTCCATAGCCTCAGTGTTCCGTCACTGGCACAAGTTAAGAATTCTTCTCTTATGTGTGGATGCCAACAACCACTATTTAATGATGCCGTGTGGCCTTTCGTCCTATAATGAACAATTTTATTTGAGTAAATAGAAGTAGATACATAGAATTTTCGAAAAAAAGAAATATCTAGGGGTTCCTGCAATTTAAAGTTGTCTTATTTGCATAAAAGGTTGATCACATTATTAAAATCAAAGTTATTCTATCAAAATATTAATCTACCTTACCAGAGCTATAGTACCGTCATTCGAATAGGCCATATTTGACAGCTGTCAAAATCATGTTAATGCTATGACATAAGGTCTATTTTTCTTTGTTGACATGTTTCCTAGTATGGGCTTGACAGTTGTCAAATATGGCCTATTCGAATGGCGGTACTATAGGTACAGTTTGCGTTCGATTTAATTTCATTCAGGGTATGAGGAGCTGCGTCGCTAACTAGGTCACATAACTAGCACATTCCTCAGAGCTGCACTCAGATCGCGCGTACTGTAGGTGGTAACTTGAATACCAAATTTTTAATCACTTCTCTCTCATGTTAGGTATACAATTCTTGAAAAATTGCAATATTTTCCACCACAGGCAGGATTTGAATCAGTGACCTTCGGCATCTGTACTGCCGACGCCACTACCAACTGGGCTACCGCGGTTCTGATCTAGCCTGCGGATTGAGCAAGTATATCTTGTCCACTAACGCGTGGATGGGCTCCATCTACCAGGAAAGCTTTTTTTAGCAAACTATTTCTTTAAGGTGCTAACTTAAAAGAAGAACATACTTGGCCATATCAGTGATGTACTGGTCCCCCTTGACACACTCGAGCACCTCGAACCCGTCCCTGTCCAGCACTTTAGCTTGCGCGGCTCCACTCACTACCAGTATGGAGTCTCCGGTGGCTGAGTATTGCAGTGCTTTGATTGGGTGGTTCTCGCAAGGTTGGAGCGTGCGGAATGAGCGCATTGATGAGTCCATGCCTAAAAGAATATTTACAATATGCTAAATAACTGCAAGAAGGTATATATTTTATTTATGTTTACATTTAATAAGGTACAAATATTTTAATGGTGTATTCTACTTACAAAACTGATCAACTATTATTAGAAACATTTCTTTAAGAAATGAAATAAAAAGTTGGGTCTCCCATACTAGATGACACAGTTTTTCAACATTTATGCATGGGAGGTATAAATTTTTTCATATTTTGATGAAAAGTTTCTAACAAAAGCTGTTCAGATTTGTGAGTAAAATACACCTATAAATAAAGGGATTTGTAATCAATTAAATTTAACCCTATATTATTAGGAAATACAATGTTACCAGCAAAATCCCAGAAGGACACATCATAGTCTACAGATCCCGTAGCCAACCGGGCCCCTGAGGGGTCCACTGCTAATGCCACTACTGCCTTAGTACCATGGTGCATCTCTACCTGAAAATATAAACATATAAAATTAGGTGTTAATTGCTATATTATAAAACATACTTAGTAATATTGTCACCGATATTGCTTTAAGAACACTGCACATAAAAATAATTGTTTATTTCAGACAATGACCATAATGTGACTAGTAAAACAAGGTCATAATTAATTAAACACTAATATTAGTAAAGAAGTCATCAATACACTCGATGAATACATTTAAAAAAATCAGTAAACTAGGTAAATTATGAAGAGTGAGTGTGCTGTGTCACCTACCACTACAACAACAGAGTGGTCCATGTATCTTCAGACACAGTCAGGATAAATTCTAACTGGTACAGTATTAACATGGGGTGAGTTTGAGCCAGGATAAATTCTAACTGGTACAGTATTAACATGGGGTGAGTTTGAGCCAGGATAAATTCTAACTGGTACAGTATTAACATGGGGTGAGTTTGAGCCAGGATAAATTCTAACTGGTACAGTATTAACATGGGGTGAGATTGAGCCAGGATAAATTCTAACTGGTACAGTATTAACATGGGGTGAGTTTGAGCCAGGATAAATTCTAACTGGTACAGTATTAACATGGGGTGAGTTTGAGCCAGGATAAATTCTAACTGGTACAGTATTAAAATGGGGTGAGATTGAGACAGGATAAATTCTAACTGGTACAGTATTAACATGGGGTGAGTTTGAGCCAGGATAAATTCTAACTGGTACAGTATTAAAATGGGGTGAGATTGAGACAGGATAAATTCTAACTGGTACAGTATTAACATGGGGTGAGTTTGAGCCAGGATAAATTCTAACTGGTACAGTATTAAAATGGGGTGAGATTGAGACAGGATAAATTCTAACTGGTACAGTATTAACATGAGGTGAGATTGAGCCAGGATAAATTCTAACTGGTACAGTATTAACATGGGGTGAGTTTGAGCCAGGATAAATTCTAACTGGTACAGTATTAACATGGGGTGAGTTTGAGCCAGGATAAATTCTAACTGGTACAGTATTAACATGAGGTGAGATTGAGCCAGGATAAATTCTAACTGGTACAGTATTAACATGGGGTGAGTTTGAGCCAGGATAAATTCTAACTGGTACAGTATTAAAATGGGGTGAGATTGAGACAGGATAAATTCTAACTGGTATTAAACTTAAACTAGAAAAAGAAGGAAAAGAAATCAAAATAGAAAAAGGAGTCCGACAGGGCGACCCTGTCTCGCCTAAGCTCTTCACAGCTGTTTTGGAGGAGATCTTCCGTCAATTAAACTGGGAAGAATGTGGATTGTCGATCAATGGCGAAAATCTTTCACATTTAAGGTTCGCAGACGATCTTATTATCCTCTCGCCATCAAAAGAGGGACTGGAGACTATGCTCAACGACCTGGACAGAGTAAGCCGCACAGTAGGACTGACAATGAATACACAAAAAACTAAAGCCATGACAAATGGGAAACAAGATGCTATCATTGTTAACAATAACATCATCGAATATGTGAATGAATACATCTATCTCGGCCAGACAATATCACCAAACGATCTTACCACAAAAGAAATAGACAGACGCATAGGAAACGCCTGGAAGCAGTATTGGAGCCTGAAAGAAATAATGAAAAACAAAGAAATGAGCATGACCATCAAACGAAAACTCTTCGATACCTGCGTGCTGCCCGTACTGACTTATGGCTGTCAAACCTGGGCAACCACCAAAGCCCACAATAAGAAGCTTGAAACTTGCCAGAATTCCATGAGAAGAAGTATGCTGGGAAAAAGACTGTCAGACAGGATTAAAATTAAAACAATACAAAATCGTACCAAAACAAAAGATGTCACCCTAACTATCAGGAAGCTTAAGTGGAAATGGGCAGGACATACTGTAAGAGGCAAGGAGAAATGGTCAAAAGCTGTAATGCAATGGTTCACAGGACATAACAAAAGAAACCGAGGAAGACCAGTCAGAAGATGGGTCGATGACATCAAGGCAGTGGCTGGTGGTGCATGGACAAGAGTGGCAAAAGATAGAGAGAAATGGAAAGAGTTGGAGGAGGCCTTTGCCAATAAAGGGCACACAGACAATACGTGACTAGTATTAAGATATGGAATTAAAGTGCATGAATGAAGTGATTATTATGAATTTATTGAGTTAATTTTGTATTTGTATTTAATTTAATTTATTTATATAATCTGTTAAAATACTATGTAATGAAATGAAATACTAAGTCAATTTGTTAATGTAATTTATTTATAAGTAGAATTTGTCTGAATAAAGGTTTAAATTATAAATTATTAAACTATGGTGAATTTGTTTTACCTCATGGCTATTTGGTATCCTCTGTTCCAACTCCAAATCCTCATCATCAGACCCACTCAAGTCATCATAGCTGTCATCATCACCATCATCTTTACTCTTCTTAGTCTTGCTGTCTTTGTCTTGCAAATCTTTGGGTATTGGTGGACCTATAAGCTCATCATCATCATCATCATCATCAGATGGTGGTTTCATGCCCGGTGGTAACGGTGGGCCAATTAATTCATCATCATTTTCTTCTGTAGTTTTTGTGTCTGATGATTTGATTGGTATTAGTGGACCTTTGAAATTGGGCTCAGTATCCTGTAAATTAAAAGTATTATGATTTAGAGAAAGTGCAATAGGAAGAAAAAAGTAAAAGTCAACAGTTAACAGATTAAGATAAAAAAATTGAATCCTATTGAGTTTCAGGCTTTTCAATAAATAATAGCCAAATTCAGCACGAGCACATGTTTTATTCGTAGATCAAAATCAGTACAAACATAACCTCATAGTTTTGACATTAGCTAGGACTCGACACAAAACTACCCACACACAACACCTCCCCTTTAAGTTACAATCAACACTTTAACAAATTAACAAAGACTATTCATAATCAGTTTTGAATACAATCATGAACTCTCCTATATTAAGTTTACACACTGTTAGCACCGTTACTAACACCAATAATTTCAGCCCATTCTTCAGGCGGTGGCACAATCACTGAATCATTGTCATCATCATCACTGTTTGTATCACTTGCATGTTGCCTGTATGCTTGCGCTTCTGTGTGTCCAGGTGGTCTTGAACGCAGTAGCTGGTCAACATGGCGGCGGTGCACGACTCCATCCGATCCCCGCACTGCATACAAGCTTGGTGCAATCATGCTTTCAACCACTCCTCGCTTCCATTTTTGGTCACAATTATATATTCTGTATAAAACATTGTCATTTTTATTGAACTTCTTTACTTTTTCACCTTCTTCCTTCTCCTCTTCTCCTTCAAAGTCCAAGCTGTTATCCAAATCCGGGTGTAGTTGTGACAAAGCAGTCCTGAATTTCCTTCCACATAACAACTCAGCTGGGGTCTTCCCAGTAACTGTGCTTGGTACAGTACGCATTTGAAATAGGACTCTCCCTACTCGCTCTGACCAAGACTCATTTTCAGGCTGCTTTTTCAATTTATTCTTAAGGGTTTGAATAGTTCTCTCTGCTTGCCCATTTGTTGCTGGGTGGTATGGGGCTCCAGTAATATGTTTGATGTTATTCTTTCGCATGAACTCTTGGAATTCTTTGCTTGTGAATGCCAAACCATTATCTGACACCAATCTCTCTGGCAGGCCATGATCAGCGAAAATACGTCGCAAAATTGATATTACATTTGCACTTGTCATCGATGAGACTATTTCCATAATAGGCCATTTAGAGTAAGCATCGATAACCACCAAAAAGGTTTTGCCCATGAATGGTCCCATAAAGTCACAATGTATTCTAGCCCATGGCTTAGTTTCTGCTGTCCATTCATGCTGTGTAACTATTGGGTTATTTCTGTTCAATTGGCATGCATCACATGCTGAGATCATACTCTCAATATCCGAATCTAATGTAGGAAACCATAGGTAGGCCCTTGCCATCATCTTTGTTTGCACAATTCCACAGTGGCCTTCATGCAACACTTTTAGCACTTTTTGCTGTAAAGAAGCTGGAATTATTACTCTGTTGGCCCACAAAATGCATTCTTTGTTTAATGAAAGGCTATCTTTTCTTCTGTGGAATGGTAACAAGTTGTCCTCTACCTTACTTGGCCAGCCATGAAGTAAATAATTTTTCACTTTACTTAAGACCAGGTCTTTATTTGTCTCTCTAGCAATCAGTTTTGAGTTGATTCCCAGTATATCAGTCTGTAGTAGAAAGTTATCTTCAACCCAATCCTCTCTGTCCGATTCTTTGCATGGAGTTGGCCATCGGCTCAAGCAGTCTGCATTTCCCAATTCCTTTCCAGGTCTATATTGAAGATCATAATCAAAGGTATTAAGGGTCAATGCCCACCTAAGCATTCTTGGAGAAATCAGTTCTGGAATTGGTTTGTCTCGTCCGAATATTCCCAACAAAGGTTTGTGGTCTGTACAAATACCAAACCTTCGTCCAATCAGATATTGTCTGAATTTCTTTAATCCAAACATGATTGCTAATGCCTCCTTGTCAATTTGAGCATAACGCTTCTCATGATCTTGTAAGGTCCTGGAGCTCATCATTACAGGTCTTTCAGTGCCATCAGGCATTTTATGTACCAGCACCGCTCCAACTCCATAATCACTGGCATCACATAGCAATAGGAGCTCTTTCTCAAGGCTGTAATGTACCAAAGTCAAGTCTGAAGTAAGTAATTTCTTTGCATCCTCAAATGCTTTTTGTTCAGCCTGTCCCCATTGCCACTTAACCTTCTCCTTTAGTAATCTGTATAGAGGCTGTAGGGTTGTTGTCTTCCCCTTAATAAATCTTTCATAGAAGTTGTACAACCCCAGGAACGCTTTCAAACTTCTTTTGTCCTTGGGTGCTGGTTTCTCTCTGATTTCTTCAACTTTCTCTTTTAATGGATATACTCCATTTTCATCAATTTCATAGCCCAGAAATGACACTCTCTGTGCAGCGAAAACACATTTCTTTTTATTTAGTTTTAGGCCCAAATCATCAAACCTTTGTAGGACTTGCTGTAGCCGTTCATCATGTTCAGTCATTGTAGCTCCACATACAACTACATCATCCAATAAGCAAGCCACACCTTCTATGCCAGCCAGGGTCGATGCCATTAGCCTCTGAAATATTCCTGGTGCTGCATGGACCCCAAAGGCCAACCTGTTCATTCTCATCAACCCCAGAGGTGTATTTAGGGTCAGGAGCTCTGCTGTCTCTTCATCTACCTTCACCTGGTTATAAGCATGCTGTAAGTCTAGTTTTGTAAAATATTTTCCTCCTGACAGTTGGAAAAATGCTTCATTCGCTGTAGGTAAAGGATAGCTATCAGCTTCACATGATGCATTAACTGAAAACCTGTAGTCTCCGCATATCCTCACCTTGCCATCTGGTTTCAGCGGATTGGTTATTGGAGTAGCCCATTTTGAGTGTTTCACTGGAGTTAGTATACCGTCATTTATCATCCGCTTCAGTTCATCATTTACAGACTCTCTTAGAGGGAAAGCAACCGGGCGTGCACGCATGAACACTGGTTTTGCATCTTTCTTCAAGGTTATATGCACTAATGGACCTTTGTAATCCCCCATTTCACCATCGAATAACTTTGGGAAGCTTCTAGCAGCTTTCTCTTCCGTGACAGAGTTCACAACCTGCACCTCTATCCCAAGTGCATCAAACCACGCACGTCCCAGGAGCGCTGGTCCATTGCCGCAGCACACAATCAATGGTAACTTTCCTTTGCGATCTTGAAACTCCACGTCGACCTCAATCTCGCCTCGTATTTTCAGTGCGTCACTTGTCCATGTTACTAACTTCCTGTCACAGGGTCTCAGTTCACCTGTGAACGCCTCTTGATGCAGCAGGTACACGCTGTGCGGCAGAATAGCATTGGCGGAACCCGAATCGATTTGCATTGGGATCGGGATACCGTTAATCATTACTTCCACTATATACGGTTTCACTGGTACCGCTCCTGCAGCGGCGGTTACGCTGTAGACTCCAAAATTGTCCTCGCTCGTGCCAGATTCACTTTCAGTCTTCGATTCGCACTCTAAACAAACATTTACACGTGTTTTTGTTTGTTTACAATTCAATTCAACTTTGATATTGTGGCTTCTGTCAGCAAGGACAATTCTGCCAGTGTCGAAAGCCGCCTTTATGTGGCCTCGAATTTGACAGCTGTGACAGATCGCATTTCGAAACCTACATATTGATGCGTGTCGTTTCGCACAATGTTCACACCAAAGTTCACACGGCTTGGCGTTTCGTTGTCTGGCACTAGTGGTGGCACTGATTTTGTTCACCTCCATTGGCTCGCTCGTCTCTTTCTGAGCGGCACTTTGCTGATTTTCCGTAGAACATCCGGCCTTTATCTCCTGTTGCAATGCTTCCATGTTTAGCGCTCGTTGCACGATAGTGTCGTATGAAACATCACAAAGCCTCATCCTTAGCAGTTCTTTTCTAACGCTGTCATCACGCATTCCAAGTATCAATTGTTCCGCAATACGCCGGTGCAAGTTTTCAAAAGCACATCTAGAACTTATATCGTGCAATGCCGCCACGAAACTTGTAATAGACTCGTCCGCCTTTTGTTTCCTTGCGTAGAACTTTTGCGTCTCCAGAATCGGATGTGGAACTGGCGTGAAGAATTTGTTAAGGGTTTCTATGATGTCATCAAATGGCACTTCACTTGGTTTCCTTGGAGATAACAGTGACACGATCAAGGAAAATGCTTCTTTTCCACATTGCGACAGGAACAATGCTCTTTTCTGTGCACTTTCTAGTGGTCCAGCCGCCTCCAACGCGAAGAAAAGTTGTTCACGATAGTTTTGCCATTTATCTTTGTTGGGCTCGAATTTTCCAGGCAGAACAATACTTGTCACGTTCGCGACTGCCATATTTCACGTTTTTTCCGCGTCGCCACTATTGAGTTTCAGGCTTTTCAATAAATAATAGCCAAATTCAGCACGAGCACATGTTTTATTCGTAGATCAAAATCAGTACAAACATAACCTCATAGTTTTGACATTAGCTAGGACTCGACACAAAACTACCCACACACAACAAATCCTATTAACAAAAAAAATTACATACATATAATATTTATTTCACAAAAACATGCAATAATCAGAAACATTTGCATTTCATGGATTTGAATGAAAGAGCATATTCAAGAGGATATCTTGTAATCAGGTTTTACTTACTTTATCTGAACTAAGTGCCGCTTCAGACTCCATCCTGTTTTTCTGATTTCTCCGGGCCGTTTTCTTGGCTTCCTCCATCAGCTCATTAATATTGAAGTTCTTTGCTTTTTTTCCGAAGTTCCGTATACCCATGACCTCCTGCACATGCTGGCTCTCGAGGTCTTCGGTTATTTCTTCGATGATTTGCTGGTCTTTGATGGGGGTGCGACCGAATGTGCCGAAACCTGAAGTCGAAGTTGACGACGGACTGGGCTCTTCGACATTGCTTTTCTCGAACTCTGGCGCCTTGTTCAGGTTGAAACTGATTTTCCCAAACGCTATGGGTTTCTTACTCATGGTTTTTATCTAAAAACATCAAGTTTAGAAGCAGAAATACGGTGAATGTAGTTCTAGTTAGTTTATATCCAGTTAAGAAGGAAATTATGATGAAGATGTGTATGGCCGATACAGGTATGATAATATGAGTAAAATGTTAGAGAGTTTCCTTTTTCAAAGCAACAAAAACCACCAAAATATTTCAAAAATGCACTCAAAACAATACCAACACACGGGTCTTTCGAGTTGACACTGACATTTTTAGTTTTTAAACTGCGTTTTGATTCTGCTATAATCGTCAACTAGCCGTCTTCTACAAACGAGCGCACCTAATCGCTTAGAAATCACAATCGATCGATTATGATTTTGATTATGATGCATTACTACACTATAACTGTCATATTTGACAGTTCATTGAACCTCACGCATAACCTCAAAAAAATTGCAGGTTAAGTTTATTTTGAAGAAATTATATTCGAAATATCAAAAATGCGGCTCCGTGTACCATGTATATCCAAAGCATTTCTTCAAAACCACACACCGAAGGCCTTGCCACTCGGAAGTAAGTCAAAATTCTTCCTTATTTGGTTAAAATTGAGTTTTGTTTGTGACACTCAAGTTTTATCTAACTATTTCAGGATTTCTAAGTACCCAAGAAGCGATAGAGCGTCGTGATCACCTATTCACACTTGAAAAGAAGCGGCAACTCGAAAAAGTGGGCCGCATTGAGAAGATAGAAGTAAAATACAAGGGTGTCCCTAGTGACTGCACTTTGGTTATGAATAAGGATATTTCTACCCCTTATGACTGCGCGAGACGTAAGTAGTATTACCAAGCTATTTATTTAAAGTATTTCCAGATAACTAATGTAGTATAAAACACAAAAACTAGTCAAACAATCTTTAAAACAAGTAGAGACCTCCCCTTTCTCTAAGTTCATGTCTAATACTTTTTATACAGCACTCACACGATATTGTTTTCAATCCAAGAGGTACAATTTGAGTTCAAGACATTCCATTATGCTATAAGCAAGCAGTACAATGACTCAAATTGTTCAAAATAATGAAAAAATAGTCTAAATCTAAGTTTGTTTTCAGATCTAAGTGAATGGCACTCTGAGAATTCCGCGCTAGCACTTCTGGACGGACAGGTGCACTGGGACATGCACCGGCCTCTCACCGAGACTTGCACATTGGAAGTAAGTACCTTTACTATAGATGGCTGATTATGAATGATATTGTAATTATTTGAATTAGCCGTGTGATGCTGGCTTAAAATAGCATCAACCCATATTGCCTATATCTTTCTTGTGGGTTTTGTAATAAGATTTGAGAGTTGATGTGTATTGCTATTTTTGGCGACATGCTTACAACCTGTCACTATGGTGATACACAGGCTTCTGAATGACTCAAACTCAAAGTCTTCCCAAAATGTCTATTTTCCAAAATGACAACTCTATTTTTTTAATTTTTCGCTAATAACTCGAAAACTGATATAAAAAAGGCCAGAACACCCATGCACACTTCAAGCATTTATTAACTGGAAATTGGAATACAGCTAGACTTTGTAGTTACAATTTTATTATTATAGAGTGTAAGAGTTATTGTAACTACACCCTCTTTCTATTGCAGTTCCAGAACTACACAGTAGCGGAGCCGCAGCAAGTGAACAAGGCGTTCTGGAGAACATGCTCTCTGATGCTCGGCGCGGTCGCGGCCACCGCGTTCAAGGACGCCGTGGTGGTCAAGCTGCACAGCTTCCCCGGACCTGACCGTGAGTTTGTAGAGCGAAAGTTTTTGTATAGTGACTGATACTGAAAACAGAGTATAAGATGCTATTTATTTGATAAAAAATCATTATATAGAATTTTACCACATCTACAGTCAAATTTCCTGACAAGTAGATGAATTTCATTACTTTTCGAATTATTCTGTATTCTCGTAATCACATATCAACATAGTAAAAAATTAAGTCATTTTGCGTTCCTCTGTCTGTCTGTCGTGGAATTAGCTAAATTGTCCTAAACCACGCAACGGATTTTGATGCGGTTTTTAGTGATAGATAAAGTGATTCAAGAGAAAGATTTATATGTATAACACATGCCGGGAAAATGAGTTGCAGCGGATGAAACCACTATCGGACCGCTAGTACATAGTGTAAAATAAAGTCGCTTTTTGTATTTCTCTGACACAGACACCACTTACTCCTTCTAAACCAGGCACCGGAATTTGATACGGTTTTTCCTAATAGATAGAGTTATTCAAGGGGAATGTTTATATGTTCATATAAATTTTTTTTAAATTTAATTTTTATAAATTTTTAAGAAGGGAAGTAGACTCGATCCGGCGAACTATAGACCGATAAGCCTCACGAGTATCCTATGTAAGATAATGGAAAAAATTATAGTGGAACATATCAGAAAATTCTTGTCACAACACAATATTATAGGCCAACAGCAACACGGGTTTTGCCCTCATCGCTCTACTGTGACAAACTTATTGACATGCCTTTCTTCTTGGACAGAAAGCTTCAATGAGGGGAAACCTGTAGATGTCATATATCTCGACTATGAGAAGGCGTTTGACAAGGTACCCATCTCCAGACTATTACAAAAGCTTGAATTGATAGGCATACGTGGAAATATATTACACTGGATCGAAGGCTTTTTGCGCGGTCGAACATTTCAAGTGAGAGTGGGAGAAGTTTTATCTGAAGAAAGGGAAACTTTTAGTGGTGTTCCACAAGGATCAGTTTTGGGCCCAGTACTATACATAATTTATACCTTTGACCTACCTCACTGTCTCCAAAGTAATGTCAGCATATTCGCAGATGACACGAAGCTTTTTGCAGATCCTTTGGTAGACTACGCAAAGCTCCAGAATGACTTAGATAAAATAGCGAGTTGGTCAAAAACTTGGCTTATAAATCTCAATGCTTCGAAATGCACTGTACTGCACATAGGCAAAAAGAATCCTAAACTGACTTACAACTTAAATGGAACCATCCTAAGCCCAGTCAAGGTTCAGACAGATTTAGGAATTAGAATATCAGAAGACCTCAAGTGGGAAGAGCATATAACGGCGATATCAAAAAAGGCGAAGAGTTTTGTATATGTGATACGTAAGGCCTTTGGTATACTGACACCTGATATGATGCTTAAAATATACAAGACATACGTAAGGCCACTGCTGGAGTATGCTTACCAAGCTTGGAGCCCATACTTTGCAAAAGACATCCAACTACTCGAAAAGGTTCAAAGAAGTTTCACCAAAGTCCCACGACAGCTCAAGAACAAATCATATGAAGAGAGACTAGACAAATTAAAACTCACCACGCTAAAAGAGCGAAGAGAACGAGGTGACCTAATAGAAACCTTCAAAATTCTAAGTAACTATTATGACCTAAATGACATCCAAAACATGTTCCAGCGAGACATAAATACCCATTTAAGAGGACACACACTAAAACTAAAGAAAAGGCGCTCAAAGAATAATCCACATAAGCACTTCCTAACTAACAGGGTAGTTGATGCATGGAATAAGTTGCCTCAGGAAATCGTATTAGCTTCATCCATCAACTCATTTAAAAACAAACTGGACAGTCACATAGCATCACAGAAAGGCAACCAGAAGAATTGAAGAGCAAGATACAGGCGTTATCAGTTGAAAAACTGCCTGCCTGATTAATAATAATAATAATAATAATAATAAATACATGCCGGAAAAACGTCCTTTTCTTACGGAAAAATAAGTTGCATGCAGCCTGTGTAACCGAAATAAGGTAATGATTTCCTTTTCAGTCCGCAGCGGGTCGTTCATATACGACGTGGACCTGCCCTCCCTGCCCGACTGGAGTCCCTCGCAACAGGAACTACACACGCTTAGCGCAGAGTTCGTTAAACTCGCGAGACAGGTAACTAACTAACACACACACACACACACACACACACACACACACACACACACACACACACACACACACACACAGACACATACCTACCACGACTGGAGCCCCTCGCAACAGGAACTACACACGCTTAGCGCAGAATTCGTCAAGCTCGCCAGACAGGTAACTAACTAACACATACACACACACACACACACACACACGCACACACACACACACACACACACGAATTTTCGAATATACACTGTCTCATATAACTTTTCCCATTTAACTTAAAATATGGGAATTGTCTTATTGTTTGTGAAGCTTCCACCACTCTGTCTTTTACCTTCTTCTTGCATTGTCCGTACGACATGCCCTAATTAACTTCTTCTTGCCGTGTGATGCCGGCTTAGAATAGCATCTCACCCTAAATCTCACCCGAATTCTACCCGTGGGTGTCGTAAAAAGCGACTAAGAGTTAATTAACCAGGGAATGGGCAGCAGCGTTCCTTGTGAATAAAATCTTGCACGGCGCTCGCCAATCCACCTGCTAAGCGTGGCGACTGGCGACTATGGCTATACCCCATAAAAAGGGTAGGCCCGTGTCCAGCAGTGGACTGTTGTGGCTGAAAAGAGTGAACTGAACATTCTTGCTCCTATTTGCATTACGCATAACACTTTCATCTGAAAAGGTAAAGGTAAGGCTGAAAAGGCTTCTTGGACTTTGCTCTTCTTCCTTCGATAATATCCTTAACGTGAATTGTATTTCAGAACCATCACGTAGAGCGTCTGGACGTTGGTGAAGAACTAGCCAAAGAAATGTTTGTCGAGAACGAGCACAAGGCGGGGCAGGTTCCCAGCATCGCACGAGCTAACGGTTAGTACTCGTAGTAATTCAACGGCTTTTATTAGGAAAACTTATAGAAAAATAATAATTTGAATGTCCGATAGAAAAATATTGATTATTTCATCGAATTATGAAAAAAAATTGGCCCTCCCATACTAATATTCGAACTTTTTTAACATTTTCTTTTTTTAAAAGTTGTCTTGCATTATAAGTATAGTGGGAAGTGTTAGCGCTATTTTTGGACATAGACGTTTTAGTTAACAGTTATTTAGAAACATGGAATCGAATATTTTCTAATGTGTTGTTATGATTGGTATACAGGGCGAGTGACGCTGTACCGCATCGGCAAACACGTGGACATCTCTAAAGGACCGATGGTCAGCTCCACCGGACAGGTAACACTCTTAGAACAAGGATAACTCATATTAGCACGTAAGTTTGTAATTGTACATTAACACAAGTTTAAGTTCTGTTAAATCTTCATCAATCATTAAAACGACTGTCGGACTCCCGATGATAGTACCTACACTTATTGCATCGAAACGTCGAGACTCTATAATCCTCGACTTAAAACAACAAGTTCAGTCGTTTAATACATAAAATGTAGGTAACACTCTGTTCTCATTACAGTACCATACATATCAATATCAATGTACATAGAATAAAATGGAGTCGCTTTTTTTCTGTGTGTGTGGAATTCGCTAATTCCTCCTAAACCACGCAACGGATTTCAATGCGTTTTTTTAAATAATTGGTAGAGTAATTTAGAGATTAAGATTTATACATATAACACATGTCGCGAAAATGGATTGCAGCAGCGGGTGAAACCGCTCACGGAGCGCTAGTTTCAATTCATAAGTATTTGTTTTTATTTTTATCAGATTGGTCGCGCGACGGTAGCGGCGGTGCACAGACTACCCGGCGAGCCAGACGGCGAACTCAAACAACTATACAGGTAGGTCGTCAGAAACATTATAACTTGCAGCAATGCTACAGAGACATTTCCCGTCCAAAGGTGCCTAAAGTATGAGTAATAGCAGTATTCTTCTGGTGAATTGACAGCCTTTAGCCAAGGTATAAATCCAATCGAGGCTCAACAATTAGGTTGTTGGAAATTATTGTATATGACGCAGGTTTATGATAAAATTAGGTTTTTGATCACAGTTTTAGGTTTTTGATCAAGTACCGGAATATTATCAATGGCTTTCAGCTAGGTGAATAATCAAAAACCTGATTTTATTGAAACCTTCGACATATACACGTTTTATGATTGTGACGACAGGGTTTATCAGGTCTATCTTCAGTTTCGTGTCCCACATATATGCATTATTTTATCATTATTTTAAGATTGTTGTCCCACATATATGCATTATTTTATCCCGTCGCAGGTTCCAAGGAGTGGCACTTCCAGTCGGCGTGATTCTGAACCACTTCGCGTACGGCGTCATCGCGGAGAGAGCAAAGAAACTGGTCAGTATACACACACACTCACGCGCACACACACACACACACCCACACCCACACACCCACACACCCACACACACACACACACACACACACACACACACACACACACACACACACACACACACACACACACACACACACACACACACACACACACACACCCACACACACACACACACCACACACACACACACACACACACACACACACACACACACACACACACACACACACACACACACACACACACACACACACACACACACACACACACACACACACACACACACACACACACACACACACACACACACACACACACACACACACACACACACACACACCCACACCCACACACACACACTCTCACACACACACACACACACACACACACACACACACACACACACACACACACACACACACACACACACACACACACACACACACACACACACACACACACACACACTTGCACATACACACACACACACACACACGGTCATCGCGTAGAGAGCAAAGAAACTGGTCAATATACACACACACACACTCACACACACACACACGCACACACACACACTAACGGACAAACACACATACACGAACACACACACACTCTCAGAGATACACACACACGCACACACGCACATACACACACTCACACGCACATATATTTTCTGTAGTAATGATGATATCAATCGTTTTCTGTCGCCAGAACTCGGCCCGCTCGCCCGTGAACCCACTCAGCGAGCACTTCGGCTCCGAGCGAGCAGCGCAAGCCGCACAAGCGTAGACACAAACAAACATGCCATCTGTTATATTGTTACTCATAGATAAGTAGTTAGACACACCAAATATATTTAAGGTTGTTGTAATAAAGTATTTGTAGATTATGAGGTTGTTTTTATTGCTATTACCATTCCTACTAGTTACTAGTTCATCGATTTTACCGTTTTCCCGTAGTAATAATTTTTTTTTTTTATTTATGATGGGCTTACTCTTGACCCGTCTTACCCTAGAGCAGAGATGGGATCTACGGTGGAGCGAGCTTGCCCAGAAGATGCCTATTCACTCTAGACTTAAAGAGATTCAGGTTATATGCACTCGGAAATACAGACGCAGGCAGGGAATTCCATTCTTTAGCCGTGCGCATAATGAAAGATGATTTGAAGCGCTTAGTGCGTAATGTGGGTATATCAACTAAGAACGGATGGTAGCCGGCCGTGCGTCTGGATGTCCGATGGAAGAAAGGAGACGGTGGTATGAGCTCATGCAGCTCACGCGCAATCAACAGAAGAACACAACAAACAATCTGTAGAAGACCGATAGGCAAGCAACCTTGCGGCGGTGAGCCAGGCTGTGAAGCTTGGTCGCCACCAGTTTTTTATCGCCTATTAATCTCTTGGCTCTGCGTTCCACCGAATCCAGTGCAGCAAGTTGGTATTTAGCCGAGCCATCCCAAAGGTGACAGCAGTACTCCATGCAAGATCGGACTTGAGCTTTATAAAGAGTTAGAAGCTGTTCAGGCGTGAAGTACCGCTTGACTTTATTCAGGACGCCCAACTTTCTAGCTGCAATTTGAGCCTTGGACTCGATGGTGGTGCCGAAGTTGAGGTCAGAGGACAACTCCATGCCAAGGAGTTGGAGAGTGTTGGTCACTGGAACAGATGTACCCCGAAAAGTAGGAGAAAAGGTGAAAGGACTCCTTTTTGCGGAGAAAAGACACGCCTGCGTTTTTGAAGCATTGAAGCTGACGAGATTGTCATCGCCCCACTGGGAGACGTTACTTAACGTCAGGCTCGTACACTCAATCATAGCCTTTCTCAATCTTTGGATTTCATCACCACTGGCTCCTGCGCCGGACAGATATTTCTCGGTGACAGTACTGTCATCTGCGTACCCAACAATTCCTGAAGATAGAAGGTCATTGATGTGCAGCAGGAAAAGCGTCGCGAGAGTACAGACCCTGAGGAACTCCGGCGTCAATAGCCTTGAGGTCAGAGGAGCAGCCGTCTATGACCACTCGGATCGACCGTTCACTCAGGAAGTCAGCCACCCAGCTACAGAAGCCAGTGGGTATGCCGTACGCTGGAAGCTTGCTCAACAGACTCGCATGCCACCCTATCGAAGGCCTTTGAAATGTCCAGCGACACTGCTATTGCTTCGCCGTGGTTTTCAATGGCCTCGCCCCAGCAATGCGTTACGTACACTAGAAGATCTCCCGTGGACGCCCTCGGCGGAAGCCATATTGACAATCACTGAGAAGATCATTGTCTTCGAGGTACGAAAGCAGTTTGCAGTTCAGAACTCTTTCCATAACCTTACAGAGTACGGAAGTGATGGCGATCGGTCGATAGTTGCTAGGGTTGGCACGGCTACCCTTCTTGGGCACAGGTTGCACATTGGCAAGCTTCCAAGATTTTGGTACAATTTTTGACACGAGAGAGGCGGTACAAGCGTGTCAGTACAGGAGACAACTCAGGCGCACAATACCTCAACAATCTTGCTGGTATGCCATCAGGACCACTGGCCTTGTTCACGTCCAGACTGCGAAGGGCTCTCCGGACCTCTTTATTGTGCACTGTGATCTCAGACATCAAAGAATCACAGTGAGGTAAGGTGGGTGGATATTTTGAGCCAGCGTCTATACGAGAGTTGCTCGCAAACAGATCGGCAAATAAATTTGCTTTCTCTGCCGCGGTGTGGGCAAGCGACCCATCAGGTTTCTGCATTGGAGGTAGTGAGGGACGGCAGAAGTTGGATTCGACTGATTTTGAAAGGGACCAGAACTGCTTACTACCCGGTGGGTATGATGCAAGCTTTGCCCCAATACGGCTAATATGGTCGAACCTAGCTTTTCGTAGCACCCGTTCGCAATACCTGGCGGCGGCATTATATGCTCTCTTCTTTGCTCGCACTCTTCTCGCTCGCACTTTTCGATCACGAGCTTTTACCCAAGCTTGGTAAGCGGACTGTTTACGAGCCTCAGCTCGAGCACAGTCCGCATTGAAAAAAGGTTGGGCTTTATAACCGAGCGGGATATCGGAGAAAGGAATGAAATATTCCATTCCCTGCCGGATTACAGCTGTGATCGCATCAGCGACGTATGAGGGGTCTTCCGAAGAGAAACACATTTGCCGCCACGGGTATGAAGCAAAGAAAGCACGCATCTCGTCCCAGTCTGCTGACTCGTTTCGCCATACTCTCCTCGTGCCCCTAAGGGTGTAATCCGGAGGAGAGCAGATGGACACGGATTGATTAGCGTCTATTTTGTATGGGAGGTCCATATTTTTTTCATATAGACCTAATTCCTTAGGGAAAGTTGTTCCATATCACCAACCGCTTCCGAGTTTTCGCTATCGGTCACTAGTAAAATTTCACCCTAAGTATACTTATAATTATGAATGTCTAAGATCTTGGATGTAGCTTAATCGAGCGTAGGTAAGTTGATGTTTATCACTTTGTGAATTAGTTCCCACTCTGGTTAGGACATTGCAGGCTGAATCACCGTCGGTCCCAGTTGCTTTCTATGATGGCGGTCGTTACACAACCATGCCAGAGGCCTGCTACTTGCAGTAGGCGGTTAAAAACTCTGACACCAGGGTTCATCAGGTCATTGGATGACTTGGTGTCCGACTCGAAGAAGAAGAAGACCTACTGCTGACCTCAAGCTGATATGGAACTTGTAACAGTCGCCATCAGAAAGTTCTCGTGTCTTGTACAGACATCGCTACGATCTAACTTTTCCACCGTCGCGATACCTAGATGCGATACACACGGCTGCGGAGTGTCACAAACTTTTCATTCGTATTCGATTCGTACAGTCTCTCCCGCTCACTCATGAACAATCCAAAATTTGATGTTTCGATGTTTTTTAGACTGTAACATTTTACAGCAATAATTTTTACTTTTTTAGATGCAGCAACATTGATTGAATCGTACAACATAGTTTTTGTCGGGCTTATCGGTGTAAATCACAAGAAATCGAAAACTTATAAATGGAATTGTTTATCTATAACTGTACCTACCTATTATGTTGTTTGTTTAGTTTCGTATCAAATGGGCGCGCGGCGCTGGCAACACTGTTCGTCATTGCCCCGTCCTGTGGCCGTGCGCGCGCGTCGTTGATGCAAATTTTAATTATAAATGGTGTAATTTAGTGTGCTTTCGGTTTTCTCGTGTGGTTTTCCCTGTTCGGTGGGGAAGAGAACCAACTGGATTTGGTTCCGGCGCTTTGATTGTCAGTCGGTTCGATAACCACGCGGCCGTCGGAAAATATAACCTTACTTTTTAGTCACTCGCGCGTCCAGTGTTAGCCACATATTTTTAAGTAATTTCTCCATGCGGGAGAAGTCCTTTGGTTCGCGTATTGTACAGTAAAACGTGTTGCTGTCGCGAGCAGTAGTGTGCGGGAGAAATCTTTGTTATTAGTGTGTTAAAACATTATTCGATGTTGAACTGTGAAATAGTGAACTCAAGTGCTGGTGAAAATTGTTGGACGGAGTACCACGCGAGCTGGTACCCGGGTGCAGTAAGTCTAGTACCTAAATTCCAATCCAAAATGTCTTCCTCCAAAACCTGATACCTTTTTTCCTGTCAAAAACTAGACGTCATGGTTCGCACGGTAAGCAATTCGCTGCTAGGCCCTGTTTAAGTAGACTTTGGAAACAAGAATTTCTCGGCCGGAAACTTTCCGGAACAAAATTCTCTCATTAAATTTATTTTATTTAGCTATAGTAAGGAGCACTACGAATCGTAGTCAAATGTTGTTCGAGGCTGATCGACCATTTAGTTTTAGATTTTAAGATAACTTTAACTTGCTTCCACTGCGCTAAGATCAGCTTCGGAATCAAACATTTTTTGGTAGCAGAGCGTGGTTGCTTTATTGCAACATAGTTAGCCGTAATTTAGTATTAAGCGTGTTTTTTATATTACCCACATATTTTATTAATTTTGGAAAAAATTGTTTCGGTTTTTTTTTGTGACTGTATTGTTTGCCTAGTGAACGGTACCTTATCGGTAAGGTCTAGGCCAGTCAACTAACATTTATTTTGTGGTATTTGTTTATTGGTTTTTCGTTTTATTAATTCGAGTGTGTAAAAGTTGGTACCATGGCTCCTCGATCGCCAGGTATAAGGCTGCTATAAAGACAGAATTAAGGTGGTTTACTACCACAGCGGCAATGATCGGCCGCGAGGACCGGGAGGACGCGCTCTTGAAAAGTGCACTACAGGCAGATGAACGGGTTCGGGTTGTGTCGGAACACCTCACAGAGTGCCTCATGCTCCTTGAGGAAGCTCCTAACCCTGAAGATAAGGAGCTGGTTGAGGGCGATGTAAGCCAGTGCTTGGAGCTGGCACAGGACATTGCGCAGGCAGCTGCGGACATATCTAGGCGACGTGACGGAAAGGAAAAGCCATTCCGTGGTAAAGTGGGACAAGGATTACAGGTGCCTCTTCCACCTGTTACGGTTCCAGTCTTTGCAGGCGATTACGCCGACTGGCCGGCGTTTGAGGACCTGTATAGCAGTGTGGTCCACACACGGACGGACATAACGCCGGCGTACAAGATGGCTCAGCTGATGTCCAGGCTACATGGAGAGCCTCATGAATTGCTGACGCATTTGGCTGTCTCGGATAGCAATTATGAGGTGGCGTGGAAGATCCTTACCGACCGGTATCGAAACAAGCGCCTGATTGTAGACAGGCTGTTAGACCAGTGGCTGTCAATACCAACCATAACGCGAGGTACGGACCTCCGCGAGAAAATCTTCCACCCAGTCAGTGTCGCGGTCAGCGCACTAGAGCGACAGGGTTTGCCAGTGGCGGGCTACGGTTATATCTTGGTCCACACAGTGCTTCGCCGCCTGCCGAGCGAAATGGTCGCTCGATTCGAGCAGCTCCATGGGGCAAGTCCTCGGACCACCTCCCGACCTACGAGGATCTGAAGTCGTTCCTCGAGGCCGAAAGCAGGCGAGTGGACGTCCAGGCTGGTGAAGCCCCACGCAAGGAGACCTCTGCCCTCGCCACGGAACGGCCGGGTGCACCGGCGCGAGGGGCAACAGTAGGCAACCCAGGCGGTACAACACCGCATTGGAATCAGGGTGTGCCTACTGCAGGGAGACAGGCCACGGGGTGGCAGCGTGTCAGGAGTTTGCTGCGCAGCGGGTTGAGAGGTGACGGGGTGTGGCTCAGCAGTGGCGTTGGTGTTTTCGGTGCCTGGGGCCGCATCAGGTGCGAGTGTGCGCTTCAAGCACCAACTGTAGGTACTGCCAGGGTGCACACCATCCGCTGCTCTGCATGAATCGCTCCGGAGGCGCCGGGGCAGCGCTGGTTCGGATCAGCGAAGGGCCTGCACCAAGGGAGGAGCAACGCTCCCACCCCTCCAAGGAGGAGCCCACCTCCGCATCGGTCACAGGGACAGGCAGGGGGACGTCAACAGACGGAGCCCACTTACCCAAGGACGTGGGGACGATCCCCACCACGGCAGCAGGTGCCGGATTGGGGAAGAACGGCACAGGAACATGGCCAAGGACACCCATCCCAGGTACGGGATCAAACGGGCGGGTGTCAGGGGAGCTAGGCAGCCACCAGGGTACATGCAGTATTCTGCGGGCTTGAGCCACCTGGTTGGGTCTCAAGACCCACGCATGCCTCCGCCTATGCCTGAGTACCCGCGGCTACAGGCGCAACCTCGGTACGGACGTTTGCCGTCGGGGTACTATAGAACTCCAGCCATGGCCTTTATGGGCAGACCTCCCTACCAGCAGGAGTGGGACCCATACACGGGTTTGGGTAGCGAGGATACCGCGGACGCGGCCTCACCGCGTTTAGATTCCCGCTAGGTAATCGCCGCCTACTCATCAGCTTCGGCTCCCCGTCCAATCACGGTACTTTTGCCAACGGCTAAGATTTGGGTATGGGGATACGGTGGCCGGACCATTCAAGCAAGAGCCCTACTGGATACAGGGGCTCAGGGATGTATTGTATCGAGGAAGGTGGTGAGTAGGCTAGGCCTAAATGTACGGGGGGTCAACTATCAAGTCTCAGCCGTGGTGCTGGATGAAGTGGTTGGGAAACTCCCTCAGGTTAGGTTACCGCCAACGGTAAGAGGGTTAACCACAGGGTTGGAGTTAGCTGATCCTGATTTTGATACTCCTGGTACGGTGGACGTACTTCGGGTCAGACGTCCTCGGAGATTATGGTGCGGTAGGAAGAAGGTACTCCAGGAAGCTGGTTTGGTGGCCGTAGATACCACAGGGGTATGTTGTTTTCGGCCCAGTTTGGAGACCTCAGGACCTACCAGAAGGGGATACGGTCCTCTATGGTAGTGTGCTGTCAGAGGTGCTGCAGAGGTTTTGGAAGTCTGAAGAGCCGCCCACGGCGGACAGACGGAAGCCAGAGGATGACGAGTGCGAGTTGTTCTATCAATACAACACTGCGAGATGCCCGTCAGGCAGATTCGTGACCAGGCTACCTTTTCTCCCAAACCGCCCCGCTTTAGGTAGTTCGCGACAGCTCGCGGAACGGAGACTACTCGGAATGGAGCGGAAGATGAGGCGAGACCCAGCACTTCGGCAGAAGTATATAAATTCATGCGGGAATATATTCAATTGGGCCACATGTCGGTGTCCAGCCTGAATTGGAGGTGTGTCGAGCATTATTACATTCCACACCTGGCTGTCTTGAAGTCACCTGAGGCGAAAATACGGGTGGTGTTTGACGGTTCTGCTCCTACCTCGAATGGTGTGTCTGTGAACCAATGTTTGCACGCGGGTCCTAAATTGAACCGGGACATTGTGGACATTCTCACAGACTTTCGTTTGCACCAGGTAGCGTTCGTCGCAGACGTCAAAATGATGTTTCGCCAAACCATGATACATCCGGATGACCGTCGGTATCAGCTGATTTTGTGGCGTGAGAGCCCAGATGAGCCGATGGTCACATACGAACTTAACACGGTGACGTATGGACTTAAGCCAAGTCCGTATTTGGCAGTACGTACGCTGCGAGTTGGCCGCACAGGAAAGGGTAAGATATCCTCGAGCCGCAGCAGTACTGGATCGCGACGTCTACGTGGACGATATCTGCACGGGTGCTGATAGCGTGGAGCAGGCGCTAATTCTACGAGACGAGCTGATCGCGATCATGGGTTCAGGAGGTTACGAGTTGCGGAAATGGTTGTCCAGTTGCCCAGAGCTCCTGGCTGGTTTGCCAGGCGAGTTCCATCAGGACCCGCACCTCTTTGAGAACCCGGACAATCCAAATACGTTGGGCATCCTCGGGGTGCAATATAGGCCAACGCATGACGTATTCACGTACAAGATCGAGCCCGACCTTTTGGAGAAAACTTGGACTAAGCGGTCGGTACTGTCGACAATCGCTAGAACGTTCGATCCTAACGGATGGATCGCCCCGGTTACGTTCATGGCGAAATTTTACAAAGGTTGTGGCTAGCCAACTTAGGATGGGACGACCAACTCTCCGGAGAGTTGTTGAAGGATTGGCTCAAGTTTGTGACCACCCTACCAGGGATCGTGCACATCGCGATACCCCGCAAGTTAGTCCCATCGGTGGGATGTAAGGCTACCCTACATGGGTTTTGTGACGCCTCGGAGCGAGGGTACGCGGCAGCTGTATACCTTCGGACAGCAAGTTCAACGGGAACTGTGCACGTGCGTCTGGTTATGGCCAAAAGTAAGGTGGCACCAGTCAGAACTAGATGGACCATCCCCAAATTGGAATTGGCAGGGGCAGCTCTTCTAGCGCGCTTGCTAAATCATGTAACCTGCAATCTGCGTGGTACCATCAACTTGGATGAAACGGTGTACGCGTGGACTGACAGTCGGATAGTTCTGTGCTGGTTGCAGACGTCGGTACATACACTTGAGGTTTTCGTGGCAAATCGGGTGTCACAGATTACGGGGTCGGAAACTCCGTTAGTGTGGAGGCACGTACCGGGAGAATGGAACCCAGCGGACTGCGCTTCGCGCGGGTGCAGGGCACCTGATTTGGTGAGTCACCCACTGTGGTGGGGACCTCAATGGCTGACTGAGTCGCCGCAGGAATGGCCATTCAACGAGTGCAGGGCGCCGCTTGGGCCACCTGATCGAGGTTTGCGAGTGAACGTGGGGCAACTCGTACCGAAGCCTAACCCAGCTTTCTTGCTGGAACGGTATAGCTCCTCGACAAACTTCTTGGGGTGACAGGTTGGATCAAACGGTTCGTGAACAACTGCAGGAAGCCTCAAGCAGAACGGAACTTTACACCTGTCCTCTCGCCTGCGGAACGGAATGCGGCTCTATGCTCATTAGTTAGAGTCGTCCAGGCGGAACATTTTGAAGAGGAGGTCAGGCTGCTCAGGGATGGACGTGGAAAGCTGAAGGGAGGAATTGTGCGCCTCAACCCATTCCTGGATGAGCAAGGTATGCTCAGGGTTGGAGGCAGACTTCGGAACGCTAGCCTGCCCTTTCCGGCTCGGCATCCACTGTTACTTCCAAAAAGGGGACCCTTAGTTGAGCTCTTAGTCAGGGATCGTCATGAGAAAAACTCGCACGCGGGCTGTAATGCGCTATTGGCCATTCTACAGCGCGAGTTTTGATCTTATCGGGACGACGAACGGTACGTAGCGTTGTGTTTAGGTGCTTGCCTTGTTACCGCTTGAAGGCAGCCACAATGCAGCCACAGATGGGAGATCTTCCACCGGACCGGGTGACGGAGGCCTGGACGTTTGCAGGTGTGGGAACGGATTTCGCAGGCCCTTTCATGGTAAAGGCATCACGCCTACGGAACGCAAAGTCTATCAAGGCGTACTTGTGCGTGTTCGTGTGCCTAGCCACCAAGGCCGTCCACTTGGAGCTCGTGGCCGACCTTTCTACGGAGGCCTTTTGGCAGCGCTGGAGAGATTTACGTCGCGACGAGGGCGACCAGCGCTGATCAGGTCGGATTGTGGTACCAACTTTAAGGGTGCTGATCGGTGTATGAAAGAAATTGTAACGTTCTTACGGGAGAACGAAGAAGCCATCAGCACGGGCCTCTCCCGTCAGGGCATTACCTGGGTGTTCGATCCACCAGCGTGCCCTCACTGGGGTGGTATTTTTGAAGCGGTTGTAAAGTCCGCTAAGACGCATTTGTTGCGCGTTGTAGGGTTAACAATTTTGACTTTCGAGGAGCTGGCGACCGTGTTTTGTAAAATTGAGGCTGTACTCAATTCGCGTCCTTTGTGTCCGCTCAGCTCAGACCCAAATGATTTAGAGGCCCTGACGCCAGGGCATTTCTTAATTGGCCGCCCACTTAACGCCTTGCCGGAATATCCCTATACGGAGGTGAATAGCAATCGTTTGTCGCGTTATCAGTTGTTGCAGCAAATGACTCAAAACTTTTGGAAGCGTTGGTCGCTTGAGTACTTGCACATTCTGCAGCAACGCCTTAAGTGGACGGACAGGACTGAACCCCCCTGCATTGGGGATCTCGTTCTGGTTAAGGATGCCAACCTACCGCCACTGCGTTGGCGCCGGGGGCGCATTCTCAACCTGTTTCCGGGTAGTGATGGCACTCCTCGAGTTGCAGAAGTTCAGGTGGGGGATTCAGTTCTTAAGCGAGCAGTAGCTACATTATCACGCCTGCCATGCATAGAGCGGACCGATGGGTCGGTCCGGGGCGGGTGAATGTTTAGTTTCGTATCAAATGGGCGCGCGGCGCTGGCAACACTGTTCGTCATTGCCCCGTCCTGTGGCCGTGCGCGCGCGTCGTTGATGCAAATTTTAATTATAAATGGTGTAATTTAGTGTGCTTTCGGTTTTCTCGTGTGGTTTTCCCTGTTCGGTGGGAAGAGAACCAACTGGATTTGGTTCCGGCGCTTTGATTGTCAGTCGGTTCGATAACCACGCGGCCGTCGGAAAATATAACCTTACTTTTAGTCACTCGCGCGTCCAGTGTTAGCCACATATTTTTAAGTAATTTCTCCATGCGGAGAAGTCCTTTGGTTCGCGTATTGTACAGTAAAACGTGTTGCTGTCGCGAGCAGTAGTGTGCGAGAAATCTTTGTTATTAGTGTTAAAACATTATTCGATGTTGAACTGTGAAATAGTGAACTCAAGTGCTGGTGAAAATTGTTGGACGGAGTACCACGCGAGCTGGTACCCGGGGTGCAGTAAGTCTAGTACCTAAATTCCAATCCAAAATGTCTTCCTCCAAAACCTGATACCTTTTTTCCTGTCAAAAACTAGACTTACAAGGAAACGGCGGCGTCATGGTTCGCACGGTAAGCAATTCGCTGCTAGGCCCTGTTTAAGTAGACTTTGGAAACAAGAATTTCTCGGCCGGAAACTTTCCGGAACAAAATTCTCTCATTAAATTTATTTTATTTAGCTATAGTAAGGAGCACTACGAATCGTAGTCAAATGTTGTTCCGAGGCTGATCGACCATTTAGTTTTAGATTTTAAGATAACTTAATTTGCTTCCACTGCGCTAAGATCAGCTTCGGAATCAAACAAACGCTATGAAAAATTTTTAGTTCCATTTTATTTAATTTCTACTCTTTTTTGCTGGACTGTAAGACGATAGTTTCTTACTCAGTGCCTAATGGTAACGTGATAACACGCTTAAACACCGCCAAAAGGATATTTCTAAATATTTTTTACGGCTTTCTTTATCGATCGATAAGTACTTATTCTACCCTTAATATGGGACACATTAAAAAGAACACCATGAACAATGTTTGATTCCGAAGCTGATCTTAGCGCAGTGGAAGCAAGTTAAAGTTATCTTAAAATCTAAAACTAAATGGTCGATCAGCCTCGGAACAACATTTGACTACGATTCGTAGTGCTCTTTACTATAGCTAAATATATAAATTTAATGAGAAAATTTTCGTTCCGGAAAATTTCCGGCCGAGAAATTCTGGGATCCGTCTGCAACGGCCCTTAATTTCCTACAATATGACTAATATTCTACCGCACTATCGCAGCTCAGGTCTAAAGTATATGTACCAAGTTCCGGTTGTACTAAAGGTCATCAGGGTGGTGACCTCCACGTAATGTTGCTAAATCACTGCAATCAACGTACTTATACAGCGAATTGCTTACCGTTTGGCAAGTATGTCGCCGCTGTTCCCTTATGAGTCAAGTGTGACGGAAAAAAAGGTATCAGGAATTTTGGAGCACATTTGGATAGGAAAATCAATACACTATGACTCACTGCCACTGGATACCAGCTCCGGACTGCAATCCGCCGCTCCAACATCCATTCGAAGACCTTTACCACCACTATTATTCAGTTCGACATCAAATATAGATATCAATGTTTAAATTTAATGTTTTAACACACAAATAACAAGAGATTTCTCCCGCACACTATTGGTTGCGACAGCAAAGAGTTCGCTGTACAAAACGCAAAAACTAAAAGATTTCTCCCCGAATGAGAAATCAGCCCCGTTGGCCCCCAATCAAGAAAACAATTAAAAATATGTGGCTATCGGCAGCCGCGACGCGAGCGACAAAAAAGTGAGGTTATATTGCCGGCGGCCGCGTGATTATCGAACGGACTGAACGAACAAAGGAAAAAAATGGCGTCGGTCGACGTCAACGTCACAGGTCGCGGTCTGTCAGGCGAAATGGCGCGAAACAACAAAACGTATGGTACGAAACTAAACAGCGTTTAACAGGTTGTTTCACGTGGTCTCCTTCTCGATACAGACAGAGTGAGAGAGAGAACACATCACGTAAGTTTAGTGTCACTGACGAGGCTGATTCGCGTGGCGTAGTGAAACATAACGTAACGTAGCTTTACCACAGAATATAATGTATTCTGTATAGTGCTTAACATCGTATAAGCAGAAAATAGAGAGTTTACAGAAGGATCACTCGACCCTATTTAGGATTTTCGCGATTGTCACTTGTTACATCCATCTTCTTAGTTCCCTTGAGTTCCTCTGAGATTTCAGTTCCTTCTCGTAAGCGTCAGCATATTTATTCTGTGGCGCCAGTAAACGTTTTTAAAGTAACGTACTGTCGTTTAAACGTTTCTTTTGTTTTAAACGTTAAAATCGTCTCTAGTGCTAAGTGAACCATCAGTAAAGGCGCCCCGCGCGCCGTCTCCCTCCCTACTTTGCGGTATAAGCGCAATTTGCTTGCACTTGAAGTTCACCACGGCCCCCTGCCCCATGATCTGCCCGTCTTCACGGACAGCGACTGATTTTACCCACAGTAGGCTTTGCCTAAAAGGCGGCTCCCCTACTAGAGAGAGAGAAGACTACTACGTCGAAGTTTTCCATCCTCCCTGGCCGTATGTCCGCTCGGCTTTCCCGGGGCTTCTGGCGGTGGGGTGTCAGGCTGGAGGGGTCGACCGCTCCGGCAGACCCGCCGCGACCGCGCGCCCGGCCGCCCGACACCCAGCGCCGCCATGTTTACCGCTCTCTAATCGCGCGCTGTGATTGGTCGAAATGCCCAGGTACAACGTGCTGTTCGCCGTCCTATTCGCCATATCACTCGCCGTCGGTAAGTCTTTATTTTTCTTCTGTATTTTTAATATGGAACGTTTTGTGTAAGTCATCGCATTTTGTTGTGTATTCATGAATTTGTTTGTTTCGCTCGCGAGCAATTCGTTACGTTTACCTTCTACTGAAGACAGGTTTATTTTATTTCGCGATACAAGGTGTTCAAAACGTACGTATTTTGAAAATAATTGCTATGTTTATGGCAGATTCTAGATGTTACGGAAAATTATTAAATTAGCACAAAGAATATTATATGGATGACCTGTGTTAATTTAGGCAAAAACAATTAGGTACCGTGATATTGACCTGTATTTGACACTATGTTGATTGAGCCTTGCAAATCTTTATTGGAAGATATTCTTAAGTTATTATTATTATTATTATTTATTTAAACCGTTTTTAGATAGGTACCTACGGCAGTAAAGAAAATAATCTAAACAAAATTATTGAATGTTTTGTTATCATTACCTATCACAAATTGTAGCTTATAAATAAAGCTCTAACGACTTCGTTTACATAACTTGACGCACTTTTTACAGGCTTACAGAAATGTATTTGAATAATTTAGGTAAACTGCCATGCATGGAAATGGTCTCTGTTCGACTGAATTTTGAATATTGTGGATTTCGTTCAATATTTTGTAAAAATATTATAGGTTGGATATTGTCTAAACATTAGTTGAGTAGATTAGCTAATTAAGGCTAATATACACACATAACATCCGTTGGTGCGTTATTTTTGCGGAACACTATCCGTTGCGTTTGAAAAATACGACGTTCCACCTTTTTTTCTTACAAATACGGTTTATGTGATTTGACATTTCTTACAAATACGGTTTATGTTAAACGGTTTGACAGACGCATCCGTTAGCGCAAGAATAGCGCACAACGCTGCGTTGACGGAAGCATAATGTCAAACAATTTCACATAAACCATATTTTTATGACAATAAGGTCGTAATTCGCGTTGTCCCACCCAACGCATACGTTACGCAGCGCAAAAATAACGCACACAAACGGAGGTAAGGTAGCGTGTGTTTCTTGTCTAAATGATCATAGGTACTTACATGATAGATTCAACTAGCATTCCATGCAATAACGCAGTTTATCCATGAATAATGATAAAGTGAACGCCGCTTTTCATCAATTAATACCGTAGGTAAAACATTGAATTTCACAAAAAACGATAAACATAAAATCTTACGTATAAACAAATGTTATAATTTCGTGACATATTAAAGGTGACACCACCCTATATGCAGGTATACCTACCTACACCTCTTTGAGTCAATTTATCTTTCATTTACCTATTTTCTTTTCTTCAGTGGAGTATTTCTTTCAATTTCTTATTGAGTCCCTAACATGAGACGAAGCGTAGGCCTCTTCTTAGGCTTTTATAGGTACTAGAGTCGAGTTAGACCCCAAGAATCGATGTTCCATACGAAAGAAGGTAGAGTAAGATTTTTACAGAAAACTTCCTGAAAAAAATGGGTAGGAAGCCCAAAAATCGTCCACGAGGCAAGAATACAGGTTCTCTATCCATTTGCATAAAAATAATTGACATAATATATTTTGGCACACTGTAATTTAAACTAATGATACTTACGCATAATTTATGTACGCATAACCGTTTAGGCATAATTTCTTTACGCACAAAAAATATTGCCATAATATTACATAGGCCTAAAATACAAAACCATAAATTGTCATATCCATAATCAAAATAGGCATAAAAATCTGATGCATTAGAAGAACCCCTAAATTGTATAAAAATAACCTAACCTAACCTAAACTGACCTAATTTAACCTAATATATCTTAAAAAATACTAAACTGACTTACATTTCCTGCCATTTGAACTAAAAAAAAATATAACGTAACCTAACCTAACCTAAACTGACCTAATTTAACCGAATATATCTTAAAAAATACTAAACTGACTTACATTTCCTGCCACTTGAACTTAATAAAAAATATATAATATTAGTAAAAAAAAATATTGCAAAAGCAATTATGGCAAAATATTGTTAGTATAAAATACAATAGTCTAAAATATGATTATGCCAAGATAAATATTATGGTAAGAAATTATATGTCAAAGCAATGGTAGCTGAAAAAAAAATTATGCGAAGCATGTTATGCTAAAACATATTAGTGGAAAAAAAATATGCCCGTGAAAGGGATACCAAGAATACATACCTTGCCTGTACCTACAATTTTTCTGTAGAAAATAATTCCCGCGTCAGCTCCAA